>WOVY01003678.1:0-89906 GCA_013436015.1 Rhipicephalus annulatus | reverse complement strand
GTGTGTGAAAAACATATTGCGAGCAAAAATTTGAACTGATCCTGTAGTGTCCAGAGTACTATATAAAATTTGTCATATCGAACTATAATAAAGACGGAATTTATTTTATCCTTCAAGGCTAAAAGAAAACTTCGTTAGTAAGCTGTTAGAGTCCTGAACAGGACATTACAGTGAACATTGCGGTTTCAGAACTGTATTGCGTTTTCGAATTCACCATCACGTGTTCATTAGTATTAGAAGAGGAAGTGGAGATGAGAGATTCACTGTCGGATTGGGAGCCGAAATCTCGCCGCCTCAGTCGCTGTGACGTGACGGATTTCAGTCTATATTCGGGGGTACTTTGACCTCATTGACTTGATTAGACTTCCTGAAAACTAGCCAAGTCAAGTCTTGAGCACCCCTTAGAGTCAAATGTGGTAAGTAGAAACACCGTCGAAATTTGTCACCAGGACCTCTCGGCTAGTTTATGAACGCCAAGGCAGCGTTGCCCTGGGCACTTTTTTTTTGTCTTTTGGCGCTTGCGTTTTGTCGCATACCAAGCGTGTTGTCCCGTTGAGAAGGCAGTAAGAGAGAGAAATAGCATTTTTTTTTGCACGCGTCAAAAAAAAAAAAAAAAAAAAAACGGGGTAGAAGGCTTTAGCCGCAACTCCCTTGTTTTCCGGGCCAGAATCGTCGGCAAGAACCACTGGGGAAATGAATACGGTGGTCAGGACGTTACCGACGACCTCGTTTGACTTTTATACTTTGTGGTGGAATAATATGGTCTCCCAGGCTCCTTACGGGAAGGACAGGTTCAGACCATGTCGACAGTGGACCGTATTCAGGTGATGGTACACAGGGCCAGTGCCCTCCTTCTACCACATTTTTTTCCTAAAAAAAAAAATCTGCCTATACGCCCCTGCATGTTCACTTTATAGATCTGCAGCACTGTTCCAGTGTGTACATATAATCGGCCAGAGACTTTAGACTGAAGTATACTGCACAGTGGAGGGTTTGGAAATGCCCGAATCGCAATATTCTTTACACGAGTTCCCCCCCCCTTTTTTTTTCGCTGATTTATCTGAGTGCCTATTTTGCTATTTCAGAAAAGTAATTTACTGATAGGGAAAAATTGTTTCTTTTTCTCCTCGGTCGCCCGATAGTGGCGCCGGTTAACGCTGACAAACACTGGGATATATGTTGGCTAGTCGTGGTCTGTTGGCTAGCCGTGGGGCTAACTGTCGGCTACTTTTGGCTCCGTGGATGTACACTGCCGCCAGTGCCTGGCATGCGCACATATTGCTTCGCACGTACGACAGTGGCACTTAGAAAAATGAGCCTCGTCATTTTTTTTATCATTATTTTCATTGTGGTAGTCTGAAGGAGGACACAGTTTTGGCCTATCTTGTGGCTCGAATGGCGCGCTCATTTGAATGCGTAAGCTATCGTTTCAATCTGCTGCCGTTCATGGCAGCAGCATGTGGCAATGGTGGCCGGCGGTCACGATTTCACGTCTGCTCGGACTTGCGAATCTCCGCGACGCCCGCAAATGGCGAAAATTAACCTGTCCACAATGGTACGTGAGTGCTCTTTAATTGTATCTTAGTATAATAACGCGTAAAGTTTTGTTTATTTCAGCTTTACTTTCAGTAAACGGAGCCCTTAATATGGCGCTAGCTGCATTGTGTGCGCCCATGTAGAAGTGCTCCGATGATTTACTAAAGCTTCCCAATCATTGACTGTAATCCGCTTGTCTGCTGGCATAAAATGATTTACGGTATTGGCGGTATCTTTGTGTGCTTTCGCAGCTTTTATTTCCTTTCTCTTTTTAAATAGTAGCAAGCAACTGAGAAACATGTAATCTAAAAACGCAGCTTGTCGACCTTCGTGCAAATATCAACGGAATGATGTTCTACAAGAAAATGTTTGTCATTCCTTTCAGCTCTTTTATTCGTATGTTTTTGACGATCTTGGAATAATTTTACTACATTTTGCAGAATATTTAGTGGTATGTAGTGGGGAACTTATGTTCATATTGGAAGAATGATCGCGCGGTTTGTGAATTGGTAATTTAGGTGTCTAAGTTTAAGTTGTGTCGTGGACAGCTTAAAAAGTGTGTAATCGTACAGCGATTAGCACTACAACTGTGTTCAGATTCCATTGACTTCATTTAACCGTTGTCTACGTATTTCCGCGGGATTTAATCTTGACGCGAACTAGGCAGGTTGAAAATAACTTCTGGTTTGGTTTCACTGCCTCAAGCTAACTATTATAGGTATTTGCGATAGGAAAGAGCTTGTTCACCATACAAACTAGACATAGATAAGGAGAGGGCTCATGCCGTACTATATAAATGAGCAGTACTGCAGTCACCATGGTAACGACATTTCGCGCGCACTTGCATGGAAACAGCGACGCAGCTGTCTTTTTTTCTTTTTTGTCAATGACCTTTTACCTTACTTTGCTGCAGAGAAAGACCAAATTACCAGAAAGCTGCGTCAAAAAAAAAGAAAAATCGCTCGGAGCATTTTTGAGCGTAGAACAAGGAAGGGCCGAAAATACAGCGACGGCAAGCAGCACTTCATTTTTTCGATGATGAAACGCAAAAGCCAGTCGACATTTAAAAACTTGAAATATCAAGTATTTTTTGTGTATCGGAGGGTCGACACACACAACTGAAGAGGAAAGCACATGACATAAGCGCGCCCAGGGATTTGTACCTTGTTTCGAAAAAAAAATAAATAAAAAATTGCCGGCGAGCTTTTCTGTAAAGCCCTAAAGTCTGCGTGTCCGCTTCTCTGGGAAGCGTGTAGGTTGCGCGGTGAAGCCGCACCACCGCGGATATGCATGCGAAGGTGCTGTGGATATATATATTTTTTCTGACTGACGTTTCCTGTCCAGCATTGCGGTATTTCTCGCAAAAAGATCTCTCCCCATTTCTTCCACTCTCTCATTCGTACGCGCATGCACGTCGGCATGGTATTTTCGCACGTGCCGGTTGATGCAATGAAATAAACTGAGGATTAATTATTTAATTTAATAATCGCATTGCTGATTACCGTGCGTGCGCGTGCTAGCGTATGGTGGGAAAGGGGAAATAGTGTGCTGATATTTGAGAGACTCTAATGTTTCACCTTTTGCGTATTATCGAGATACCGGGACGCCAATTAAAGGTGGTATTATAATATTGTTATTATTAACACGAAAGTTTTATGTCGGGTTTCGCCATGCGCTGACGTATTTCCGTCACGGATATGACGTGAAAGAAAAAAAATTGACGGCATATCCACGGAGTGAATGATGATGAGTGGGGCGAAGTTTCGCGGGCTCTCACCTCAACCGTCCGTCCGTCTGTCTGTCTACCATCCTATCATACTAAACCACATGCAACACGTCGACGCCATCTAGTGATCACTTCACGTACTGCAACAGCCCCGCGCCATCTAGTGAACATTAAATAAAGGGTGGCTGCTATGGAGGAGGGACTGACCCACAGTGTAAGGAGCTTTGCCCCTAAAAACGAGAAGGAAAGATGGTGTCGGCCGGCGTCGAAACAGCAACCTCTCTATTCGCAGCGCGCGGTGCTAACCACTATGCCGCGGAGCGTATACGTTGTCGAGGACGCTAACGGCGAGCCAGTTATATACACCATATACCGTCCTCAGAGGTTCCGAAACTTTAGCGCGTTTTTGTTATCAGTAGCGAGATGGCGTGACCGGCTTGCGTTGGTCACGCTCTAAAGTTCAACGCCTCCACGGAGCGTGGTCTTGTACCCCTGTCACTCGTGGCAACATAAGTGCACTTCGAGCGAGTACACTTAGCCCCGAGTGTCATTTGAGCGCTGTCTCACGAGCAAGTTTAGTGCCACTCGCTGCAAAGTATACACTTAGCGGCAAGTGCGTTCCCCAACCTCACTTCGCTGCGACCAAGTGTGTAGCCTCGGCACCAGTGGCTTGCACAGAAATACGCTGTTACCTAAAGCGGCGCTCACAGTATTTTCAAACTATTGTTTTCGGCATAATGGATTCTGCTATATATCAAAACAAGTAAGAAATCAACAAAAATTCTCGCTACTCCCTCTCTCTCTCTCTCAAGCAGTTTGCGGCCACGTCCGCTACGGGGACGTGGTAGCACATGCTGTGCAATGGCCGCGTCCGTCGCGTTGTTTACTTCCAAGTGCACCAGCACATGTGTAGGTGAGTTGTTCTCTAGTTGTGTACAACGGCGTGTTCCACTGGTGCTACTTCCACGAAGACAACGTGGTCCGACGGTGAGACACGAGCGCAAAAGTAACAAATATATATGGTTCTACAAACCCAACAATCGCCACTGTCATCACTTCCAAAGTACCCCCAGGTGTACTAAATTTCCGGAGCCCTCCACTACGGCGTCTCTTATAATCATATGGTGGTTTTGGGACGTTAAACCCCACATATCAATCAATCACTTCCAAAGTACACTTCGCTTTCTAGTGTAGCAGCGGACCGCCGAAATGACACTTTGTGAGCGTAAGTACTCTCGCTCAAAGTGCACTTGAGTTGCCACGTGTGACTGGGGTATTTAGACTCGTAATTCGGGTGAGCACGAAAGACGCCGCTCGCTGCCGCGGCCGCATTTACGAAAGGAGCGCCCTGCTGTGTGACAGTTGTTCGCGCTTGTCCTACATGTGTATACTTGTGCGCTCCGTTCGTGCATCTTTCTTTCTGTTTGAACAGCGCGCTTCAAGTGTCGAGCCGTGACAGTTGGTAGTCCACGCTCGTCCTGTGTATGCTAATGCCGTGCGTGCTTTCTGCTTCAGGTGTGCGCTGCAAGTTTCGAGCTGCTTGCTGTTCTTCGCGTGAGCTTGCAGTTTGTTGCTGTTGCTGAAACAATGTACAATGAAGGCTCAACTGTAAATCATGTGGAGATGCGTTTCACTTTCGTGTTATACCGATTTCTAAATAGGGGGATCAGCCACGTTTTATTATTATTATTATTATTATTATTATTATTATTATTATTATTATTATTATTATTATTATTATTATTATTATTATTATTATTATTATTATTATTATAAGCGTGTTACCTTTTTGTGACAGTCAGGCGTACGAAGACACATCACTGGTATAGCGATGTCTTGTGACGTTTGGTCGAACTGCAACGTGTTCGACAAACTTATGCGTCGCTTCAGTGTTCCTTTTCGATAGTAAACAATGAGAACATTGCAAATTAATATTCACCTCTCTGCCAGCTCTTTAAATGCCAGTAGTTAAGCAGAACTATTGATCCCATTCATTATTAGTTTCGCGCGTTTACGGCCCGTACCGTTTGCAGTGGCCAGCGGCACTGTTTTGACTTTGTCCGCTGACTTTGTCCGCTAATCCGGTAAGCGTCGTCTGTAAGTATAGTTTCAAGACGAACTGGAGCTCTCTCCAGTGCTTTCCAAAGAGATCGCGACGCGCAGAATGTATTCAGGAATGACGCTAAGGCGGCAATCCCACTGGACGCAACCCAGTTGGACTCTTCTTAGCGCGGTATACCTTTTCCTTGCTAAGACGAAGAAGAAAAAGGGTTCACCTATGCATACGTCATGGTGGTAATGCGTTCGGGAAAAGGAAATCGCAAAACGCGTGCGCCTATAAGACGGTATAGAACACGCGCGTGCTTCTTCGTCTCATTTATACTGCGCTGTCCTGGAAGATGCATAGCGTGGCTTATCACGGATGCACTCGTCACCTCGAGTCGTTCCCTGCTTTTAGGGGCGAAGTTCCTTATGGCGTAGCTTGTGCGTCTCTCGTAGTACGTAACCACCAGTGGCACATACCCGAAATAGGTATAACATTTGACCTCCAAGGTGATGCCGGTGAGAGATTTCTTCTGTGCGTTGTTTAACAATAAAAAGATTGTGCTCAATGTACATGCCAATGGCTGCTAATGGGGAATGAGAGGCAGGAGGAGCATTCGCCTTTAGTCAACGCGCACGCTGCGATCCCCATTAGCAGCCATTGGCATGTACATTGAGCACTATTGGACAAGAAAGGGTTGCTACCTTATACTCGCTGGGTGTAACCTCCTTAGTTTTAGAAAGGTTTAGCGACCGTTGAGCCGCAGTGCCATGAATACAATGAACTAGTATATACCATGAATGAACTCGAGGTGGTTAAAGGGGGGAAGCAGATACGAAGCACAAGCCGTAAGAAATTGAAAGCCGAATCCTCCTGTCTATCATTTCCCATTAGCAGCCACTGGCATGTACATTGAGCACTATCTGCCAGGAAAAGGTTGCTGCGTTATACTCGCTGGTCGTAACCTCCTTGGTTTTAGAAAGGTTTAGCGAGCATTGGGCCGCAGTGCCATGAATACAGTGAACTTGTATATACAATGAACTCAAGGTGGTTGAAGGTGGGAAGTAGACCCGAAGCGCAAGCCGTAAGAAAGGGTGCGTGTGCCACCTCTCGTTTAGTCTTTGGAATGTCCGCTGGATGGCGGTGCTTCTATATGGGGAATATATGATAAAAAGATGCGAGATGGTGGTACTTGGAGTGTTGAATAGATGGATGAACGGACACACAGACAGATGCATGGATGGACGCATGAACAGACGCAGGGGCGGCTGCATGAACGAACGCAGGGACGGGCGCACGAACAGACGCATGTACGGTCACACAGACGGACGCATGGACGGACGAATGCTTCGCCCTGCTCTCCATCATTCACTCCGTGGATATGCTGCCATTTTTTTCGGCTACTTGTCACCTCGCACCAGCTCTTTTGCCGTTGCCGTTCGCGTGCTCTTTGGGCATGTATGTGTACGCCACATACTTGTGTATGTGTCTGTTTGCGTCCACAGATCTTCCCGTCTATAGCAGTTGCAGCCTGCACCTGTCATGCGTCTCGCTTATATAGGCGCTCTTATAAGCGGAACGATCTTTGCAATCGACTGAGTAAAAAAAAAAGACCTATGGATCACCGCTTTGGAGTTTTCTTAGTGGAATGCATAAGGGGCCGCATTATCTTCATTTTTTTACGTAGTGAGTTGTATTTTATCGTCTCAGTATTACGTTTGAATTGCGTGCGTAGGAAATCAAGCGGGAGTGCATGGCCGTATGCGTCGCTGCAAACGCAGTTGCAGCTCCATCCGCACGCTATCTATTGTTGCTGGCCTTTGTGACGGCCGCCTACAGCGAAAGCTTTTGGCGTGTACTACTGCGGCAGATCCCCCTGATAGAGGAATTTATTATTGTACTTATAGAGCAGAGATATTGAATTGCGGCTATTTTCGTGCCAGAACTGTTACATGATTACCAGGCGCGTCGTAATGCATGGTGAGGGGGGGGGGGGGTATTGGTTAATTTTGCTCGTCCGGGGTTCGCTTAAGGTGCATCCGTGCTCAAGTAATTTCACCTCAATCGAAATACGACCGCCGTGGCCGGATATCGAACCCACGGCATCAAGCTTGGCAACACCTCAGCCGCTAAGGGGGTCTCGTACACAAACGTACGAAGGATGCGCGGAATCGCTTATGAAGCTTAGCTTTCTTTTATGTATTAATTATATAAAAGTGATCGCCGATTGTATCATCGTCGCCCCGCTGCTGTGGTCTAGTGTCTAAGGTACTCGGCTGCTGACCCGCAGGTCGTGGGATCGAATCCCGGCTGCGGCGGCTGCATTTCCGATGAAGGCGGAAATGTTGTAGGCCCGTGTGCTGAGATTTGGGTGCACGTTAAAGAACCCCAGGTGGTCTAAATTTCCGGAGCCCTCCACTACGGCGTCTCTCATAATCATATGGTGGTTTTGGGACGTTAAACCCCACATACCAATCAATCGATTGTATCATCGTCAACTTTAACTGAATATGTTGCAGGGCAAGAGGGACAGGGGAGGGGTTCACAAAGTCCTCGTTTTAAGACATCTAACCTAATCTATAACCTGTGTTACCTGTGTATATACGTCGACGTGGGTTCAGCGCTCCTCGCATCGTGATATTTTTGAGATCGCGTGGTGCGGTGAGTTCAAGTCCATTGCTTCGCAGTTGAACTGCACGAGCCTCGATGGCACAGCTGCGAAGCCTTGCTTGCTGTATACGTGGTTAAACCCTCTGCAAAACGAATTATTATGCACCGCAGCAACTTTTTTTTTGCATTTCTTAAAGTCTTACGTATACAAATCCACTTGTTTATCGCGCAAAATTCAGGCAACGAAAATCAAGAGAACTCCGTGTTCTCCTATTTGAGTACGACGAAAAAATACACGACCGGATCGAGTCGCTGAAAAAAAAGCACCGAATATATATATATATATATATATATATATATATATATATATATATATATATATATATATATATAATGATTGATTTGTGGGGTTTAACGTCCCAAAACCACCATTTGATTATGAGAGACGCCGTAGTGGAGGGCTCCGGAAATTTCGACCACCTGGGGTTCTTTAACGTGCACCCAAATCTGAGCACACGGGCCTACAACATTTCCGCCTCCATCGGAAATGCAGCCGCCGCAGCCGGGAATCGAACCCGCGACCTACGGGTCAGCAGCCGAGTACCTTAGCCACTAGACCACCGCGGCGGGGCTATATATATATATATATATATATATATATATATATATATATATATATATATATATATATATATATATATATATATATATAGGATATGTAATCGAATCGCGCGTATGATGTTTCACACGACCTTCGAAACAACTGTACCACCGCTTGGCTTTTCGAAAATACGAATATATTTCGAATTTCGAACCAAGAAACAGCGCTAGAACGAAGACTAAGGGGCACTCTTCTTGTCCTAGCGCTGTTTTCTTCGTTCAAAGTAAGCATGTACCAACCACTTCAATTCAAGACGCTTAAATTTCTAAACAGTTACGAATGTTTGGGAATGTCAGCCGCGCGGAAACAAATGCGCGAACGGAGTATAAGTATACGATAAGCTTAAGCAGCGTGGGCGTTGTATGTAAAGCCACCTCGCAAAATCAATGCGGCATTGCTAAATATGCGTTTTCGAACGCCCAGTCTTCGACACCAGTAATCGTTCGCAATATCTGAAAATTTACGTGCATGCAAGGAATCTGTTTTTTTTTTTCTTTCCTGACAAGCTCTATTCTTGCTTGTCATTTTGAAACATTGAAGATTGGTATGTGAACACGTTTTTTGCATTAATTGTCAAAAAAGATAAGGTGTTATTCCGATACGATGCGATTCTGTTTTCAAAGCTTAATATAGAAAAATTAATCAGCGGTAAAACATACCGTTGGTCAGTATAAACGGTTCAAGGTGCACTATATACGCTTCGTTCCGCTTCCAGCCGCACGCGCGTCGCTCTGCATGTAAACACGTCGGCGTATATGATACGGCGGCGCATCCCCACAAGTATATATATATATATATATATATATATATATATATATATATATATATATATATATATATATATATATTGGCAGATGTCAAGTCGTGTGCTATTCCTGGCCCTTGTATATTAGGCCAGACACACCAAACCGACGTCGTATATATTAATTTTTTTCTCTCTCTTCTTCGCGAACGCCTCTTGCCGTTTGTAAGAGACATTATTTCCAGCCTTATTTACGACACAGCGATGTTAGTCGCGATTTTTGCGACCCGAGCAAGGACATTTCTGATTAATGGCATTCCGTCTTTGTTTACTCACTGCGATATGTGATTTTCCTTTCTTTCCGTATATGTCTGTTTGTGTGCCTGTCCGTCCGTCTGTGTGTGTGTGTGTGTGTGTGTGTGTGTATGTATGTGTATGTGTGTGTGCGTGCGTGCATGCGTGCGTGCGCATATTTGACACAGATTTTTCCTGACGGGAAGAAAAGGTCAGGCCGTCCTGCAGTCGTCTCGATTACGTTTAAGCACCAGAAAATAGGGACGCGAACTTACAGGGTAAAAAAAAACAACAAGAAATAAGTTGGCTTATTCCGCTCTCGAGACGAAAGATTAAACTGGAATTAGAATTCGGGTCGCTGTATCTCATTATATATCGTGCCCTTTTGGCAATCCCCTTAAAAAATTCATTTCGCACGGTAGTCGGTCCGTGCTGTTGCCACCGCGCAGTGCCCTTGCACCGTTTCGTGAAAACCGTGCGTGAGCCTTTTTTTTTTCCCCCTTTAGCATCATCTTTTTGTACTCGGCACTTGTAGCTCTCAGTATTCTTCAGGCGATGGTGAACATCTTTTTTTTTAACCAGCGTCTAACCGTTTCGCGTCTGTATCTATAGGTTAATAATCGAAAATTACCTGGGCTTCGCGGAAAAGCGTGCTCGGAACGAGAACTTTGCGAATTCGGAGCGATGTTTTTTGTGCACTTTTGAAGAACTTATAAAAACTGCGAGTATACTGTTAATCGTTCGTTCTTTCAGCAGGAGGATATATGTATATATATATATATATATATTAGTCAAGTAGATCCTCCGTGAGCAGCAGACCGACCAACCGACCCTTTAACCGATGTTTGCTTTTGGTTTGGTACTCGGCTGTTGTGTAAATACCTGTTTTAACAATTTTCGAGTTCAATTCCTCTATTTTGTACCAACATTCTTCACGTATAAGTAGCTGAAAACTTTCCTAGTCCAACGCTCCTCTCCATTTTTTCTCACTCGCTCCTCAAATTCTGTCTCGCTTCTAGCTTCCCTTCCCTCGAACAATGTCCAGCCCATGCCACCCTGTAACCCTTAATTTTGGGAGCGTCAGTCAGCGCCACCTGTTATCATGACGGCTAGTGTGGAACACACTTTTTTTTTGCCTGTTCGGCGTCACGTTGTACTTGATTTCATTACGGGATGGCAGCTGACCAATATTCCTTTGCATACCACCTCAAGGCATCAATCAAGTCCGCCAGAACGAGACTCTCGCTCCGTGTAAGTGTATACATATAGATACACAAGGAGTTTTCACAGCGCGAGGATCAGGCCTCCGCGGTCCATGGTTCAGTGACGGCGGTGCATGGCTGGATCGAAGGACGCGGGTTCGAATCCGGCTGCGACAGTCGGAATTCCGATGGAGGTGAAATGCTAGAAACCCGAGTATACTTACAACGTGGTCCAAGTTAACCCAGAGTCTGCCCCACGACGGCGTGTCTCGTAGTCGTATCGTGGTGTTGGCACGTAAAACTAGCAATTACTATACTAGAGCAGATGGATCTGATGGGGAATCTCGTTAGCTAGTGCGCGTTACAAGTGTGATTATGCAGTGTAGGCTAACAAGACACGCGCAAAGTTTATCAATGTAAAAAAAAAAACATTCGCCAACAAAGTATAGCGTCCACAAAAACAGGTTTTCGCGTGAAAGCTAAATGTTGACAGGCTTTCGCGAACAAATATGTGGCCTTATAAGCGTTGTCATAAATGGCCTACTATATCAGTGCGTCCGCGTCGTTTACTTTTCGGAAACGACGGCTCACAGCGCGAGCGGGGTGAAAAGACTTCCCCGCGTATCCGTAATGGACGTCTGTGTTGATCTCCTACAACGAGCCCTCTGAAGCGAATTCAACGCCACTTCGCGTAGTGCTCCTTTTTGTAAACAAATTCTCTCTCTCTTTGTGTACCGCTATGCGAAATGGAATAAATTTCCCGTAGGCAGCAGGCAATGAAAGAAACAAATGCGATATATGTACACTGTGTGAGCTGGTCTTGCGCAGCAGAACTCTCACATGCGCGCTGAGCTTGCTTGCTTTTTTTGGCAACTGGGGCGTATCGGGACTCTGGGCCGTATATGCGCTTGGCAAAAAGAGCGGCGGAGAATCGGGTCGCCCTCGTCTTGCAAACATGAGGAGTGTACGCTACATGTATACACGGGCGAAGAAAGGGTTTGTTGCGCAACGTCTTATACACGCGATTCGGTTGTCTTTTTTTGCTTTCCTTTGTGCAGCTTTTTGTTTGTTTTATCTCGTTGTGCGTGGGCGAAGATGAATATGCGACGACGACCTTTTTTTCTCGGAAGCAAAACTTCTATTTCCTATTTCTCTTCTTCTTTTTTTTTTGCTGTCGGAAGAACGTTATATTTAAGCGCGCGCACGCGAAACGATGCCAAGATAGGCGCGCGTGTTCGAATGTCACCTGCAGCTTTTTATACGGTGTTACAGACATTAATCGCGCCAGGAAAGGCCTGTACGTAGTCGTAATTGTTATATACAGCGAAATTTCGATATCACGAACTTCAGTACAAAGAAACGCCGATACGTCGAAATGCTTGATTTAGTTTCACAGGAGGAAGGGCGCCGTCTTTATAGCTTCATTGGTATAGAGCGCAACGCAGGTATATGGGAACCGTGGGTTCGGTGCCCGCCACCTCGCGGCGATGTGTGTTGTTTGCCCACTTTCATCTTTATTCGCGCGATTGCCTCTACATTGCGATTGAAGACAGCAGCTAACTCTATACTAATGACCTAACGTGAAAAAAGGGCACAACTTTAAAGTGTAAAAAAAAAAATATTGCCTGCCTATATTCCGCATCGCCCTCGTGCTGTGTTGTCGCTAGAGGCAACATAAACACTTCAATTTACTCAAATAATGCAATTACATTTCCTTGCGCGTTGTTTCTGGCGTCATTGTCATTTCGTATGGGCTTCTGACATAGAAGAATACAGTACATTGAACTCGTCCAACTCACCCTGCTTATGTGCGTATAGCTTCAAATTATTGCGTGGAGCCCGCCACACAGGCAGATAGCTTCGATCATCTCTGAAATCGATCTGCATTCAACCTTCCCGGTGTATAAAACAAGCGCTAGTCGTGGTTATGAGAACGTGATTGTGAAGCGCCTTAAATTTGCGCAAGCCAGCTACGGTCCTATTCACTTCGCGATCTGTCACTTGTTAATACCTGCTCAAAACTACGACTGTATTATTAAAGGTTGCTTGGGTATGTGTAAAAATTGCATGTATAAGTGTCTTAGAATCTCTTCTCCCACTGCTCTCTCTTTATTTTCGCTGCATCTTCCTTTCTCCATTTTTTTTTCTCTCTCGCTGTATTGAATTTGGTTCATGTTCTAAAGATATACTGAGTGTTGTGCGCTATTTTGGTCTGGGCGGGGATTGGCGCATTGTCAGGCATTTAGTTGCCTTTTCGCCCCTCCCTTCCCATTAAACCATTGGATAAAGATGCATGCTTTAATGATGATAAATGAACTTCAAACTTCATAGTCAAGAGTGCTTTGAGAGCACCAGTCGGCCCACTTCGAGCTTATAGGTGGCGCTGCTAAAACTCAAAGTAACCGCCAATATATAGTGGATTGACTCGGCATGCTCTAAACATTTGCTACTAAACAGGCCTGTCGTACTCTTGTAGTGTGTGCGTTTTATTGGGTACTGCATTTTCTTGTATAACGCGTGACAGCTGCATACGGTTGTTTAACTATACCACTTGCCAGAACTTGAATTCAGCGAGCGTTGCAGTTTCACGAACATTCACGATAATTCCCACTCACGTAATGACGATAGGCCCTGGTGTATTCATACGCATCACGACCGAACTCTCGTCATCGAAGGCAGTGCTAATGGCGCAGCGATGTGACCGTGGCCGGTTTGAGCCTAACAATAAATGCAAGCTTCGCCCATGGCCGCCATTGTCTCACCGAAAGAGTTGCCCTGCAACATTTTTGTTTTCAAACCATAGAATGGCTTCATTAAATGAATTTGCCTTACGAGTTGCCTCACGAGTTGACCGCCGCAAAAAAATTTAGAACACATGTACGAGCGGAGTTAGAGATTTGCCGCACGCTGTAATTGCTTTATTTCCTGTCTCGTTCGCATGAACGCGCCGGAAGCTGAGCATTGGAATGATGACAATGGGGAAAGAAGTCATGTCATGCGCGTGTCATGACATTGCACACTTTTTTTTTCTTCGAACGCGTGGCTTACTTTCAGTGAGATCGCTAGTGGGCTCGTGGCGGCCTCCCGCGGCGGCCTCAAGAATTATGCAGGTCACTGTGCTCAAATTGTCCAATGGCCGTGAATTCGGGCATATCCGATATACCAGATACCATTAAGATATATGGTATATCGTTTGTAGACTTCTTGCTGGCTTTGAAAATTGATTGCTAATTGCTAGCCATGCCGCGTTTTTTTTTGTTTGGCTCGCATGTTTTAGGGAGTGTTTCTGGCCATGCTGCAAAAAAAAAAAATGAACATGGCTTCTTTGTGTGTCGTCGAGCTGCTCATACGGTTAAGGATTTTTTTCTTAAAGACACATGTTCCTGTCGCTGCAGTCTTCGATCGGAAAATTGTATTTCCTGATCGCTTTCAGCATAGATTACCTATGCCATTTCTCATCCAAACGTAATGTTTTTCAAGCGGACCTGCAACACTTTTCCAAGTAGCCATGAAATGGATTCACGAAAGTAGCTCACTGCTTCACGAATGCAATGCCGCAAATGTTTTTTTTAAGCCTCCATTACGAGCTGAGTTACAAAGATTTGTAGCCCGCTGCAATTGCATTCTCTCTTCTCTCGTCCCGACGGAAGCGCTGGAAGCTAGCAGCGATGGAGGGCACCGGGGAGGAGGATACGTCACGCGCGCCTCATGACCTCCAGTGCTTTCTCTCTCTCTCTTCTTTTTTTTTCTTCAAATGCACGGCTTTTCATTGTGATTGCGCGTGCACACGTGGACAAGTAGCGGCCTCTCGCGACGGCCCCAGTAACGACCGAGGGTATATATGCTCAAATCGGGAAATGGCTGACCTGGCCTGTGACACTGAGTTTTTTTTTTTTAGCCCGCAGCGTCATTTGCCAAGAGAAGAGAATGCGATTTTTAGTTGACTTGCAGAATTCACTCTAAATTCCAGGCTGCATTTTACGCTATAATATTTGTCTCGCGTGTTATCTGGAGCTTCTACCCTCGATCGGCAGCGTTTTCTCACCACGCTGATAACGAAGTGTGACAGGGCCCGTTTAAGAAGTGATGGCCAACTGTTAGTTTTGAGTGTGCATAGTACTTACATTATCAGTCAAAAATTACTTGAAGGTACGAAGGGAAATCACGTAGCACGGCTTCCTTGCACAACTGAAATGCGCGCCGCAGTTATGGAAGCGGATCGTGTATGTATTCTGTAGTTGTTAAAAAACAAGGTAATTTTTCTTGCCACTAACGAAGGAGCACTTGAAAAGTACTGGATTGGACGCTATTGCATTGCACTGCATGCATTACCGGCAGAGGTTAAGCCGCGGTTTGCGCCTGGTTTCTCTCGGAAACATGCTCTTTTAGGCCGGTGCCCGCTTAGAGATTGATTGGGCTTGCTTTGTTCATGGACAAGCTATAGGCTGTGAAATAGCAGATCGTTGTTTCCGGTGAATGTAACACATCGAGGAGCGCGTTGACGAATTTATCTTCTTTAAAGTTGGCCCTATTGAGTTATTCAACGAAAACTATTGACAGAAAGGCACCATCAATACCAACAAATTACCCATAATTAAACTGGGAGGGCGTGTGTGCACATCTCCACGTACTTATCTCTGACTGTCATCGTCATTATTATTATTATTATTATTTTTATTATTGTTATTATTAGATATAATCCTAGTATTTCCCATTTTGGCATTCCAGGTATTGCCACTGACCGTAGTAGCGGCCGTTTTCTCGTAATAATGGTCGCAATGTCATCGTGCTAATGATCAAAGAAAAGGAAGAAGATCCTATCAGCCAGTTTCGAGCCCGAAATAGACGTTTCGACCGGCTAGTGGCTGGACTGCGTACAGAAAAAAAAAATCGAAGAGCGCGAACACAGGCGCAGCAGCATTGCCTCATTAGGTAGTCGTTCCGGAAGAGCCGAGCTGAAGTAGGCTCAGTGACTCTGCAGCGCCAAGAAGTCAACGACGAACAGAAATAGGAGGATAGAAAAAAAAGTTGTATACGAGTTAAGGACGTCGTGCACACTCCCAAGCAGATAGTTGTTGCGCAACTGAGAATGTCCGTCTTCTGCCACCGGCACTGCGTGCGTAAAGCGCGGCGAAATGGGCCTTCTAATACCAAGGGGGGCAGGACCTGGCGTGGTAGCTCGAAAAAAAAAAAAGCGACTAAGGAGAATGTGATCGGCATGGCATGCCATATAGTTTGGACACCATTTCAAGACGTGTGCAAAAGTGGCTAAAGCTTCACATATTTGCAGCTTGCTCCGGCAAAGGTCTGTTTTCGAAAAATATATATTTATATATACGAACAAAGGGTGAATCGATCTTGGGCTGGGTTGCTTTGTTAGACTAAATCTAACGAAACCAACACTGACTGTCCGCCTCGGCTGATCAGTGGCTCTGGGGTGCTCGGCTGCTGGCTCGAAGATCGCTGGTTTGATTCCGGCTGCGGTAGTCGCATTTAATCGGTGGAGGCGAATACGTACAGGTCCGTGTACTATGTGATGTAAGTGCACGTCAGAGAACACGAGGCGGTCAAAATTTACGGAGCAGTCCGTTATGGTAGCTCACAAAAATATTGCTGTTTTGGGTCGTATAACCCCAGATATTATTGAAACCAACACAAAATGACGCCAATGAGGGTACAGGAAACGTTGTTTTGTGTTTGTAATGTAGTTTTTATGATATGACTGTAAAGAAATTAACGTGGACTTCCCATATCTCACGTTCCCGATGCTCCTGTCCTTTTTTCTTTGTCTGTCTGTGTGTACGCGCGCGTAGCTGCATGGACTATGGTTGATTGAACGACGTCTGTGTGTTCTGCTCGAGTATCGGTCCGCATGCAAACGTTGTATAGCAGTAATTTACAGCCGCGCCCACGTCTGTGTATAGCGCGCGAGCGACCGACCTTACTCTGCGGTGCGACACCTTGCGGCCGTTGCGGGTTGTGGCGTCGCGTGCACGGGAGTATGCGCGGCCTTACAGACATGCGGGCGTGCTCTGCTAATTCCACCCAGATAATTTCAGGCCTCCTCACTGTTTCTGCCGTGGGCTCTGACGTCACTCCCTTTATGCCTAGTTCACACTGAAACATCCGCTTTCTACAGCGACCGAAATTCCCCCGCCGCTGAAACGTAGCGTCGTTCGCACTGGACGCGCCCCGCGGGATGGGTGCGCTGTCACCCGGTTGTTGTCGCGGCTCGCAAACGCTACTACGCTATCCGGTGGTGTATACTTCGACGATTCTCGTACGCAAGAAAAGACAGTACTGCTTACTTTGCTGGCAAGTGGCTGTCTTGTAATGCACGAAGAGCAAAAAAAACCACTGACGCCAGCGGCGTTGGTGGGTTCGTTTTGCTTTGCAAGACCGCAACAAGCTCGGTCACGCCAACAGCAAGCTCGGTCACCTCTTCCACGAGATACGGACGCGAAGTAGGCACAGAGTAGGTTAAACTCCCGTTGGTTTCAACATTCAGTTACGTGCACTGCGGCATAACAAGTGAGTAGGGCTTGGTCGCCATTTTTCAAAATTCCTTGACTAGCGCTCCTATTGGTCCGCGGTGACCGATTCGGCGGCAGACGCCGCAAAAATCGGCCCGAGAGTGATGGGCGTGGAGAGGGCCCTTTCGGCGGATCTCGCCGCCGCCGAACCGGATTCGGAGCACATTCGGCGGCCGGAATGCTCAGTGTGAACGCGGCCTTAGACCGCCACGTTTCGCTGCACACAAGTGCATACGCTTGCTCTCATCGCTCGGCAGACATGGATTGCCATGTGTGACGAAAGTTTTCGGGGCGTGCTGGTGTGCTTGTAGGTGACTCGAGAACACCGGTTTTTAAATGCGAAGCAACTTTTTGACAAGCCTGTGTAACGCTGTCTGTCCGTCTCTCCGTGCCAACGCGCCGCACCGCGTTCCCCTCGCCACACTTGTTGAAACGATGCAAAGTGCGCCAATTCGCAGCTGCTCCTTGACGTCACTCTCTTTCACCCGCAGCAGCTGCCGGCTCTTCCCAATACACGCGGGGCCTAGTGGTTATTATGCTTGATTAACTGACCCGAAGGTCGCGGGATCGAATGCTGGTCGTAGCGGCCGCGTTTTGATGGAGGCGTAACTAGTGACACGTGCGCTTAAATATAGATGCCCGTTAAAGAACTCCCAGGTAGTAGATATTTCCTGAAATTTCTAGAATGGCGGTAGGAAGTCAGGTCAGAACTGGACAGATCTTCAGGTGAGTGTGTAAGAATAAATAAGTAAAATGAGCTTTCTGGCGCATTTGTTGTGGTAGGCCTAGCGACCATGGCGTTGCGCTGCTGAACTCCACGTGGGTTCGACTCCCTGAAGCGGCGGTCGTATTGCAATGCGGCGGAATGCAAACACGCCTCTGTGTAATGTCCCGCGTGTTCGAATTTATTGCGGTGTCACCCAGTACGTGCGCGAGTCATAGTCGTGTCCGGCTTTCGGCGCGTTATGGTTGATTCATCTAAACCCCGGGAGTTTAGATGAGTTTAATTTCTTGACGCGATGGCATAGCGTCGGGTACGCAAGACGTTTCGCCACTTGTTTCGGTGCTACGGCCGGCATGCGACGTTTAAGCGCTGGTCGCACATTGAGCCAGCAGCTGTGGGCATAGCAACCGCCGTAAAAGCGCATAACCGATAACTGCAAGCGTGCTTCACCGCATGACTTTTACGCATGGCGTGAAGCCTTCATCATCTTACAGGACGAAGACGAACGAGTGATTATGAGTTAGCAGAGTTCGGGATAAGTGGTTACGCACGCTTACGTTTCTTTTTAGGGGCAAAGCTCCTTATTGCGGCCCCCGTTCGTCCCCCATAGTATGTAACAAGTATAACATTTTGACCTCCAAGGTGGTGCCGGTGAGAGACTTCTTCTGTGCGTTGTTGAACAATAAAAAGTAGTGCTCAATGTACTTGTTAATGGCTGCTAATGGGCAATGAGAGACAGGAGCATTCGGCTTTTAGTTGACGCGCAGGCTGCGATCACCATTAACAGCCATTGGCATGTACATTGAGCACTATCTGACTGAAAAAGTTTGCTACGTCATACTCGCTGGGCGTAACCTCGTTGGTTTTCGAAAGATTTAGCGAGCGTTCGGCCGCAGTGCCATGAATACAGTGAACTAGTATATACCATGAACTCGAGGTGGTTAAAGGTGGGAAGTGGACCCGAAGCGCAAGCCGTAAGAAAGTGTGCGTGTGCCACCTCTCGTTTAGTCCTTGGAATGTCCGCTGGATGGCGGTGCTTCTATATCGGGAATAAATGATGAAAAGATGCGAGATGGTGGTACTTGGAGTGTTGAATAGATGGACGAACGGACACACAGACAAATGCAAGGATGGACGCATGAACGGACGCAGGGGCGGCTGCATGGACGAACGCAGGGACGGACGCACGAACATACGCACGCACGGACGGGCTGATGGACGCATGGACGGTCACACTGACGGGTGCATGGACGGATGGAAGCAAGAACGAATGGACGGGCGAATTCTTCGCCCCACTCTCCATCATTCACTCCGTGGATATGCTGCAATTTTTTTGTTCTTGTTTTTTAAGCTCAGCTTTGAGGCGCCTTTTCTGCGTTGAGTGGTGTCGATGTAAGCCATAGAGCGAACGAGGACGAAAGTGAAGACGAAAGCGCTAGCCTTTCGGCCGGACCTCGTGCGCATGCATGGCTGGCACGTGCACTGCATCTGGCTTCGCTTGTCGTAACGAGACCATCGGCGTTTCGCTTGCTTCGCGACGCTTGCAATTCACAGAATTGTGCTTAGAGTAGCACTTAAATGCTTGCAGTTTGCGTGGCAATATGTAACGAATTCTGCGGTGCTATGACTGCGGATAGCCAGAACTTCAAGCACAGTTGGTGTTGCCCGAACGTGAAGAGGCGCTCATAATTCGCATTAGGCAATAATGCGACCGTCGGTGAATTCTTTCGACAGTGCTGTATTTAGACGTACCCTAAACAGGACACAACAGCAATGCTCTTGTTGTGTCCAGTTTTGCGTGTCAGCAAAAAACAGCGCGGCAAAAAATGAAAAAAAAAAACGTAATTAAGTGACCGTGAGTTCTTACTCTGTGTGTCCACGTGTAACTGAGAGAGGAGTGTCGGCGCATGAAAACGCGTGACACATCGGCCAGTGCAATCCAATCTGCTGTACAAAATTAATTGTTCGACAGTTATGAACGACACACGTTTCAGCCATGTTGCTTGTTTTTATTCTTTCGTGTTTGCTTGTCAGCTACGCGACCTTTTTCTTGTTAATAATTGCTTATCCGTTCCTTTATTAAAATTCCAGAATCACAGAGAAACCCCGAAGCCGTCGACGTATAAGCTGCTGCGACCGCACGACGGTTCTAATATACAAGCTTTTGATTCGAGTCAGGACGGCTTCAAGGTCTCCTCCGTTCGCTATTGTTGTCGCGCTGCTTCGCCCACCTCGTTGCGTTTTTGTCCTTCGCTTTTAAACTAGAAATTTTCTCGGCCACCGCCACTACCCTCTTATACGAGTGTCCTCACCCCCATCCCCCCTTCGATACGTCGGACACCATAGAGGGGGAAGGCTAATAAAACCGAGGCAAGGTCGGGCGACGGGCCGATCGAGTATCCAACCGCGCGCTTTCGCGAGCTAAGTGCCTGGCGCCACGTGGGAGCGGAAACTGTTAGAGGGCCGGATAATTTCACCACTAGGGCCTGCCGCGTTGTCGTCCTCCCCGATTTTTGTTTGTTTGTTCTGTCCTCTCCGGCTCACTCAAAGTAGTATCCCGGTGATGACCGCGCATGCGTCTTCGAGTACAGCGTGGTGCCACTTTCTCCCTTCCTCTTGCTGCAGTTCAAGTGCGCCTACTTCTTCTGGTGCACCGTTGGTTGGGATCGACTCGTGGAACGAACCGGCGTCGGGGCCGTCTGCCCCCGTTTTTCTGCCGTGGCCTACTTCGTCGACGTGTGCCAAATAGCCACCCTGATTTTTTCTAGTCATTTTTCATCGTTTATCTCCCTTTCTTGCCTCCCCTTACTTTTTTAGTTTCGTTTTTTTCCCCTCTGTCTGCATGCTTTGTCTTGACTATCCACCTGTCCATCAGCCCGTTTGTCAACCCGTAGACCAGTCCGTACATCCGTCCATCCATTCCATCGATTGGTCCACCAGTCCATGCATCCTCCATGTATTGGTCTACGGCTCCATCAAACCGTCTGTCCGTTCACTCAACACATCGGAACGAGGGAGGAGTGTTAAAGGCCTATGGAGGGGAGGGGGAACAAAGAAAAGAAAGGCTCAAGCGTTTACGTTAAGAGTTCTTCGCTTATTTTTCTCGAGGTCCCGCTGTTTTGAAATTTTGCTTGTCGATCAACTAGAAAAAAAAAAGAAGAAAGAGGCTGTGGTAGTCCCAAAAAGCGGGTCGTTGGAGGAACGTGCTTCTTCAAAGAATCTGGAGTTTTCGAAGTTCGTGTCTTTGTTTCTTTGTCGTTTATTTCTTGCCCTCTGTTTCTCAAAAGAGCACTATTCTCGGCTTGTTGGGGCTTGGAACTACTGGCTATACATATAAAACAAAAGAAAAAAAATCTGTACGTGAAAGCTACACGGCACAAATGTTTACGGCGTCCTCTTGGCACCATTCCCGGTTTGTTATTTCTGTATGTAAGCTCGGAGGATAAACAAAGTTTAAATAAAAGTTTCTTGTCAACGACGTACTGGTTTAACAATGACAAAGCGTAGAAACTCTCCGTTCTGTATAATTGAATTATAATAATCCCCCCCGAATTGACCGTCAACGGTCAGTGGGCGGAGCAGAAGGAGTAAACTTTATTTATCATAAATGACAGTGGGGTGGCCAGGTTGGTGCGTTCAATATTTGGCACATGCAGTGGTGGCAAGGTTATCGCCTGGATCTAATATTTTATGGTAAATTGAATGAGATTTAACCTCTAAATTTAGAATAAATGTACAGTTCTCGCCACGAAAAACTTTTTTCGTGTTTTATTTTTTTTATTCTCAGTCACTCACTCCAACCATGTTTTTCCGTCTATTTATGTAATGTAATTCCGACCGTATTGTTTTGAAATAAATAAAAGTGGTTCTTCGTTTTCAAGTTCCTATTTCGGAGGAAAGAAGTGGAAATTTGAGGACTATTATTTATTTGTGAGATACAATATAAACGAGAACTAACAGTCAATAATGCCAAGCATAGTATAGGGGATGTTATTAGCAGTAATTGTAATGTAAATGGAACTAAACGTGGGCGAAAATATAACCTGTTGCTTTCACGGACCGAACCTGCGATCTTCGAGAGAGAGAGAGAGAGAGAGAGAGAGAGAGAGAACGTCTTTATCAATAAAGGCATATAGAAGGAGGGCGTGGGAGGAACCCCTAGTCCGGCGTCCCTAGGACGACTCCAGCGACGAGTCGGGCCCGCTGTATCATAGCTCGGAGAACCTCGGGAGGTCCATCGCGGAGAGCATCGTCTCACAGCTCCTAGTTACGTAAAGGGTGAAGGAAAGCCGGTAAAGGAAGAAAGGTGTTCGCAGTGCACTCGATCGAGACATGGAAGGTCGTGGGCGAGTTTCCACAGCCGGGGTCTGCATAGCACTGCGGGTAGAATTTACGAAGAGATGTCAGATTGGGGGAATGTTCTAGTCTGTACAGCTGGAATAACCCGTCCGATGCTCGATGAACTGAGCTATAATAACACAGGACGCGTTATTCTGGGGTCGCTGGTTTCATCCCTGCCAGCGGCAGGTTATATTTTCGTCCACTTTTCTTTCTTCACGCTTACATTACGATCACCACTAACGCACCCTGTACTTTCTTTGACATCATTGTTTGTTCGTTCTCACTAATATTTTATTTTGGAGTACCCGATTTTTTCGTCAGTTCTCCAGAATGGCTGTGCTTCGATATATATGTCAGGTTCCACTTCTACGAAAAAAAAAAAATAAGGAAGGTTGCACTTTTCTGTGAGCCTTTCATTTTCACACACCGTCTCTGATGGGAAGCTGTTGGAGAAATTTCTGCCGGTATAGCTTCATCGTTCGTTTATTTCGGTTTCGCGCTACGCGGGGGCGCTACGATCGTTGCCGCGGAGCAGACGACGTCGCCGCCGCCGGAGAAAAAAAAAAGTAATACAGACGTGCGCTTCTGCTGCTGTGGCAGCAGCAGCAAAGCGTCTGCTCACCCGATATCTGGACGCTCTCGTGTTCGAAAAGGGCTTGGCGACCTGCGTTGCGGACTTCGTTATCCGTAGAAGCCGGTGAGTCTCGGCAACCCAAGAGGGCCTTGCTGCGCGCCCTCCATGTTGGGAGCTCGCTAATAATATTGTTGGGTGTTTCCTTTTTACTTCTTTTATTGTTACTTTTCTGGATACGACTTCGTCGTGCCACTTAGGCGTGTGTGACCCGTTCGCCAACGCTGTATTTCGAGACGAACCTGAGTGGAGAGTGGAGAAGTTTGTTACGGACGTACAGCGGAAAGTTGGAGAGTGTTGGGGCTGTGCGAAGTGACGGTCGGTGTGCTTCCCCATTAGCAGCGACCTACCTTGTTGTTCTTAGCGCGACCGGCCTTCTCATGTGCTATCGTTTTTTTTTTTATTTCGTTCGCGTGTCCCTAACATACCCTGTGTCGTACAGCGTTTGTTACGCGATACCGGAGGGCAGTATTGGATTACAGTCTGAAAGAAACAAAAAAAGTGGTGCAACCATTACGTTATAGGAGTTCCCCCCTTTTTGTTGTTGTTGTAGTCGTGTCTTCGAAGCGCGACGTTCGACGGACACTGACATAGTTTGCCAAAGCTGCGGTGGAGTTCTCTATATGCGCGTCCACTTTGAACGAATAAACAAACGAAAAATTCGACAGATCCCACGTACCTGGGAATCGACGTTATGCGAAGCATGTGGAGGGAAGGTAACCGTGTTTGCAAGTTTTATATTGAGCGACACTTCATGAAATGACGCTAAATATATGTCCAAATGTTGCACGCACACAGACATATGTTGAAGAGTTGCAGATGCTTGAAAAGCTAGTTGTTGGCACTTGCGCAACGATGCCAACTGAAACATGCGTATTAGCAAAACCAGAAGCTAATATGAAGTGCCGATCCTCGCGAGGATGCTCGCCCTGGACATAAATCGAACTTCAGTGCATGGCAACTAACCAGAATGGACGTTAACCCGACGTGACGGCTGTATCGAAGCGGTACATATGTAATCTTTATAAAATTGGGTAGGCAGCACTGCAACCGCTATTGACGTTTCACGAAGATTTGCGTCTGTTTGAATAGTATTTCCGAGACCTAGCGTAGCTTTGTGGTAAAATGCTTCATTGCCACGCAGAGTGCTTTGGTTCGATTCCAGCTGCGACCCTGACACTTATTATTTGCATTCATCGGGTCGCCGCTACCGATGTCGGGTATTTCTTTACGCTAGCGCGTTAAAATTGCCCATGTGTGTTCTCGTCGTTTCTGAGTAGATATTAAGTGTCACTCATCTGTGGCACATATGCGCATACCAGCGGCACATACCCACCCGTGGGTATGTGCCACTGTCTGGCGGGAAGTGTTTGACGACGTACGCGACGGGATTGTGACATTATTCATGTCTTGAACGGCGCGTCATATTCGTCAAACAATGTTACCCTCCCATGCTAATTTTGTCTTACGCCAAAAGGGGTGACCACGAGAGCATCGAGACAAAAGTGGCTAAAATATATAGATACGCTTAAAGTCGCCGAAGTTGGCTGAGAAATGCTTCGCATTAAAAAAAAATAGTGATGATTCCGATCCCGCACAATGCGAATTCTGAGCGCGGCTGCGTATTTCGGCAAATTCCAACCCTGTTTGAAGTGTTGGTTATCCCTGATTGTATACCAATGTAATATTCGTCACAAAATGCCAACTGTCACCGGTCGAGAGCTTATGCACTGCAGGCGTCACGAACCAATTGAAACGCTCACATCCCCGACAAGCGAAGGCAGCCGTAGTGCACGTGCCAGCCCTGCATGCGCGTGACGAAGGAAGATGGCGAGGCCAGTGGCTCGACTCTCTTTCGTCCTCGTTCGCCCTATCCGTGACGCCAATGGTAACGCCCCTCGACGCCGGAACGTATAGCTGCGCTCTAAAAGCTCCAGATGCCATCGTTTGATGACGCGGCGATGCTTGGACTGTATAGAAACGGACGAGCCGCCGTTTATAATGGCGAAGCCTTCGATGGATGACCTCTTCTTTATTCGAACACTGATCTTAGTCCATGCTCGTCCAGCTTCTCCCCCGCTACCTTTGTTCTTCGACTTTGCGTCGGCGCCACGCACGATTTCCAACAATCTCTGCATCTGCAAATGAACTCAGGTTTTCTTAAAGTTCTTCCGAAGAGGCCCTTGAACCACAAATTTTGAGGTTTCGGATGCCCGCGCGCTTTGCGGTCCACCGCGCTGCGCTATAGGCACCCGACAGTTCACCAGAGGGCGCGACGAAACTCTTTGGGCTGCCTCAGCATTGTTGGTACCGACCGCCAGGGATACTAAGACAATGGAACGCTCGCTGAACACAGTGACACGCTGAAAGTGTCAGTGCCCTTTTTTGGCACGTTTTGAAAGAACGCTTCCAGGGCACTTACATAATCAGCCGTGACCCCCTTGCTCACAACTAAAGAAGAAAATGATATGCACGTGCAAGTCCGGTTTTGCTGCGCCTATACTCGCTAGGCTGTGTGTTCTGGCGCTACCATCAGATCTCGTAAACTGCATTGCCGGGTGCCTGCTTTTACGCGACTGAACGGTTCTGTCGCAGGCGCGCGCAGCTCGCCACCTCCTTTCTGCTCTTAACAGATGGCCACGCGCCAGCTGTGTTTGCGTGTGCGCCGAGAAAAAGAAAAAAAAAAGGGAATCTGCACCTGTCGATGAACGTTGCGAATATCGCGAGTTAGAAAGGAGAGCGACGTAGTTGCTTTCAGCTGCAAGCGATACATTTACGTCGCGTGTTTTGGAGCGTGCTGGGGCTGTAAGTATAGGATTTACGTGTTTTTGTGTGTGGTCTTATTTTATAGCGCTGCTTTTGAGTACTTGTTGAATTGTTGTCGCCGATAACTTGTGCCGTGTGCACACGGCACCGTTTCGTTCACCGCATGCGCGAGATGAAGTGGGATTTGTTTTCTGCGAGTGACAAAGTATACGTCGATACTTTCGTAGCGATAGCGTTGTTCGCTTTGCCCGACGCAGACAGTGCTTACCGGTCGCGAACTGCCTTGCTTCTGCCCTTTACGAAAACGAACCTTCGCCTTTATTCACCCTTGTATTGCTGACCGCTCCTTCAGGTGTCTTCAGTTCGCCCGGTTAAAAGGGAGTCGGATCACTTACGCGGAAAGCTCGAGAAAGGAATGTCCAGAGCATTCTCGCTCGAAGCTACTTCTCCGTTACAGTGGGATCTGTGATTTCAAATCAAATCAAATCAAATTTATTTCATCTTTCGAAGAAAGAGGAAAGTTAGGAGCTGTCACAAAAAGCTACTACAGTGAGTAGATTGACGAGGCGACAGCCTCTCTTGGTGGGACATTTCATATACTTTTCCTTTCTTTGTTTTACGCATCTATTTCGCCAATTAAACAACCTATACTACGCGCCCGCAGCCCCACCTCCCGCCGAAACAAGCTCACTCTCAGCCTGCTTATTTCGCGTGTAAGCAAAACGTGCGGCGGAGTCGCGCAGGCGGCTAGTGCGTTTACATGATTGCCGTGGATGGTGAGCACGTGGCGGCTGGAGATTTTTATTTCACCGTGGGCTGGACACACGGCCGTCGACGGCGGCGTCCTACAAAGCCCGGCGTCACTCAGTCGTGGGAAGGGGCGTGTCGAGGGTGAGCACGCAGCTTCTCCTGGCGGCGATCGCCGGAGTCAACACGCGGCGCCCTGGTTTCGCGTCGAAAAGGAAAGGCGTGTTGCTTTGCGCAGCCGTCCGCGATGCGAGGAGGAGGGTGGATGAGTCGGAATGTTTGAGGGATGCGGCTCGGGGAGATGCTGTCTCCGCGCGCGCTCACGTAGAGGAGGAGGAGGAGGAACGGGATAATCGGGCGGACAAAGGCGCGAAGGGCGTTTGGGGAAGCGAAGGGAGAGCGTAGTCTCCGCCGGCGGCGCTCGGCGCGTCGGGCTAGGCCTGGCGCTGGTACGAGTCGCGGCGGCGGCAGCGGCTGCTGCTGTTTCCGGGGTTCCTTCGTCGTGGCGGCTTCCAGAAGCTCCCGCCATGAAGCGCGGTTCGAGCGAGCAGAAGATCGCCAAGCGACCCACGTCCATCATCGGCGGCGGGGGTTCCTTGTCCTCCCGAGGTTCGTGTAGTGTGAGTGGAACTCGTGACGGATGTGCGATGTTTCGCACGAAGTTGGTGAGCGGAGCTCTCGTCACCCTTGCGTCGCCGACGGAAGCGAGCGGGTGGAAGTGATCATAGCGGTTTTGTTGGGTAGACCCGTCGCATGCGTGCGTGTGTTTCCCTTTCCCTCAGCGGCTGAAGGGTCAGCGTGCGAGGGAGGGCCCTACCGGCTTACGTATGGATACACCGTGGGTCGCGTGGCAACCATCCCGTGGCCGTGAAAATGCGCGACAAAACAAAGGCTAGGTCCTAAGTAATGCAAGGGGAAAAATGAAAGCAAAGCAATTAAATGCCCTTTGCAGCTCACTCAGTATGTGAAATTCTGGTGCTCTGCACTACAATACTGGATAGCGCATGTCTGGATTATCTTGAAACTAGAGTACTTACAAAGATCCTTGTGGGAATGCACAGCAACAATGGAAATTGTAGACATGCTTCACACTGTGACCTACAGTTGGCCAAATTGTAGTTTGTTCTTTCTTCGTCGTGTGTTGACGGCTTGGGCCACTCAGTATTTTTAAAATCTCTTCTGCAGAGCTGGGCTGATTTTTTTTACAAATGAGGCGACAGTACTCTTTTATTTGCCAGCAACATGACAATAAAGTTTGATTAGTGTTCACACTGGTTTTCTGTACTTGAATTGGCATTGTCAGGTGCATTCTGAAGGCCTTGAAAATTTTTCATGTTGCCTACACCGAGCCGTTATCAACCATACTGTAGAAAGCACTGTTTGAATGTAGTGCACATCACAATTCAAGAAGAGAGGGCAAGGGGACTAGAGTTCCTTCAGTCTTTTGAATTCTCACACCTTTAAGCCTACTGTTACTGCTTACCGTTCATCATCCTTTTACACAGCATTAAGTGAGTACCTTTGTAGTCCTTAAGAGAACATTTTTTGCACCTTTGCATCAGCACTTTCAGAAGGCACTTACTTACATCCACTAACCAGGAACCAGCATTTACCATCAAATATGTTGTAGTAATACTTAGAATTAGAGCTATTTGTTGAGAGAGAGGGATCAGCTTACATTTGAGCATGTGTATAGAAGTGACAGTGATTTGGGATTATGCAATTACCAGGCATGTCACTGTTTGAAAAACCAATTAGGTATATTGGAAAGACATAGCATACTTTATCAAAATGCAGAAACAAGGGTGAATGTGCCGAGGGAGGTATGCATGCCCAATGCAAGAGCTCGCAAACGTTCTAGGTGTTTCTAGAGAAAACGCCAGACACCTGTCTACTTAAGCGCATCGAGTTGACTCAGTGGGGGGATTAGCAGGATCTTTGTGGAACAGGATGAAGTTATAGTTGATCTGATACTGCGGGCATGTCGTTTGCAGAGTCCCTCATGTGCAAAGACTGAAAAGAGTGCAATGTACTGTGAGAAGAAATCGGAAATGAAAGCTAGTGGTCTTTTGAAGATCACTTACACAGCAAGTGCTTTTGACGAACTTCGGGAATCGCAAAAAAATTCACACAGTTCTGTATTTAAATATCTTCTTCCATTATTCAGCTCATATTCAAGGAAAGCTTTATATATATATATATATATATACATATTCATACAAGGTAAAGAAGTGTATTCTTAAGGGCCCGTTTTTCCGTGTTTTGACACAACATTAATGAGATCTAACAGACAATAATGCCAAGGAAAGTATAGCGGAAGTTATTAGATTGATATGTATTGTAAATGTGAAGAAAGAAAAGTGGGTGAAAAGATAACTTGCTGTGGACAGGAATATATATATATATATATATATATATATATTCATTTATTTATTTATTTTGTAACGGGGTTTATTTGCAGAGCAGAACGCAGAAAGCGAAGCAGTCAGCAGCGTCCGGCCAAGCGCAGCAAGCACGAGCTTATGCAGATGGCGATGCCCCTCAGGCGCCGAGAAATGCCGCTGAAGCTCCTCTTCTTCACTACAATCGCCCTCCGCACAAAAAGACGCCATCCTGGCGGATTAGGGAGAAGAAACGACTAATGGGTCATAATATGGCTTGAGGCAAGAGATGTGGACAGTGTCGCGGCCGCGGTAGCGTAGGTCTGTGGATGGGATGATGGGCTCCACGATATAGTTGACGAGTGACGTTTGCTCTACAACGCGGTATGCCTCGATGTATTTGGGAAAAAGTTTTGCGGAGCGGCCAGGTGCAGTAGCAGGTGCCCGAAGCCATACCAATGAACCAGGTGGAAAGTTTGGAGCTGAACGTTCCCCAGTCTGGCGGGATTGCTGCTGCCACTGGTCCTCGGTAGAAAAAGAGCGGGCAAGCTGGCGGCATTCTTCAGCATGTCGGGCA
This sequence comes from Rhipicephalus annulatus, assembly GCA_013436015.1. Classification (NCBI taxonomy): domain Eukaryota; kingdom Metazoa; phylum Arthropoda; class Arachnida; order Ixodida; family Ixodidae; genus Rhipicephalus; species Rhipicephalus annulatus. The sequence goes on along the minus strand of WOVY01003678.1, from coordinate 60,391 downwards.
GCTTCGGACAGAGTTGTACTTTCGGACTCATGAGGTTTATATGGAAGAATAGTGTCTACTGTATTTGAAGGTTCTCGTCCATGCAGAAGAAAGTATGGCGAAAACCCAGTAGTAGCTTGTACGGCAGTATTATACGCGTATTTGACGAACGGGAGAACTTGGTCCCAATTTGAATGATCAGAGGCGACGTACATCGACAGCATATTGCCAAGAGTACGGTTGAAGCGCTCCGTCATGCCATTCGTTTGAGGGTGGTACGCTGTACTTGTGCGATGCACGATTCGGCATTCCTTGAGTAATACCTTCAAGGCGTCGGAAAGGAAGGCACGGCCTCTGTCACTTAAGAGCTCGCGAGGGGCACCATGACGCAGAATGAAACGTTGCAACAGAAACGTTCCAACGTCACGGGCTGTGGCAGTCGGCAGCGCGGCTGTTTCAGCATAGCGTGTCAGATGGTCTATCGCAACAATAATCCAGCGATTACCAGCTAGAGTTGATGGTAGTGGTCCGTAAATGTCAATGCCGACGCGATCAAAAGGTCGACTAGGACAAGGAAGAGGTTGTGACGGGTAGATTTGCCAGCGAGGTAACTTTTGTCATTGGCACTGAGCACACAAGCGAATGAATTTTCGCACGTAGTTATACATGCCACGCCAATAAAATCTGAGTCGAAGCCTAGCGTATGTCTTGAAGAGGCCTGCGTGAGCGCACTGTGCGTCCGCGTGAAAAGCTTCGCAGATAGCAGCTCGAAGATGGCGGGGTATCACAAGGAGACACTTGTGACCGTCAGAAAGGTAGTTGCGTGGATAAAGAAGATCATCCCTTAGGCAAAAGTTGCTAGCCTGGCGGCGGAGTGCGCGAGACGGCGAAGGAGTGAGAGGATCAGAAAGAATGCTTATGAGGTCACCGATCCAGGGATCCTTTCGTTGTTCCACCGTCATGTTGCGCAAGGCGGATGACGCAAGTGCAGGCTCGAGGGAAGAGAGGCAAACACCTTCATCCGATATGGGTGAGCGAGAAAGGGCGTCGGCGTCCGTGTGCTTACGACCTGATCTGTAAATAACGTGGATGTCGTATTCCTGAAGTTTGAGCGCCCAACGAGCAAGTCGTCCGGAAGGGTCTTTAAGTGTGGATAGCCAACAAAGGGCGTGGTGGTCAGTGACGACGTCGAATGCGTGACCATACAGGTAGGGGCGAAATTTTCCAAGTGCCCAAATAATAGCTAAACACTCTTTTTCGGTCATGGAGTAGTTAGCCTCGGCTATCGTCAAAGTTCGACTTGCGTAGGCGACGACATATTCATCAAACCCTGCCTTTCGTTGCGCGAGCACAGCGCCAAGTCCAACACCGCTGGCATCAGTATGAACCTCCGTGGGAGCGGCCGGATCGTAGTGGCGGAGGATGGTAATTCGGTGAATGCATCGTCGCATGTTCGTGACCAGGTGGAAAGGTCCTTGTCACCGCTAAGAAGGTCCGTAAGGGGCGCACATACGGAAGCGAAATTTCTAATAAAGCGTCAGAAGTATGACGACAAGCCGACAAAACTTCTAAGTTCTTTCAAGTTCTTTGGCTTCGGAATATCGGCGACTGCTCGAAGCTTGGCGGGGTCGGGAAGTATGCCGTCCCGCGATACGACATGGCCAAGAATGGTGAGCTGCCGGGCACCAAAACGACACTTATTGAGGTTGAGTTGAAGGCCGGCGTCGGTGAGACGTGTGAAGACGTGCTTGAGACGATTTAAGTGGGTGTCGAAATCGGTGGAAAAAACAACTACCTCATCGAGGTAGCATAAACATGTGCTCCACTTGAGGCCTCGTAAAATAGTGTCCATCATTCTTTCAAAAGTGGCTGGAGCATTACAAAGGCCGAAAGGCATAACGGTAAATTCGTATAATCCATCAGGTGTGACAAATACTGTTTTCTGTCGGTCAGATGCTTCCATAGGAACTTGCCAGTATCCAGACCGTAAATCCAGCGAAGAGAAGTATTCTGCTCCTTGCAAACAGTCAAGGGCGTCGTCTATTCGCGGTAACGGGTAAACGTCCTTCCGGGTGATCTTGTTTAAACGTCGATAGTCCACACAGAACCGAATGGAGCGGTCCTTCTTCTTAACAAGAACGACCGGTGACGCCCAGGGACTGTTAGAAGGCTGTACAATACCCCGCTGGAGCACTCCGACGCTGAGACTCGGTAGGGGCGCTGCCGTAGAGGCGTATAGCTTCCTGTGTCAATCTTGTGAGATATGTTCGATGTGCGACTGAGGCCAGAAGCGTGCCTGTCAAAAGAAGTACGAAACTTTTGCAGCAGGTTCACTAACTGGCTTCGTTCTGAAGAAGACGTTGCGACATCGATGGAGCGGTGGAAAGCGTCAAGGAGTGACTGGTCAACAACAGAGTCAGAAATAAGTGCGCTGAGGTCCGTAGAAAGTAAACTAGATGGAGCGTCAAAAATGTGATGGGCGTCGATCGGATGCACGTGACCGAGACATTCACCATAGAATAAAGGTAAAGGCCCTTCTAGCGTATTGTACACAAGCGTCTTCGTGACGCCATGGGGGAGAGTAAGGAGAGCAACGGGCAGTGGAGAACATTTGCGTTTAATGAACAGGGCAGAGGGCGTAAATAAAACATCACCGTAGGAAATAGCATCACACGACACAGTCACCAGCAGAGAAGAGCGCGGTGGTACGGTGGTGTCATCGGAAACAAACAGTTTATAACACGGCAGGGAGGCTTCGACAGCGTCAACATCAGGAAGTGCAGATAGCTCAAGTTCAGCGCGACAGCAGTCAATGACGGCATTATTATTCGCAAGGAAGTCCCAGCCGAGTATCATGTCATTGGAACACGAGGGCAGCACTACGAATTTGACGATATACACAATCCCTTCGATGACGACTCGTGTGGTACAGGCTGCGAGAGGTGTTACACTTTGTGCGTTAGCCGTTCTAAGAAAGAGGCCAAATAATGGCGTCAGAACTTTGCAGAGTTTGCGCACAGGTTGATGGAAAGGACGGATAGGGCGGCTCCGGTGTCGACAAGCACCATGACGACGATACCATCGACTGACACTTCTATGTCGTTAGCTGGACAGGGTCGAGGACTTGTGCATGGCGACGGGGACGCAGTTCGTGCCTCGCGAACTGCGGCCGTTAGTTTTCCTGGTCGGTGGTTCCGGAACAGCGACGCATAGGGGAAAGCGAACGACGACGTGGAGATGGGGAGCGGTGGGTCGGGCAGTGTGGACGATCAGAAGGAAAGGAAGAGGAAGGAGGGCTTGAAGGCGTAGAAGAAAACTGAGGGTCGAAAGAGGGCATTCGTCGAATGTTCTGAGCAGCCTGGCGACGACGACAATAACGTGCCACGTGGCCAACACCGCCACAAGCAAAATATATGGGACGGTTGTCGTAGATCCGCCATTGGTCGGAGTAGACTCTGACTTGCGGCTGGGGGGCAGAAAGCTGTGGCCGAGGTGGTATCGGCATAGGCGGCGGTGAAAAGGGCGGCGGCGAATACATAGGCGCTGGCTGGAACGCAGGTTGTCGAGGTCGAGCAACGGCCTCGGCGTACGTGAGAGGTGCGGCGACTGGGGGCGGTTCACGGGCGGGGGAAGAACTTGTGCGACCTGGTCTTGAATGAAGTCGCGGAGTGTAGACGTCAATCTGCGTGGTTGATCGGGTACGCAGGACATCAAAGAGAGCTGACGAGCGACCTCAGTGCGGGTGAACTCTTGGATCTTGGAGAGAAGAGGGGCATGGTCTTCTCCTATGCCAAGGGTGGAAAGGCTGGACAAAAAGTCGTCGAGCACCGAGGGACGTCGGGTGGAAAGACGTTGCCTGCGCAACTCGTCAAAACTCTGGCATAACTCGGTCAGTTCTAGGACAGTGCGAGGACTCTTAGAAAGCAACATTTGGAAAGCGTCTTCCTCAATGCCCTTCATGATGTGCTTGATCTTAAGCTCTTCGGACATTGACTCGTTGACTCGCTTGCAAAGGTCCAGAACGTCCTCAATATAGCTTGTGAAATTCTCACCAAGCTGCTGGGACCGAGTATGTAAGCGTGGTTCGGCACGGCGTTTGCGTACCTCAGGCCGTCCGAAAACTTGTGTGAGGCTCATTTTGAAGACCGACCATGTAGGGAGTTCCGCTTCGTGGTTTATAAACCACAGCTTGGCCACGTCCGACAGGTAGAAGGAGACGTAGGCCAACTTGGCGGCGTCATCCCATTTGTTGTGAGTACTCACTCGCTAGTACATTGAAATCCAGTCATCAACGTCCTTGTCTTCTGTGCCTGAGAAAACAGGGGGATCTCGCAGACGCAGAGAACAGTAGGCGGGGCCACTGGAGGAGTTGGAGTTGCGCTTGCGTCGGTAGGCATAATGGATGGTAAAATGCGATTCCGAAGCTCCAGGGTGATCAAAACCCAGCAGACTCCACCACTTGTAACGGAGTTTATTTGCAGAGCAGAACGCAGAAAGCGAAGCGTCCGGTCAAGCGCAGCAAGCACGAGCTTATGCTGATGGCGATGCCCCTGAGGCGCCGAGAAATGCTGATGAAGCTCCTCTTCTTCACTACAATATATATATATATATATATATATATACTGTCAATTTGAGCATATTTTTGGACACAACTCTTTTAATAAATGCTAGGCAAACTCTGTACACCTGTACTATACATTCTTAGATGTAGCAAATGCAACTTGCAGTCTTCAAGGATATGGTAGATGAATGAGCGAATTGCATATTTTGTGTTGGTGCTTTAAAGATTTATCTTTATTTTTTTTCCCTTTTGTGTGCACAGGCCCTGAAGCTAGCGGTGAGGAGCCTCGTCTTTCAGACACACAGAGCACAACTTCATTGTCACCTAAGGTGAGCTGTGGTTGCAGCATTTGCGTAAAATTCTCGACTATCTGGCACTATTCATTATTATAACATGTTTTGCTTTCGGCTGCACATTGTATGACAGGTTTTGCACTTGCTATCAATCAAAAGATTTCTTGCAAGCCCACATTACTTGTGGTGCCTGTAAATGGTGACTAAAACTTGGGAATTCGGGTGCAAGATTGTTTCGGTACTCTATTTCATGCTTTAGCAAGCAGCGTTGTGAAAGTTGGAGAAGTGGTTCAATTATGCAAAGCTCACTTTGTATTCTTTGCAGTGTGGTTGTTCTAAATAAGAAACGGAAAATAGACATGGTACAAGGTAAAAGCACATAAGGCGAGTACGGAGAAGAGGCTTGACACGCACAAGTGCTTGTGCATGTCAAGTCTATTCTCTGTCCTAGTCTTATGTACTTTCACTCTGTATCATTGCAAACCAAAAGTCCAAACAGTTACCCTATGATGATAGACAACCACCCATATTGTAGGGCAAAGCTGCTAACAAATCTGCATGGATTCTTGAGAAAAAGCTCTTCTTAGTTGCTGGAGAATTTGTCCAGGCCCAGGATTAATTTGCATTACTACAGTTGTTTCTGATATAAAAGTAGTTTTATGTATTAAGAGTGCCCTATGGATGAAACATTACGTCTAATAACATATATTGTGCATACCGTGTGTGCTGTTTTATATGTTTGTTTCCTACGTTAAAGATGGCAACTAATATTACATAATTACGTCATGCGTAGCTATATTTTTTGTAAGTGTGCAGGATTTTTTTCATTTGCAAATGTGACAAGTTAGAAAAGGCTGTTGAATTGGCTAACTACATATATACAGCCTTGCCTGCTACATATAATGAAACATGCACCGACACCATGTTAACGTAGCATTGACTGAATTTTTTTAAAATTTACTCTTGACTGTACGTTATGCTCTAAACTTTAGCGTACTATACTTAATCACTCTTCATGCATCCACTGCAGAGTCACAGTTCCTCTGGTGAGATAGTAACTGTGACTCTTGATAGTTACTATTTCACCATTTTAGAGATTTGTGCCATTGGTATGGGGTACTGCAAGGGAGCTGTTGGAAAGGGGGTGAGAGAGCGACTACAGTAATAAAAAAAAATGCACTTACGATATTTTCAATCAAGCTCAGGCCATGCAAAAAAAAAAAGAAATGAAAAGTTCCGCACTGATACCTTACTGTTCTGCAGGAAGCTCCTCGTTCAAATAAAAACAAAGTACACCCATAATTGGTATCTTTAACGATGCATCTTTGTAACTGCACACGTTTTTCTGCACTGGCAATTTCTGCTTACAGCAGTCTAATTGTGACTTCTCTAAGGGGGATGTCATGGCTGGCGACTCTACGCAGATGTCTGCGAAACTTGCTAAGCGGGAATCTTACAAGGTGAGTGGTCTCTTTAAAGCCTCCATGTTTGTCTTCAGTATTGTCTCTTCTTATACTATCATGTAATATGCTCTCAGCATTACATGTTATATCTTTTTCACTGCTATGCAGTCACCTGCTAAAAATAGGAGATGTCTTATTATGTGCATAAACTGTTTTAGTAACGTAAGCCACAAGGTTCACAACTGTCCACTTACTCTCAGTCCTAGTATGTCACTGCCTAGCAGACTCACTTTTCATGTTTCTTTTTTAAAATTATTTTTCAAGTGGCTGTAGCACAGAGTAGTTATTGTGTAAACTTGGCAAGGTTTTCTGAAAGCTTCGAAAATTCTAAATTTATTCTGCTGCCGTAAGCATTTAAGGATTCGAAACGTTCAAGAAACGCTGTAGGACTAAATTTTCTATGGTCGAAATTGATTGCCACCTGGAAATGTATAAAGAAGTGAAGATTTTCAAACAAATAACGAAGTAGTTTTTCTTTAGCATTCAGAGAGTTTAAAGAATTTGATAAGTGTGGCAGGTACAGTAGAACACTGCCATAGCAATGTCCGATTCGACGTGTCAATTGCTTGTTTATATTCAATATTCACTGTAAGCATAGTTTTGTTACATGTCGACATTTCAGATTTCAAACTTCTGATTTTCATATATCGGTTATAGTAGACTCACAGTAAATGAAAATATCTTTTAATGGAACAACTGCTTCTAACATGATTGATTTCAAACTTGGATTGTTTTCCCCCCTGTTCATCGCTTTGTAAACGGAACTGCTTTTAAATGGAGCACATTTTCCTGGTCCTTTGATGCTCCGTTTAACAAGAGTCTACCGTAATTTGATATATATATGCATTCTTTCCGTTGATGTCCCACTGTATGTTGTGGGGGAATACAAGTGTTGTTCAAATGAATAGGTACAAAACAACTGCGGGCATAGTTCGACAAACTCGCTCACGAGTCAAGTCACTTGCGCTCACTCAGATCGAGCCGTTAGTCTGAGTCTGAGCGAGTCCGCTTGAGTGATACGCTGGTGAGCTTGAGTACGAGTGAGCTCGGACGAAAAATATTTTGGGTGAGTCTGTGTCCGAGTGAGTTCATAGCGCAAGATATATTTCTCCAGTGAATTCCCTGTTATTTTGCTGGCTTGTGTTCATATCTACTTATCTTGAGCATTACTGTCAGCCTAACCTGGATTCAGGTCGAGTGAGCCCGACCTGTTCGTTAATGTGCGTCTGAGTGAGTCCGACTCAGGAAAATTTTATTGCGAGTCCAGCTGAGCCCTAAGCGCAAAACATATTTCATGAGTAAGTCTCAGTGAGCTCCTCAAGCTTTTCCGACCTGCGGCTGTTGCTATAAATGAGAACGTTAGTCAGAGCATACACCATATGCCACAGCTCAATGAAATTATTGATGAACGAGTCGAATGATTACTTGTTCCCAGAACTCCTCTGGCCGTGACGAGACCCAGTCTTTCATAGTGTCATTGAATTCTTCGTCCAAGTTGAAGTGCAGCCCTTTCAGATGGTTTTCAGGGGACCAAACACATAAAAATCACAGGAGAACGGTGGCCCGTTTAACATTCTCTGCTGTGTGAAATGAGAACGCCCCACTGCTCCTCAATAGTTGAATTTGGCAATGTGAATGCCATCCTGTCCTCACATGCACTACTGTGCCAATTGGACAGCACTTTTTGTAAGAACATCTGCCCTCTCCTACTCATGGGGGTACTCCTGCACATTTTGATCCACGGCAGAGACTCCACTCGTGTCTCTCCCTAGATATCTTGCTACGTTCTTCCACAGCATCATTGGCATCTATGTTAAAGGTCGCGTTTTTATGATGCTTCATACCTTTTCATTTGAACACCCCCAGGAAAAAAAAAAACATCTCCCAGAACAGGTCTAATCTGTCAATCTGTGCCAAATGTGATGCAGGCCCAGCGCAAGCACTATCGATTTGAGAAGAAGCGGGTGGCCATGGAGCTGTCCAGCACGCTCACGGACCCATCGATCATAGTGCTCGCTGACTGGCTCAAGGTGCGGGGAAGCCTCAAGGGCTGGACCAAGCTGTGGTGCGTGCTCAAGCCAGGATTGCTGCTCCTCTACAAGAGCCCCAAGATCGCCAAGGTCGGAATTAAGTGTACAAGACCCAGCCAAGGGTGCACTAATAGGGATACTTCCTAGGAATTGAATGTGGATCTGCGTTTCTCTAGTCTGTACTTCCATGGCCCTGCTGCGATATTTTGAATTTCAACCAGGCATGCTTAGTCGTCTAGAATGTCGGTTGCAGTTTGTTGTAGCCATAGTCGAATCCAGTGATGCCTAACCATTATTTGATTGTGCAGTTGTCATGTTTAGCAACGTTTTAAGTTTGTTTTCACTGCAATATGAAGGCTCCTTTCATTGAGTTCAAGTTATGTATGAAACTGCACAATTGCAACGGCATCCTTGCTCTTTAGCATCTGTTCTTTTTGCTTCATTAGAACACTGGTTGTCTGGTCCATATTTTCAGATGAACTGCCAACTTATTTCATCCTCTTTACCTCATGTTCGCTGTCTGGTAACCACTGACAGCCTACACTTCAGCTGTGCCACTCAGTGCATCTGTCGGTGTAGGCTTTAAACAAAAATCAGCCTAACTGTGTTTAGCACGTCTGTGTGGTTGGGGTATCGGCCCTCTTAATAATCAACAGTGTCACATGCTCACCTTTGGTGATGATTGAGTCAACTCGCTGTAGGAAATCTTTTTGGGCTAATTTTTTCAAAGTTGTATGTGCTTGTGTTGGGCTAGTACAAATATCACTTTTTGGCTGAAAGAAATGTGGATGGGATTAATTTTTAAGCAAATTTGGATAGTAACAGGGTGTAGGTTATAAGCAGTACAATATGTAACTATTTATAAATTTTCCATACTTAAGCCATACAAGCAACTTCAAAACAAGGACATAGTGGAGGTACACGCAATATGTTCAGTTAATGTTGAAGGCTTTGGGGCAGTGCAGATCTTTTCTTTGTAAGTGGTTTTTCTGCATAGTGGCAGCACTGTGCAGTGAAACAAACTTTTACAGGTGGGTTACTTACAGAATAACTTTTATTTTTTATTTCGAATAGTTCTAAGTCTCACAAAGTTTAAATATGTGTCAAAGCAAATGTAAATGCCGTAATTTTCGTTTTAATAATTGAAGTGCCCTAACATTCACACAAGTGTAGCCTGCATTCATGTGTGATAAACTGATTGATTTATTTTTCTTGGCCACCATTCTGTGACAGGTAATGGTTTAGGCTTAGCCACTCCTGTGACCAGCATTTGCATAATAGGCGTCAATAGATGTGCGATATAAATTCTTCGTAACCATGAAAACCTTGTGTGTGACACAACTGCTAGGTATTATGCCTATTGTTATCAGTAAGGAGGACTATGTTGTGAACGTGCCACTTTTGACATTCAATCATTATATGTTACTGTGCATTGTTTCTTGCTCTTTTGGCTTCCAGAGTAGCCAGTGGGTTGGCACTGTCCTGCTGAATGCATGTGAGCTGATAGAGCGACCATCCAAGAAGGATGGGTTCTGCTTCAAGATCTTTCATCCACTTGAGCAATCCATCTGGGCATCACGGGTATGGCATTTGATTTGTATGTTAAGCTTCTGTTGAAGGCGTTTTGTGTAGCTTCATGCTCCTTATATTTAGTTGTCACTCATTCTCTTCATTCCGCAAGAAATGGTTTATTCTTAGCCATATACCGTATTTACTCGCATAATCGTTGCACTTTTTTTGTGTGTAAAGCAGATGACAAGTAGGAGGTCTGAGAATCGTGCAGTGGAAAATTTTTCGCAAAAAGTACAAAGCCAAAAAGAAAATGAAGTGGTCGCAAATCGGGATTCTCACACCAGCAACTCGCTACAAGTTTTGAGGTGTGCTAATAAAGACTTACCTTAACAATAAGACCGCGGGTTCAACACAAGGCAAGATTTATGTGAGACGCCAAAGCTGCGAGAAAATAGTATTAAAATACTATACGCAAAGCTCACTGGAACAAAAGTTGAGAGAAAGCACGTGAAGTATCCGACACATCCCTGGAACTCCGCTCGTACTTGGTGTATTCTAAAAATTTTTGCGGCTGTCAATTCATGAAGCAACGAACTCCTCTCGTGAAGCTATTCAATAAGTACTTGAAAAGTCATGCAGGGCTCCTTTAAGTATACCATAACCGCCAACCAAAGGCGATGTAGCTCCAAATTTAGTAATTATAAGCATCTTCTCACATCTCAATTATAGGACCTTCTCACTTTTGTTGATTTGAAGTGAGCCTAGTTTATATTGCTTCGTAACCTGTGGGATATGTCTGAAATATTATACCAGCTGTAACGAGTTGTCATTTCTGTTGTCTGGTGACTCATTATATTTGTACATGTCTTTGCAAATACCAGAATGTTGTATGAGCTAAGAACCTTCATTACAATTTTGCTGCTCTGGTGATTCAATGTCATGTAAGTTAAATATAGTTTAAATGCAGTTACCTATGTCATTTTGTGGTTTGTGCATACATATATGTTTGATTGCATGATTGCATACATTAACATTTACATTGGGGAGCTAAAACAACATTCCCGAAATATGGTAAAAGCAATGCGGCATTCCAGTAAGATGGTAGTGTTAAAAAGTATAAGCACACTCTTGAAGCAACTAATAAACAAAGGCATGGTTTTAAACAGAGCAAACATTTCAGCAAGGTACAGTGAATGACTCCATTCGTCGCAAAACTGCAGGGCCCCCGGAACGAGGCCATAGGTGCCCTGGTACAACCACTACCCGTGAGCCACCTCATCTTCCGAGCACCCTCCGAGGCGGCGGGCAAGTGCTGGATGGACGCCCTGGAGCTGTCGCTTCGATGCTCTTCGCTTCTGCTGCGTTCCATGACGTCGGGACACTTGCGAAGCAACAGCGGTGGTGGCACCGGGTTGGGCAATAGCCGGGACTCCACACTGTCTGTTGCGGGCATAGGTGCGAGTGAGGCCGAGCTCTCGCACATAGCCACCTCTCCTACCACTACCACGTCTCAGCAGCGGCACTGGAACGAGAGCGACCTCGAGAACCACTTCAAGGACCAAGGTGTGTTGGGCATTGCCAAGTGCCCTGCGGTATTCAGCCAGGTATTCCGTGGCAGTTCTGCAATCCTTAGTATTCCTTAGCTGAAAGTGTTGGCTGGAAAGAAAGCAGGGAACAGATTGATCAAACCAAAGCTGCTACAGCTGTCAGCAATAACACAATGCAGATGTAAGCTTCAATGACTAGAGAGGAAAAAAAAAAAATCTGAAATTCGTTGCCGGAGTGCTAATAGGCTGCAATAAATGCAGTGACACCTTATTGTGAGAAATGGTTAATGTGGCAATTGGTTGCTGCTTTATCACAATCATTAGCCTCATCATTGTCATGCCATTTTATGTTCCAAAGTAGAAAAGAACGTACTGTCTAAATTCCATAAAACATGGCGCAGTTTTGCTTTGCTTGATAACATTATCACAAGTACTCGCATCGCAAGGTATTATGAAACGGGAACGTATCAATTAGGTTTCGCTGCATTACAACCAGTGGATTGCAACTTCGTCCTTTGTTCAAATGGTGACTTGGTTGGCGAGCGTAATCTTTGTATGGCATATGCAGACCTGGGTGATGATGCCCCAACGGATGACCAGCGAGATGGCACCCAGAGCTTGCGTTCAAGCGACACTGACTCAGAGGAGGAAGAGCACCAGCGACTGACGGAAGACAGCGGGGAAGCAGAGCAAGTTGAAGTGGAACCGGAGACACCATACCAGGAAGAGAGCAATGAGGAGCTTGGAGTGGTAAGGGTTCCTTGTTTATTAGGAGATGGTACTTGGAGCACAGTGGAGTGATGGTGGCAACAAGCCTTACCGTAAACTGTTTGATTATCTATGCATGTGTACTCATGTGTTAAACAATATTTCTCTGCTTCCTCATTTACTTAGTGCATGTGAAAGACCACTCTTTTTATTTACACACTGAACAACTCATGTGATTTGTCCACCCCCTGAAGTATTGCCCTGGTTCTTGGTATAAAAAGCAACATTGACAGGTGTGTTTTGCATATTCTTTAAAGCACTGCAGCAAAGGCACCAGCAGGATTGGCGCTGGCATTCGCATGGTGCTCCCATTTGAAGCGTGCATTCGGTATAGTAGATACTCTGTAGCAAGTGCCCTAGCACTGACTGTGTGACCTTGGTAGGCAACACAGCACATAACTTATGAAAGGTGATTGACTCTTTGTGGCAGCAGCTACTGCATTTTAATGAAGCAGCATCAACTTTAACTTGGTGGCAGATATCGTGTGCACATGTATTCGGAAAGGCAGAACCTGTCGTGGGCTCTGCCGTGTTAGTTTATCGGTGCTTATTATTTGCGAGTCTTTTTATTACAGTCGGCAGATTTTTAAGTTAAAATGGCACGAATCCCATATTTTGCATACCATGGTTTTGGATGTTGCTAAGGGCATCTTTGCGACTTCTTAACATAGTTTTGGCCCCACTGTTTCGGAGCCCTAAAATAAGGGAAGAAATGCAAATAACGCGAGCAAGTACAGTAGTTACTTGTGCAAGATTTCTAGTGTGTGTTATTTAAATAATGCTTAGTTATCCAGGGTTGCTGATTTTCAGAATGACGTGTTCAAGAAAAAAAGTTATATAACCCACAGATGGATTTATAGCTCACAGAAAAAGAATATTACGCATGCTATGCTTGTATTTCTGCTGCCTTATAGCCTTGTGCTCTTCGTTTTTTCTACTGATTATGCTAAGACATATGTATGCACAATGAAAAGTATAATTTTGATTTATAAAGTTGTTGGGTGGGTGCAAAAAGTCTGCAAATTCATTTCCTTTGATCAACGCGCAGGCGGGCGATGCAGGCCAGACCGAAGAGGTGGCAGAGGAGAACCGCAGCCTCATCTGGGCCCTGGTGAAGCAGGTGCGGCCGGGCATGGACCTGTCCAAAGTGGTGCTGCCCACTTTCATCCTTGAGCCGCGCTCTTTCCTCGACAAGCTCGCTGACTACTACTACCACGCCGACATCCTCTCCAGGTGACTGCTGTCCCCATGCATGAATAAGTAAACAGTAGGGATTGGCAAATAGTATTTGGCAGGCTGAAAGCAAATGATGATTTAGTCGAATAGTTCGAATAAGTATTTTTGTCATAACACAACTTCCATGGTATTTTGAAGAATTAGAACATGGCTTGTGCAAATGTCACCTTTTATGGTTCACAGAAAAGTGGAAGCAACTTTGAATAGTACCAGGATTTGAATAACAGTAGGGTGCAAGTTGCAAGTAGTAAAGTATGCTACATCTATGAATTAGCTATACTTAGCTCATATAGGCTAGCAAACACTCTATTAATTTTATAGAGGTCCAGATAATATTTATAGTATGTGTGTTTAAACTTGAAGTGTGGTCTCGTGGTAGGGCGGATTTCCTCTGTATAGGTGGTTCGGTGGCATAGCAAGCCGATGCTGCAGTGAAACAACCTTTTCAGGAGGGGAGGAAGGGGGGGGGGGTATAAGGGTGCACGGGCTTTCATTATCCGACACCGTCTCATCTCAGGCATGGGCCTTGGCGAGGCTCGGCCTACTTTGTTTTTTATTGGCCAGGCGAGGCCAGTTGCAGAGCCCAAATCAAGCCGAAAATAAAGGAGTGTGGGAATCGCTTTCCACCATGTAGCATCTTATCCGCAACTGTCGTGTGCGCTTTGCCTATGTTTCTCATATTTCTCTTTGATGTGTTGAGTAAAGTACCACATTATCAGAAATAAATGTTTTGTCTCTGCAGCAAACGTTCGTAGTGTCGAGCCACACCGGGCTGGGCCTGAGAAAGAGAGGGGGGGGGGGGGGAGAGAAAAGACATTTATTTTGTCCGGAAGAAAAAGGATGAGATACGTATACATCCAACCCCTGACTAGACCCTTGTGGGGACCGGGTGACCGAGCCTCTCCGCCTTCTAACGGGCCTCTTGGGCAGTCGGGAGCTGGACATCGTAGCTGGGGTCGTTGATAGCGGCGGTCCGCCAGGCTTCTCGACAGCAGTCCTGCAACGCAGGGCATCGCCAGAGCATCTGTTTCAATGAGTTAACTTCTCCACAGTCTGGGCATGTTGGGTCCATGTACATCAGGCCAAGTCAGGCAGGCTCAAATTGCTTTAGCCTGAGCAAGGGTAGGCCTTCAACGCAGTCAGCGGACCTGTAACAGGCTCTACTTGGAAAAGCGTCTATTGCACCGCTTGGGGGGGGGGGGGGGAGGGAGGTTGCATGCATTCAAATTTACGTCTGTCTTGTTTTTTAACTTCCATGATGCTTTTCAACTGGTATGGAGAGCTTTGTGCTAAAGGCGCATATAACAAAGAAGCAGTTGGCAATTCAGGATTTCTTTAGGAGGTCTGATCAGCAGTAAATGGGTGATAAAGTTGTGCACCTTACACCTGTGTTTTTAGTTCATTGGGTGCAGTTTAAACTGCATTGTGTGCAGTTTAAAAATGCTTCAAAAATTTTTGATGTGATAAATCAACGCCTATTCGTAATGTATTATGCCACCTCAACCCGAGACATATATCTGAAAACTTCTGATAATTCAAACTTCTTCATAATTCAAACAAAATTCAGAGGTCCCTTCGAATTTGAATTAAAGACAGTTGACATACGTTGCTTTCTGGCCTGACTATCTTTTGCGGCAAATTATTCTCTGGCTTTGCTGCGTGGGCAAAGGTTAAACTGGAAAGTTTATAGCACATAGTGTCACTTGGGCATGCATGGGACGGTTCCTACATCTTACGACGCAGGGCTTGCTGCTTGTAAAAGATTTAGCTTTCAGATATCAAGGCTTATTTTTCCCAATAGTACGTGCTGCTGTTGCTGTAACGAATACGTCTCTTTGTGGAAAAATTATACCTTGTTCAACAGCTGTTGATAAATATTCAAAGCTGTGCATATATTTCCGTGGTAGGCCTTTGAGTCTTCAATGAATGCAGCAGAGGAGCTGTAACAGCTGGCGTAAAGTTGCATGGAGGACATCTTGCTTGAACGCGTTGTTCGTTGCGTGGCAGGGCTGTTCAAGAGGATGACCCCCTTACTCGGATGAAGTTGGTGGTGCAGTGGTACCTCTCTGGTTTCTACAAGAAGCCCAAGGGCCTCAAGAAGCCCTACAACCCTATTCTTGGAGAGGTGTTCCGCTGCTGTTGGAAGCACCCCGAGACGGGCAGCCGGACCTTTTACATTGCAGAGCAGGTTGGGTTTTTTATTGATTGATTCCATTGATTGATTGATTGTTTCGGTTGGAGTAAGATCTCGAACCCATAGAGCTTCCAAAAATTAACTAGAGAGCACTCTGGCACTGCTATCGTTCAGCGACCATGGGAATGATGGGTAGTACATGGATTTGCCTAGTCTTTGTACTTGCGAACGGCGAATCTCACTTGCGGGCGGCGAATCGCACTTGCCGCTTCGTTTATTGCTGGTTTCGGTTTTGTTTCGAAGAAAAGAAAGAACCCTTTCGAACTTCGTGACATGATTTGAAATGGTAAGCCTAAAAAAAATAAGGTGGCAAAGCACAACTACTGAACATTTGCTGAATTTTGTTTTGTGGGAAAACAGCTCCAAGTCACAAAAACACGGACGGAGCCAAAAGTACAAAAATGAGACAAATTCGTGTAATACCCATCATTCCCACGCTTGCTGAAGCGCCATAGACACTAGCGCCAGAGTTCCCTCTAGTGTGTACTATTTAGGAAACTGCTATGCTCGAACCAACATTTCAGGAAATTTACCCTCATGCTTTGATTTTGGTGATTCTCATGTGATGAACATTTGCGAGAGGACGCAGATTAAAGACCTCTGTGAAATTGGCTTTCATTAACTCGACCATGAAGGATTTGATGAAATTGGCCTAATTATAGGGCAGGTCTTATTAACAAAAGCCAGAAAAAACAATACCCATCACTTGATCATTTGACAGTGTTTGCCCATATTGTAACATACTCAAGGCAGGTGCACTAGGGCATTGTATTGGCCTAATCTGAAATTAACAAAAAAAATTGATATTGGGTCTTTCAACTAGTCCAAAATTTGAACAGACACTTGATTTTTTTAGTATGAAAAACAGCATGTCCTCAGTTCTGGCAGAAAGAAAAAAAACCAAAACCAACAAGTGTTACTGTATTTACTCGCATAATCCTCACACTTTTTTCGGGGGAATACCGATGCAAAGTTGGGGGGTGCGAGAATTACGCGGAAAAAACTTTCCACGAAAACGTATAGAGCAAAAAAGAAAATGAAGTGGCCGCAAATCGGGATTTTCACACCAGCAACTAACAGCAAGCTTTGAAAAGTACTAGTTAAAATTTACCGCAACAATAAAAGCGGAGGTTCAACACAAGGCAAGATTTATTTAAGGCACAAAAAGTGCAAGCAAATAGTCAAAAATTAGAATACCATACGCAAAGCTTGTGCGCGTTGCGGTAGCGTTCGTCACTCAACCAGAGCCATCAAAAGGTAAGTCTAGGATGTCAGTATTGGGCTGATGGCTATTTAACAGCATCGTCCGCAGTTTCCTTCTGAAGAAGTAAAGTTTACCATCAGTCCCAGTCTTAGGCACACAGCAGGCCCTACGCATAGTGAACCGGTAGCGATCACAAAACTCGTCGACTCCAAAGGGCCTACTGGCAACCCTGTTGCCGTTGTTCAGTGCATGATCAATCACTTTCAACTTTAAAGCAGCTGTGTAGCTTCAGTATCACCCCATAACGTGACAGGATTATCGAAACAACATACAAAACACCCCGCAATGCGCACTTGCCGCTGTGGCTTGTCTTGAATTGTATTGAATCTCCATGCAATAATAGTACGCTTGATGCTTAAGAGATGGTGTCAAACGGCACATGCTATCATGATCAACGGCTGGAACGAGCAGACGACATTATTGTGGCAATTTTCGGGGGTGGGATAATTACTCGAGGAAAAAAAAATTGTATTTTTGTTGGGCGATGTGGGGGATGCGAGAATTATGTGAGTGCGAGGATTACGCGAGTAAATACGATATTTTCGCCGAACGAAACATTAATTACTTGTTTATCGCCATCACACTTGGTGCTTTAATGCTGTGAAGAATAAATATTTCATCCTCCTTAGAGTCAATAGAGCATTTGACGTCCTGCATTTATCAAACAACTGCTCCACGCTAAGACTCAAAGCTGCTCCGTGCAAGACTAACCACTTTACTACCCTATCCTGTAACATAGGGTACGACTTGTTGCTGCTGGCTGAGTAAAACCAACTTATCATTTGAAGTGCGCTCATAACTAGATTACGTAGTCTGACTATCGGTTCCTTTATTTGAAAGAGGCAGGTAGTCATTGTTACATGGCGCGAACTTGCCAGCAGTTGGTCTGGCTAGGCTAGCTTGACAAGGTTGTTGTGAATGTGGTTTTGGTTCTGTAGCAGACTGCATAATCCAAGCAATTAGAGTATGAAACTTATTTGGGAACAAAGAGAGAGGGGGGCATGAAGAAAGTGTCACGTTAGGATTAAAGGCTGTAATAATTCACTGCAAGCCACCATTTTCACTTAAAGATTTTCCTCGTGCAGGCTGGAAATAGACGATTCCGCAAGAGGTGACATGTGTTAGGCATTCACGGTAACCTAAGCACCACAAAGTGTAATGCTGCTGTTGGAACCATTGCTGCGGTCACCATCATAGTTGGTGGCACATAGCATGACCAGCCATGTTCGACTTATCTTGTGAAAGCCAATTTCAGGATTGAAATACAGTGAAAGTTTGATCTATCGGGAGGAGTGCCAGCCGGGACATTTGGCTGAGATTGAATCAACTGCTAAGCTGAAGTAACTGGAACCAAGCGAAACGAACTCCAGTGCATTTGTCTTTCATTTCATCTCTATTGTTTATGTCCGCATTTGCTCTTAATTCACTGTGTGCGAGGTTGAATGGCACTGAATTCAACATGTCGTTCTTAGAATAACATGTTCTCTAAGCTTACAACATCATTTGTCTTCCAATTCCAGGTCTCTCATCACCCACCAATTTCTTCTTTCTATGTGAGCAACCGACCGGATGGTTTCTGCATCAGTGGAACAATTTTGGCAAAGTCAAAGTTCTATGGTGAGCCTTTCCTCTTCTGGCTTTGTCAGCCTTTCTACGCCTGTAAAAGATTGCATATCAGAGCCATATATCTTCTTAATTGTTATGTAAGAACAGATGGTGTTGTTGAGAAGGCTTGAGTAATTTTTTAAATATTATATTATTATAGTTACAACAACAAGCTATAAGTTGCGAGTTATCATAACGACCCGTAAGAAATTACCCAACTATAATGGGGAAATTCGTCTTTACTTTTTTTGGAAAGCTAATACAATGTACAGTCATGAGAAAAGTATACAAACCACGAAAGCGCGAGACAAAATCGCCGTCTTCGCTGTCTAGTTGTGAGACGTCTCCTGTCGAGGACATTACTCTGACGAAATTTGTCGAAGAAATGCTCTCGACAGCAGATGGATCGCCACTAGACAGCACACAAGGCAAAGGTATACGGACAGCAATGGTTTGCATGACTTTAGCTCACGAATGTACCTAGTTTAAGGGTCCTGAAGTTGAGAAGCGTGTTTTAGGGAACGATATGTTATTTGTTTTTACCTTTGCATTTATTTAATAAAGGAACAGTTTACTAGAAGCAGTTTTACCTTTCTCAATAACTTATACAGGAACTACAATTGATTGATTGGTTGAGGTTCCTTTGTGCAGGCAACTCGCTGTCGGCAATTCTGGAAGGCACGGCGCAGCTGTCCTTTTTGACGAGGGGCGAAACGTACACGATCACCATGCCGTACGCTCACTGCAAGGGCATCCTCATGGGAACCCTTACCATGGAGCTCGGGGGCAAGGTGAACATCGTATCAGAGAAGACGGGCTACCGCACTGAACTTGAGTTCAAACTCAAGGTGAGTTCAGGTGTTCAAGCGGCAAATAAATTTGTTGACCATTTTTACTGTTATCAGAACTTCTCGGATTAATGCGACACGAAGCCCTCTTTTATTCGGTCATGGGGGCCCACCTGTACATGTGCAAATATACTCTTAACAGCATGGATTGCAATTGAAGTGACTTTTGCACTGTGGCTAAAGGTTCTAAACTTATTTTTCTTGCAACTTGGGCACTCTGCGAAGAGCATTTTTTAAATTAATGCATCCTCATCCTGTTTTTGCCCACATTAATACACAGTTTATTTATTTACATAAAGAAATTGGCATTTCATTTAGTACTTAACGAATTCATCACATGCCACATCCTCTCATTGGCAGTTCATATGAGCAGCGAGAAACTGTCGTGGCATACTTGTCACCATAATGCGCGCCTTGAAGTTTGTTCAGTGATTGTTTGTTGGTCGAGCAGGAGGTTTGGTGGGATAACGTAGCCACAGCAAGCACAGGACCACAATAATTTGTGAAACAAGGCAGGCGCCTTTGTCTTGCAGCGGGTGTAGTAGTAAGGCTGCTGTTGATAACTATGAGGTTTGTGCAATGTCTGCATGGTGTTCCTTTCTCTTTCTTGTTTGCACTGCTGTGTACAGCCATTCCTAGGCGGGTCTGAGTTGTGCAACTTGGTGACGGGCAAGCTGAAACTCGGCAAGGAGACCCTGTTCCTCATACAGGGTCATTGGGATGGACAGATTTTTTTGCGAGACAAGAGAACACAGGTGAGACACAATGTCATCTTCTCTACCTCTAAGGTCAACTCAGCAAGACCCCCTTGTCCTTGTGCTAGGGGTTCCAAGTTTTAGATAAATCCATGAGATTTTGTTATTGATTTCTGAGGTAATCATAAATGGCATTTAGCTCATGAACTTAATATTTTCTCGTTTGCCCATTTCCAGTCTTCACTGACTTCTTTTTTATGCACTGCCACTTTTATTTCATAGCCTGTCAGGCGTCGCCATGACATTTATTAGTACTTTCAGCTTCCCCCCACTTAAAGCTTCTGAAGTTTTGATTTCCTATCATAATCACGATTACTGTACTTACTCGATTCTACCGCGCCCTCGATTGTAACGCGCACCCGGTTTCGACGACGAAAAAAAAAAAAAAAGTAAGACATCGATTGCAACGCGCACCCATTTTTCTCGTTGGCCCGCACAATCACACCACTTGAAAAAGCGACTCCTTTCGGGAGCGTCTTCCATTTAAATATGAGGTACGGGGGAAGCTTGTGCCCATCTGACGTGTAACAGAGCATTGCCATCACTGCAGTTTTACCGTGGACCAATTTCAGCACGCGAACTTGCCTTGCCCCCTTCTTCCCGACGGTTGTGGTGCTAGGCATGTCCAAGTAAAGAGGCGTCTGATCAGCATTCTCGATTTGCCCAAGCAGATAGCCGTTGTTGTGCCGCAAGTTTAGGACGAACCTCTGAAAACTGTGAAGCTTTTCATCGAACTCCTCTCAAAACTTTTCGCATATGCCCGTTCGCCTTCGGAGGGAAAAGCTTTTCCTCTTCATAAAGTTAGTTAGCCAGCACCTGCTCGCTTTAAACTGGCTCCGCATTAGCCCTTTTTTTATTCTAAGGCTAACTGCATAGCCCGCACTTGGAGCAGTTCTGTCGTCACGGCCGCTGTGCCGCTCGCTGCTCAAGCACATACTCGCCGAGCAGCTCCTCAGTTTGCGGAAACCGACCCTGCTGTGGTCCACTGAAGCCTTTGCGTGAAGCTTTGCTGTCAACAATCTGCTTTTGTTTTCGCTATTCCCGCACGCACGTTTCGTGCTCTCCGAACGACCGCGATGCGGCCCATTTTCATCCGTTTCTACACACGCGATGACTTTTCTTTTAAAAGCGGCTTCGTGGTACACTCAAGTTTTTGGAGTCGGTCCTTCCATGCCGTTGACGCTAATTCACTACAAGATAACGAACTCCTCACCACACGTACGAAGTGCCGCACATGGGAAACATATAGGCAGAAATGGCCGACGCACGTAGGGGGCGGCCATTTTGGATATGCCGATGGCAATAGAGTGACCGTATTCAGATTTTTTTTTTCGTACTCGATTCTAACGTGCCTGCAATTTATGAACTCGCTTAACCGAAAAAAAGGTGCGCATTAGATTCGAGTAATTACGATATTAGCATCTATATCATTATGACAATTATTAGTAATGTAGCTAATGTGCCTTTTTTTTTCTTTATTTGAACCTTGTGACCTATAGTTGTAACAGTGACAGCATGTGAATGTTGTGAGGGTTGCATCACCCCTTGTAAAATTGTTTGAGCCTCACGACTCGCGAGCGCGCCTTGCGGTCAAGTCACATTTGGGTTTAACAGCTGTTAAGTGGGAGGTGGTGCTGTGTTTGTGCGTGTTAAGTTTAGTTGTGGTGCCGGCAGTGCTGCCGCGCAGCTGTGGCAGAGAGGCTAGCTAGGCTGGTCCACGGAAATAAGCTGCGACTTTCTTTGGCGTTTGGTGGTGATCGTGGGTAGACCTCTCCTGCGGGGGATTTGCGGGTGAGGGCAACTATGGCTCGTTTCTCGTGGATCTTTCGTGGTGAGTCGAACATCGGCGACGCCGCATTCACAGCACCTTGTGTTCGTTTATGTTGTTTGCTTCAGTTTTGTATTGGCATATTGTATAATGTTGTTTGGTGTATGACTAGTGATGTATTTGATTCAGCTGGCGATATCGTTATTTGTAGAAGCAAGTGAATTCATGTACATGTGTTTGGTTTGCCCGACTATGTGGCTGCCTTAATGTGTTCTGAATGCGGCATGGCTCTCTCGATTCCCCACGTGAGCTTGTTTGTCTGACTTGTTGGCCGTGTATGCTATCTCCAGGCCATGCTTTCTAGTCCCATTTTTTTCATGCTGTTTTTCAAGCATGAAAGGGCAGAAACGTTTGAATAACATATTCCTTTGCTTTTATGTCGGTCTGATGGCAGGAAGAACAGGTCTTGTGGCACCCAACCCAGGAAGTGAGGTCGAAACGACTCAAAAGATCCACGGTGCCCTTGGAGTTGCAGCAGGAATATGAATCCGAAAGGTATGGCTAATGTCTGTGGTAACATTCGAAGTCTGTCTTTAATGACGAGTTTTTTCTGGCTAAGTTAGATTGAACAAAGATGCCAAAAACCATGCAGCGGAGAACAGAACAAGAAATTATGCACCTATCAATGAAGTGTATCAATATGGAACACAGAATGAATAAGTTCACCAGGTATTCTTCTTCAAATGTCAAAGAAAAGATGGGGCTGCACAATTTATGTAAGGCTTAGAGTTGGCAACTGATTATATTCATGAAGTGAAGGACAAGGCAGTGAATATTCAGTCAGGGATGAGTTAGTGGCTTTTTTTCATGGCCTATGTCTTCTGCAGCGGCATCGCTGTGGATGAGAGGTTAGAATGTGCAGCTGCTGATCTGAAAGACATGTGTTGGATCCTGGCTTTTAGGGGAGAGGGGGGGGGGGGCAGGAAGCTTGGAGCTCGTTTACTGTGCAATGTTGGTGTGTGGTAATGAGGCCCTACAATGCTTTGCAACAAAGAATTGACTGCTGCAAATGTTTTTAGAATTCGTAAAGTACGAGTGCAGTTACAAGAATTTGTCGCACATTTTAAGCCTTTTCTCTCTCCCTTTGTACCAATGAGTGGGGATTATAGTATGGGCGCGGGAAGCTGCATCCATTCGTCAGAGTGCATCATAACCTCGAGAATTTCTTACTTTTTTTTAAAAGCCCGCCCTACTTTCAGCGGGATTGCGAGTGCACTGTACGAGCAGATTATGGCACCGCGTGGTGGCCGTCGTAACTATGCAGCTCATGATGATGAAATAAGGCAGTAGCCATGGACATTAGGTTTAGGACACAATCATTTTGGATTATGGCATCCATAAATTCCAGGCCAAGCGGTTGCATTATGTGCGACCAAGGGGTTGCATTATGTTGCATTATGAAGTGTTGCTGGGCCTCTTTAAAGAACCCTAAGAGCCCTCCACTATGGCATCTCTCACGGTCAACATTGCCTTGGGACATTAGATCCCGTAATCCAGCTGACCATCTTCTGAGCCTGCTATCATTTCATTAGCGTGGCTGTAAATGTACCGTGCCGCAGGTTGAGGCTGTGATTAAACTTCTGTGTGCACTGTGCAGGTTATGGCAGCATGTGTCGGCAGCTATAGTGCGCGGGGACCAGGTGGCTGCCACCGAGGAGAAGACCATCTTGGAAGAGGCGCAGCGAAGGAGCGCAAAGGAGAGGCAGGCACGCATGGAACCTTGGATGCCTCGTTTCTTCATCCAGGACCTCCTCACGGGCGACTACATCTACAAGCATGCTGAGTAAGCCTACATTGGCAACACGACAAGTTTGAACGTTGAGCCCCTTCGATTTGTTGAACCAGACAGCCAAGGACCGCTGCTGCGCACATTCGCTAAATGCAGTGCCTTAGTGATGCTCCGGAGTCTGGAAGGATAAATTGAAGAGGCTGTTGAAACAGTGTATGCTCTTGAATGGAGTTGTGTGCTCAGTAGGCTTGTGCGAAATGCTTCGAATAATCGAAGGAAATAGTAGAGTATTCAAATTCGCTTCGCTTCGAATTTAAATTGTTGAATATTTTGAAGTATTCGACATGAACGAATAGGTGTATACTAAACTGCATGTAACCACCTGTAAAGGTGGTTTCACTTTAGTATAGTGGCGATAAGCCGTGAAAGCAAGTATTTAGGGGAAATTTGCTCTGCTGCGAAGCCCCACATCAAATTTAAGGGGGCCCTGCAACACTTTTTGAGCATAGTCAGCAAACGCTGCCGATTGGTAGTTGAGGCTACCGAGAACACGCGAACTAAATACTATAGAGCAGCTCGTGACCTGGAAGCCACAATAAATTCTAAATGTCAGATAAAAATTGCTCTCTTCTCTCGGCAAGTGATGCCACAATGTCAGAAATCGTTCGTCGCAGCCATTGTACCAGCCATTGGCTGATTTCAGCATAGGGCGCTCGGTCGTTACTGGGGCCACTGCGAGTGGCCTCGACATGTCCACTTGTACGTGCGCCATCGCACTGAAAAGCCGGATGTTCAAAGAAAGAAAAAAAAAAGAGAAAGAGTGTTCAAGGTCACAACACGCGTGTGATGTATTTTCTTTCCTCATGCCATTTCCCCCGGCTTTGCTTCAAATGCTTTCGTCGGGACGAGAAGAGAGAATGCAATTGCAGCATGTGTCAAATCTTCGCAACTCAACACATACTGGACAGATATGAAAAATTCTTGCAGCGATTAATTCATAAGCTAATAAGCTTCTTTAGTGAATTCATTTCTTGGAAAACTGTTGCAGGGTCTCTTTAAATTAACATATTATCCTCAAATTGATTGATCATTTTCTAAGCTTAAAAGCTTGTTTTGCCGTCTTATACACTCTAGCTAAATTGCCGTCTTATACACTCTAGCTGTAATGAATAATGTTACATATTTTACAGGTTATCGATGCATCCTACTGTAAGTCAAATCCGGCTACTTCTCAAAGTTATTTTGACTTCCTCTGAATGGAAAAAAATAAAGAAAGCGTAGAGGCCTTGTTTAAAAAAAACTATTGTGCAGGTTAGTTAGGTCAGGATAAATATGCCCATTTTTCTTTATACATCGTATAGTCTATTTGAATTTGATCCGAAATTATTCGACCAAAATTACCATTCGCTTCGAACTTAAAATTCATTATTTGCACAAGCCTTGTGCTCAGAAATCTACTTGAGGTCTTGTTTGGGGGTTTTGTCCAATGGCTCCTTTTCAACAACTGGCATCTCTTGAGCCACATGAGATGGCAAAGGTGACAGAAGTGGTAATGACTTATAGTCTCCTGTATAATGCAGTGCAGGTAGAACTGTGCCTTTAGCTGAGTAAAGCGCGCTTATGCACTTATTTCGACAAAGCAGCAACATGCAGTGTTGGATCATTATGTTCACCTAGGCTTGTCATGGAGATGGTTGTAAGGTTTCCTGCCAGTGTAAGTTTGGCTTAGCTTGTGTCTGCATCCAGAGCAATCAGTTTAAAAATGGCACTCCAGAACAAGATGTCTAATTTACGATCTGGAGTACTTCTTTGTCAGCCGTGTTCTTCTGCGCTCACCAGCAGCTAAGTTTTTTCATATGGCTTTTCCTTCTTTGCATGCCTTTGTGATTAACCGTTTAGAAGAGGGTACTACAGGGTAAATTGCATGTCCTTCGTCACACTTAAGGGTGAAGCGACAGTGGAAGTATCGCTTAAATCAATTGTTCTTAAATGTGCCGATTTCTCACATTTTTTTTTTGTTTATAGTTCTCGTCCATGGGACCCCCGCAACGACGTCGTTCAGTTTGAGCGGAACGGAGTGATTCAGAGCAAGACGCGACACCAGACGCCCATCGTGCCTTCGGGGGGCAGCCTGGTCAGCATCGAGGGGAGCCCTCCCGAGAGTCAGGTCGGCCTGCGCAGGCGCATTTTGCACTCGAGCCCACGGCAGGCAGCTGCTCACCTCTCCCACCGCCACCATCACCACCACCACCATCACCACCGGCAGCAGCAGCAACAATCAGGCTTGGCCAACTCTGTGGGCACCAAGAAGGAGCGAAAGAAAAAAGTTGGCCCCGGTGTCGGAATTCATCACAGTGGTAGCTCCTCTGCCGAGCGAGGCGCCTGCCTCTCCTGCGATTCCACTGACAGTGAAGGTGGGTGCCTTCGCGCAGAGCCCGCGGTGTTAAAATTTCTAAAACACTTGACTTTGCCATCTGTGGCATACATACTGTGAGATGCTACCTTTGCACTTAAGTTCAGGGCAGGTGGAAGACTGCTGTTCTACCAACATTCAGTCGCATAATTATATGTATCCTCTACCTGTACTAGCAAATTGCCACTGCAGAAGTCAAATGATGCTATCCACTGGTCCTGATACACACAGAAGAACAGGCACCAATATTGTGCACCTGGGTGCTCATTTATCCGCTGTGCCAGATAAAAAAAAAAAAAAAACCATCTGCTTCTCTTTTCAAACTGCAACAGTTTTCACTGTCTCCAATATTGCTCAGGAGCTAAAGCATATTTCTATTTTTGAAGAACGATACCAATTTTTTTTTTGACAACAGGTTTACAATATTTTAAAGGCTCCAGTGTAACATCGATGTTTTTACGAATCTTTATATCGAGGTAAAATACTGGGGCAGTAAAGCACTGGTGGCGTGAAGACTGACTGAGTAAAAGGTGGAGCTGGTTGCTTTTTCATCCTCCTTTCTCACCCTTGCGTCCCCTTTTCCTCCCCTTGCTATGCACGGCTCTGTTATGCTTTACCCTCTCCCATTCTCGCTCTTGAATTTACTCTCCCCCTACCTCACTTTCCTTTTCCACCTCCTTGCTATGCTATACTATACATGGTTAAGCTATGCTTCCTCGATCGCCGGCTGGAAGGTCGTGGGATCGAATCCCGGTTGCGGTGGCCGCATGTTTCGATGGAGATAAAAATGCTTGAGGTCTGTGTACTACTTGGATTTCAGTGCTTGTAAAGAAGCCCGGGTGGTCGAAACTTTCGATGCCCTCCACTACGTTGTCCCTCATAATTGTACCATTGTTTCGGGATGTTAAACGCCAAGAGTTGTATTATACGCACTCCCCTTCTTTCTCTCCTCATCGCCTTCACTTCCCTTTCCCACTTCTTGCTGTACTATACCATACAAGGATATGTTATAGTTTACCGTCTCCTCTCTTTCCTTTGTGACCACCGGTACATTCGTGTTGTTCCCGTAAATGCTTTTGCTCGCCAGATGGGCTTACCCAATTTCTCTTGTGCATACCTGGCAAGCGATATTGATGGGTCCAACTAGTGTACTACTGTTATCTACTTTGGTCAAGCATGTCGAATTATTTGAATAAACAGTGTGCCGCGACGTCGTGGCGCTCTTGGCCACATCGACACACCAAACCCGCCATCACATATTCACGTAAACAGAAACAAAGTGAATGAAATGTACAGTGTCATCTTCTTGAACTTGCGTTTTAATGTGTTCAGATGCTTCAGAACGATGCCGGGAATGCATAGCAACTTTTCAGGTGTCAGGCAGCCGTCAGCATTAAACTAAATTCAAGGACTAATGTGATTAAAGTTCATGCACGTTCTACAAGATGTGCATCCGAACATAGATCTCCGAGGGCAGCACTTGTTGCGGAGAAACGCATTTTGTTTTTCCCATTTGTGTCAAGAGTAGGCTAGGGAGAATATTCGAATGAATATCACAGTATTCAGATTCGCTTTGATACGAACTTAAGTTATTGAAAATATCAAAGTATTCGAAATCAACGAATAAACGTATATTAGTATACGTGAAACTTTTGTAAAGGTAGTTTCACTGCAATGGAGGGGTGCTAAGCCGTGAAAACGTTTATTAAAATGTATTTTATAGAATATATATTAGTTCGCATGTAAGTTTCTGCTAGGTTACACCTATCATTTTCCTTTCCATCACTCGCTGTGTCATCCTCAATTTAAGCTGAACTCTCTTTGTAAGCCTCCAGGTTTCTGATCCGTAGGTAAGTGCTGGCAAGGTGCAGGTGTTATATACCTTCCTCTTGAGAGACAGCGGCAATCAACCAGTCGTGATCGGAGAATGCTTGCTGAATGTGCTCCACCTAATCTTACACTCCTAGTTACTTCAGTCTCGTGGTTCAGCTCCGCAGTTACTACCTGTCATAAGTATACATATTCCTTTACATCTTCCAGTATCTCTCCACCTATGCAAAGCGCTGCTTTCTGCCGAGACTGTTGTGCATTCCTTTAGTTTTGTGCATATTAATTTTCAGACCCACTTTTCTGCTTTCCATGTCCAGTTCAGCAATCATGAGTTGTAATTCGTCCCCCGAGTTATTCATCAAAGCAATGTCATCAGCGAATCGCAGGTTACTAAGGTTACTCTCTATTAACTCTCATCCCATTGGTGTAACCTTAAGAAACAAGAAGAGAGCTGAGTGGGTCAGGTAAGAAACCAAAGTTAAGGATATCATAGTTGAAATCAAGAAGAAATGGACATGGGCCGGGCAAGTAGCACGTAGGCAGGATAACGTATGGTCATTAAGGGTAACTGACTGGATTGCCTGAGAAAAACGCACGAAGAAGAGACGGAAAGTTAGTTGGGCCGATGAGATTAAAAAGTTTGCAGGTGTAACGTGGCAGCAGAAAGCGCAAGACCGGGTTGATTGGCAGATCATGGGAAAGGCCTTTGCCCTCCAGTGAGCGTGGTCAAGCTGATGAACTTTTTGTAAAGGTGGTTTCACTGCAGTAAAAGGTTGCTAAGCTGTGAAAACGTCTATTGAGGAGAAATTTGCATTGTTGCAAGGCCCCACTTCAGGGTTACATGAACATACTACCCTCACACCGATTCTTTCTTTAGTAAGTTTAAAACCTTGTTATGCTGGCTTATACGTCAAAGTATCGTAAATTTTAAAACGTAACATTTTTTACACGTTATCATTTGCATTCTACCAAAAGTCAAATGCTGCTGCTATTCAGTTTTTGCAGTTTCTTTGAACAACAACAACAAAAAAGGCGTTTGCCCAGGGCTTGCTTCAATTTAAGGAATACATCGTGCAGGTTAGTTAGGTCATGACAAATATGCCCGCTTTTTTTCGAACGTGTGATATGTACAATTCAAATTCGATTCGAAATCATTCGATCAAAAGCAATATTCGCTTCGTACCTAAAATTCACTATTCTCACAAGACCAGTTGAGAGTCGTGAAAGCTTCACGACATCAAAATGACGTTGCTGAAGAAAGACCGCAAACAGGGTGCGCAGCTAGCCAAGCACCAGTTAATCAATCGGTGGAGGCCAAAGCGGACAGTCCACTAGGTGGACCTGTTGAGAATCGCGCAAATTAGAGGGAAGTGGACTTGGCTTCAACCTTTCTTTAGTCAAACAAGGAAAACTCATTGATCAGGCACTACCAGCAACAATGTACAAAGATGATATAGTGCTAATGGCCGACAACAAGGAAGATTTGCAGAGATTGATGGACATCTGCGGTAATGAGGGAGATAGGTTAGATTTCAGATTCAGTAAGGAAAAATCAGCAGTCATGATTTTTAATGACAATGAAGGTAGTGAGCTTAGAATACAGGAGGTCACGCTAGAGATAACAGTTAAATACAAATATCTGGGCGTATGGATAAGCAATGGGGCCGAGTACCTAAGGGAACACGAAATATACGTGACGACTAAAGGTAACAGGAATGCAGTGGTAATGCAAAACAGGGCACTGTGGAATTACAATAGGTATGATGTTGTGAGGGGAATATGGAAAGGGGTCATGGTTCCTGGTCTGACGTTCGGCAATGCGGTCTTGTGCATGAGATCAGAAGTTCAAGCAAGATTAGAAATTAAGCAACGTGGAATAGGTAGGCTTGCTTTAGGAGCTCACGGGAATACACCAAATCAGGGAGCACAAGGTGATAAGGGATAGACATCATTTGAGGGCAGGGAAGCTAGTAGCAAGATAAAATTTGAGAATCGATTGAGAGAAATGGGGGAGGAGCGTTGGGTTAGGAAGGTTTTTCAGTTACTTGTACATGAAGAATGTCGATACAAAATGGAGGAAGCGAACCAGGAAGTTGACTGGTAAATACTTAGAAAACAGCAGGTGGCGAAACCAAAAAGAACTTTCGGTTAAGAAGAAAGTGAAAGAAACGGAGACTGACATGTGGAGAATTGACATGATTAAGAAGTCCACACTAGAGATCTATAGAACTTTTAAGCAGGAAATTGCCAAAGAAAGGATCTATGATAATACTCGGGGTAGTTCTCTACTGTTTGAGGCCAGGACGGGAGTATTGCGAACCAAGACATATCGGGCCAAATACAAAGGGGTAAACACAGTATGCAGTGCGTGTGGAGAGGAAGAAGAAACTGCCGAACACTTGATAATGTTCTGTAAAGGGCTTCACCCTATAGTTCAGGATGATGGCACAGAGTTTTTCAAAGCACTGGGGTTTAGGGACAGGGAGGGTAAAATATACTTTAAGCGGGTAGACTTAACTAGAAGGAGGTTATCTGATTGGTGGCTAAAGTCAAGGCACGAGTGAAAATTAAACCTTTCACTGCAAAGTACCCGTCCAACTTTACTACTTAAAGGAAAAACAAAGATAAATCTAGTGGTTAGTTCACTAAGTATTACGGCTATGTGGCGTTAGCCGCCGCCCGATCTAAATGGTACAGCCACATACATCCATCCATCCATCTATCCATCCATCCATCCCCTGCCCAAGTTTTCTGTACGATTCACGCGGACATATGAAAAGCTTCACAGCTCTGGTGTGAAATTCGGGCATCAAGGAGTTAAAGAGAAGTACTGAAGGAAGTCTTCTGTGCTTGATTATGAGTAGACCCACAAGTTTTTCATTTTGTCATCTTTTTTTTCATGCATGGCCAGCACTGGCAGCCGAGGCAAGTAAGGGGGTAGCAGCACGACTGGGCCTGCAGCCAAACCGTTCAGTGCTGTCGAGCAGCTCGCTGTCTCACTCCCTGGGCCCTGCCTTGGCTCCTCTGCAGCGCTCCCTGGAGGAGGCAAACACCACCCTGAACACATTGCAGCGACACCTCGAACATGTGGTGCTGCAACAACGGCAGCTCGAACACCGGCTCAGCCAGCGAAGTGATATTACCACCGTTGCTTTCATGCTCGTGTTTGCCCAGGTTGCAATACACCTTTGCCTCTGGGCTTGGTTCCCCTCCTGATTACGCTCTGTTGGCTCTGTTGTCCAGCCTGCAAGGACAGGAATACTCTTTCAGGGCGTCGGATCGTGATGGCCGGCATAGCACGTCTCGCAAGCCGTGTGCGATATCTGTATTGGTACTGCAACGGTATCTGTATCCTGTGATCATCACTGTAGCGCGACCTCATGTACGATGTCAGTGCCGGTGTTAACGGTACTACATTGTTACCAATACCCGTAGTTGGTATTAGAGTACCCTGTACACAGTGCTGCAGTCACCAGTGTAGCTGTCCCACATATGCATGGTGTCAGTATAAGTGGCATTGGTACTGTGATGGCTTAGGTATGGTGTCTGCATTTCGCTGGTTACATTGAGAGCTTGTGGCCCATTGTGCGTGTGAAAGTGCTAAGCTAAAGAGGGTGACGAGGATGAGATTCTACACCCTTCACTGCATTGCGGATTCATTGAGTGTGCCAGAACAGCTTAACGTTGGCTCCGGTTTAATTGATACTGGCTGGGAATTTTTCAAAGAGGACTGTGTGCTTGCAAAATCAATCTCTGCCTGTTAGACTGATGAAAGCTTAGGTGGTAGTGGGAGGGGGACGGGTTCATTGTACACTTTGTTCATTCTGTACCTAGGAATAAGGTACTGCTTGTGAAAGTGTGACGTAAGTGCAAGTGTCAAGTGACTGTAGACATCGTGTGTAGATGCAGCATGGGCTTGACTATGATGCTGTGCTTCTCCACACTGCCAGGAAAGGCAAGTTTTGGGCAGAAGATGAGGGTTATGGAAAAGAAGGATTAAAACTGTATGGTACACGTGTGTCAAAGTTTCCAGAAGCAGAAACTGCTCTTGCATGTTTGAAGCTCTGTGCCGTCTATTACTGAAAGCTGCTGCTGGGAGAGTTCCGTCATCAGGCATTTGTGTTCTGACTGCTTTTAAAACACTGATGACCACTATAGTTTAAGCATAAGTGTGTAAGAGAAGGCACAGACATCTGTGTTTCAGAGACATCGTGTTGCGTGGCAGCATTGGCTCAGCTTTCTTTCGATAGCTGAAGAAGGAAGTAGAGTTTCCCGGCCGTCTTTCTGCCTTAGCTGATACAGATACATAGGTATGGACACTTCGAGCGCGTGTCTGAGGCACCACTATGTGGTGCACACCTGTAGCGAGAACCCCCCCCTCTTTCTCTCTCACTTGCAAATGAGAATATTTTGGCAGTTTGAAAACTGTGATAGGGTTCATAATGGTGATAGGGTTCAAAATGAAGAAGGGAAGAAGAAATGGGGGGGGGGGGGGGAGATCATCATTACAGTGCTTGTAACTTACCCTAACTACAATGTGAAAACAAAAATGTCACTAGTAACAATGGCAACTACAAATTGTCATTTGTCACTTAAACATGTTGCAGCATGTCAGTGCATGGCTTCTTGATGCGGTGCCTTGCCCTCTCCCTATGGAGAGTGAGGGTGCACAGCTACATGAAGCTGTGTGCCCTCTCTTATCATAGGGAGAGGGTGTGGCACGGCAGCAAGATGCCACGTGCTGACACGCTGCAATCCGTACGTGTAGTGAGGCCTTTAGTTTCTTTTGCTCATGCTAAAGGGAGTGTCTTGAAAGCATTTCGTTGGGCTCATTCTTAACTTGGATGCAACTGCACAGATTGGAATTGATTTAATCTTGCCAACAAAGCAGTTAAGATATTTTGCCCTTGAAGTGAAAGCAGCACTGATGATATCACTGTAGGTGCTCAGTGAACACGGTTAGATGCAAAAATTGATTATACTATATATATATAATTTTTCGGAAGGGATGGTGGGAGTAGATGTTATTGAGGTACAGACTGTTGCACAGCTAGGAAACTTCTCTGACTGCACGGCACACGCTGCTGTTGCTTGCAGCCATATCAGATGGCACAGTTTAACACTACGCCCCTTGATTGCCTGCGCATGTGCGAGCTGCTGAGGGTGCACGACTGCAGCGCTGGCCATACTGTGATTTTACGTACTCGGAGATTTTTCCCAAGTGTGAAACAGAGTGTACATTGCGCTGCTTGTGAGGACTTTGGTCATGCGGCACCAGTACAGGTGGTCCTAAAGTTTTTCTCTGAACATGGTCAACACCTTGACTTCAAAAAATTGCACTCCATGCTTGCTAACATGCTTTATTGTTGTTGTACTCCTAAGTACGCCTACTTTTTTGTGGTGCCATAACTTCTTTAGGTGGTTGTATGTATGGCTATCTCTGCATAATATCACCCTGTCATCTGGAGTTTATTGGTTTTGCAAAATTTTGAAAGATTGTTTCATTTCTGTTGGTTTGTCACACTATTTAGTTCAAACAAAATGAACTCTCTACTGTTCAGCTACGTGTATTTCATGAAGTTTCACCGCAAAAATAGGTCAAGTTCACAGCAATGGGCTTCCTGAACAAAGAAATGCCGCAAAATAATTTTGCTTAAAATCTGTACTAGTTAGTGCGGCTGAAATTAACACACAATAAACTTCACACTGCCAGTACCTCTGTGCACTGCCTCTGTGCAAAACACGTAGAGGGAAAGTGCCCCGTTGCCATAAGGCTAAGCCGATTACGGCTGTTTTCTTGAAGGAACACTAAAGGCAAACACATGATGATAATTGTTAGGGCTAAACATCCTAGAACCACAATATGATTATTAGGAGGGCTTCTGAAATTTTGACCATCTGGTGTTCTTTATTGATTGATTGATTTGTGGGGTTTAACGTCCCAAAACCACCATTTGATTATGAGAGACGCCGTAGTGGAGGGCTCCGGAAATTTTGACCACCTGGGGTTCTTTAACGTGCACCAAAATCTGAGTACACGGGCCTACAACAGGTGTTCTTTATTGGGAACCTAAATTTAAGCACACGGGCCGTTAGCAATGTGGCCAGGATTTGATCTCGCGATCTTTAGGTCGGCGGTCAAGCATCATAACCACCAGACTGCTGTGGCAAGCAAAGGCAAATTGTTGTATTTACTTTTAAAATGTTGTATTTACGTGTAATCCATGAGCTGTGAACAACTTTCGGTGAGTGAAACAGTTATAGGTAATAAACTAACGAGTGGTCCCATAGTTTGTGACTGGAAGGTGGTGAACAGGCATGCTGCTTCCTGGAAGAGATCGTAAGTGCGGTGGTATTGTTGCTCAGGCTGCATGCATACAAAGTAGCAGTTCATGCGATGCCGCTCTCAGTGCTGTGTGCTGCCAATATTAGCAAAGTATACCGTTCAGGATCTGAATAGTTTGGAATAGCAATTGATGAGTGTGCAAAAAGTAAATGAGATTGCTGAATGGCGGTACCCAGGGGCGTAGCCAGGGGGTGGCAAACTGGGCCCATTCCCCATCCCGAAATTTTTTTTTAATCATAGCATAAGAGATCGAAAAACGACCATTTCAAGGGTTGCCTCTCCCGAAATCAAGGCGATGCCCCCCACCAGAAAAAGATGTCGAGCTGCGCCCCTGGTGGTACCTGTATATAACATGAAGGATGTCACCTAGACGTATACAGCATGCACAATGTCAACGTTGACATTGCACGAGTTGACATTGTACGCAGTATGTACAATATCAGCTATAACTATGTTCTTCACTATTGTATATGACTATACTGTACTTGCTAAATCAACTGCAAGCCACTCTTTGTTCGGGGATGCCACGACGAGAGAAGGAAACTACAGCATGAAATTATAAATTGAGCACGAGTGCTCTGAAGAAATTGTAGGGTTTGTGTGTCTGCTTATCATCTCTGAGCATAGAACAGGACTCTACCATTTTGAGGAATCGCGCATGTTTAATTGGATCATTTCCAGTTTGTGGTCTTTGTGTTTCGAATGCAAGTGTTTGTGCACAAAATGTTGTGCATGCTTTTTATTGCATGCCTTCACATTGCTCTGATGTGTTGCCATGGAAAGCTTATTGTGCCACTTTTAGTTTTGTTCCACTCAGGAAAGTTTTGTTGTGATGCTGCTCTATAATGAAAAAAAAAGTAATGGTTTGTAGGGCTTTCTTTTTTTGGTCTCTTCCTAAAAAATTTCCAAGTAAATTAAAGATAGAAATGTAGTCAAAAAGCACTTGATCCAAGAAGTTGAGCAAGTACCTATTTACTGCAGCTTCTAAAACTAGAGAGAGAGAGAAGTTTATTTGCAGAAAGGTCAGCCTGATTAACAGCATGCTCTAGCCCGCTACTGGTAAAGACACCGTGATGAATATACACAAGGCGCAGAGCGTGATCTCTGAAACAGTACGCTGTTAAGTATGATTGGTAAAATGTGAGACCAGTATTCCAATGAAATGAACAGGGGGGTCAGTTCCTAGAATGTCATCTCCAAGGGCCTGTGTGGCAGAGCTATTTGCACAGAAGTTTGCAGTTCCTGTCCCCGTTTCGCCTGCTTGTGAGCTCTAACATAGGGCTTTGATACAGTGCCTGGAAAAATGTATGCTAGCACACTCAATTGGATTGGCACCATTAGCAATGCGCCCAACCAGCTGTCACTCGCACTAGCCATAGCTGAAATCTTGCAAAGGCTGCTGTTGTGCTATGTTCGTATTATTTAAAATGTTGAACTGTTTTCTTGATTCTGATAGAATATGTATTGGTTTCACTCTGAAACATAATATTACACCTTATCAATTATTTGCTTCATTCAAAGAATGTTTCAATTCAAAGGGGGGCAGTAGGGTCATTTCATTCTGATATTCTGTTTGCGATGCAGGTGTAAAATGCTAATTTTGCGAATCATACCCAAATTGTACCATACACATCTGACCTATAGTGTCTACATTTACAGACTTATTGCACCATTCGCTGCCCTTGTGTCTGAAGCAAAATATTCTTATACGTTGTTACAGCACAAGCAGACGGGCACATCTTCAAAGCAAAAAGCACGCACCTTTTTATAGCACAGATGTCGTTTATTAACTCTCAGCGAGCATGATCGTGCTGGAAAAGATTGCCATATAAGGATTGCCATGGTAAGGCTACAGTTGTAACATGCTGGCTGGCTGTGTGCATTTTAAACATCAAACCTCAAGTAGAACATTGTTTCGTTTGGTCTGTGTTTGTTGCAGATGAATGATACATACTCGTAAGGCGACTTTTGCTAAGCTGCGAGTTTGGTAATTGAAAACAGCTGTAATTACTATTAACCTTTCTTGGCACGTCTGCGTAGTATGTGAAAAGGTAAATTTTGGATATGTTGTAAATGTTGCTGTAGTTGAGGTAGTACAGGCTAAGTAGGTCAAGGAAGGGTATATGCAACTATACAAAGCCATCAAATGAGACCAAATAAAGCACAGCGATGTTTTAGCCTTTAATTGGAAGTGAATTACACATTTATGAAATGTGAAGGTGGCAGGTGTCATCCCCAGTTGCAGTGAGCTCATTCATTTTTATATTTCAATGTAGTCAACTAAAAACTAAAGGTACAGTACAGTTTTGCCAAATAAATGTCTAATGGAACAACTGCCTGTAATGTGATTGGTATCGTATTCGAAATCTGCACTCCTGTTCATGTCTCGGAAACTGGCATTCTTGTTATATAGAACATATTTTCTTCCTGGTTCCTTCAGGTTCCATTTCACGAGAGAGTACTGTAACACCATGTATGCTTTCCTTGCCCTCGTTATCTTTTACCTACACACGGTTGCATCTAACAAAATACACTCAAATCTCATTATAACAAACTTGCATCTTACATGAAAATAAGCTCGTTATATCCATACATTTATTATAAAGGTTTATTATTAACACTGTATCTATTGAAACATTATTCTTCAATTATCTCTTTATAAACGATATTTCATTATATCTGGTATTGTTATAACGAGGTATGAGTGTACTGACTTCTCAGTCCATTCCCAGTATTTCACTCGAAGTATCGCAGTTTCACGTGCGGCTGGGCAGTAATTCGTGAAAAAGCTTAACTGGGGTCATCTTGCTAGTTAGTGTCAACACCGAGTAGTTTTGTTATTTTCTCTATCGCATAGTGCTCTTCAAAAGCTGTTATGCCTATACCATACTTTTGTCCCGAGTGGCAGTACAAATATTTACAATGCACTGCATATCACGGACGTCTGAGCGAGGCGTGTTTACGGCAATCGAGCTAAGTCGCCTCTAGCTTCGGGGGGGGGGGGGGGGGGGGGGGACAAAAAACAATAGTCTACTTTCAATGCATTACAAAAAAAGCTCCAGCAAGCTGAGATCATAAATCTCAAAGTATGTTGTGCTATGTATGCAAACTTATTTAATGCAGTGAATATATTAGTCAAAATCTTGAAATCCAGACATACCATGTGTAATTGGGGGTGGCTATTATGTTGCATGGTATATGTGTGAATAAATTTTAAACTAGCGCTTTATATAAAGGATTTGATACGGGATACATTTTGTTAAAACTTGCATGCTTTTATGTTATCGCAGTTGCTTTAGTTGTTAAATAGCTCGTGAGAGGGGTCTTTCGTTGGCATCGAAGCTCGGGCTTTGTTTTGTACAGTGAGCCTGTAAGCTCTTGTTCTTTTTTTTTATGGTTGATTGAGCACTTTAATGCTCGTATCTCAATTGGGACAGAAGTTTTCTCAAGTGGTCTTAGTAATCGTTTTGTAACTGTCAAACTTGTCAAATTAGGAGATGTGCTATACAAACTTTATTTTTTTCTATTTTTTGAGTATATACACGATTGTTAGAGAAGTGTTTTTATGGTTTGAATTGCTGCTGGCTTTTGTTTGATTCTGTTTGTAGGCCTGCTATGAGGATGGAATACAAAATGCGTAGCCACAAGTGTCGCCAATAACTGTGCTCTTTTGTACTTGAAGATGCATTGACAGCTACCTTTCCTTAAATGGGATTGCGCATTCCTAGACTGTAAGCCTTGAGAATGGCGTGAACTTTCACGTTCTTCTTAAATGCTGCCGTTTTTTACTCTAAAATACTCTTCTCTGGCAAAACATATTTCTTATATGCCCTCGGCTTTAACACGGCTAACCAATCTTAGCTCAATGGCTGTGCTAACTTACTGAATAGTACATTGCGAAATGTTTTAGAACTTCACTTTTGTTCAAGTTAATCTTGCATCTTATGTTACTGGTGAGAAGTCTCGATAAACTTTTTGTGCCTCAAAGTTAACATTGTAGGTAGAACATAGCTAGAAATGCGAGGGGATAAATATATCGAGTGTACTTTGCAGATGACAGAACAGCGCGTGTGTCGTTTTGATCATAAATTCTTAGATGGGCTGAGGGCCTAGTGTGTGCATCTTTTGTCTATGTTCGCTGCACCCTGAAATGCTCCCAGAGCTTGTGGTTTTGTTTGAATGCATTTAGGCTTTTTTGTTGATGTGATATGGGGGCCGGTGGAGAATCTGCTCTCTCCATACTCAGCTTAGTTGCAACTGGAAATCGTGGGGAGCCCCACATCCTAGTCGTTCACAAAATGGAATTTGTGTTGTGCCTAGTGGTTACATCGATGCATGTCGCTAAAAATATGCTTTCTGTTTTGAGCTTACTCTGCAGATTGTAAATATATGTTATGTCTGTATGTATGCTGTTATTTTGTATTTTGCTGCTTGGATGAAATTTCGAAGCACGCTGGCAATGTTCACCTGGACAAGGATAAGAATGGCAGTGGTACCGTACTCACTGATGCGTACTTATTTGCGCATTGTTTGTAAAATATGTTGCACACTCAAGTATGTGTGTTGTGTCTCTTGTGCCATGATTTTGCAGTATTTGTGGTGCACCTTGCATCTGTTACCTGAATTGAGTTGCTGGCATTACTGGCAGTTGAGCATTTATTTTAATTGTTTTCTTCTTTTTTCACGCTGCTGGTTACATGACCGCAGCAGCATGTGTGTGTCGACGGTGAAGTCCCAATGAATTGTTGAGTTTGGGAGTTATTGGATTTTTACACTTGAGTGACACTGTCAGGCTGATGTGAGTCGGGCGACGTTCCCTCGTGGTGAAGCTGTGTTGTATCGTTGAACTTTTATAGAGCTGGTTACGGTAGCAATGTAAATAAAGGAAGAAAAAGTTACGAGCATTGCTTTCTGTCTGTTCGTTGCATTCTTGACCCATCCCCCAAAGTGGGTACGTGCCATGTATCTAGGAAAGCAAAGCAAAAGCGTTCTTTCTCGTTTGTATGGGTATCAATCGGACGAGCGCTAACGCTTACGCTTGGACCGCAACCAGCAACTCGTCGCAGCAATTAGTGCACGGCCACAGGTAAGATACGATTAATAAAAAGGCGAGCACGAAAGTGCGTCTTCGCGAAGACACCAATGCGTGAAAAAATCGAGGCAGCAGCCGCGGCCGGTCGGCATGGTCGACCGACCTTTTAACTCCCTCCGCGATCGTCCGAGAAAAAACGTAGCGCGTGAAAACAATGAAATTGTGCACATGTTCATTCAGTGGCATGGTGCCAATTTAGGAATTTATTTAAGTCGTTGCAACAATCTAAAACGCTGATATCGGTTCAACACTCGATAAGCGCTGCATAAACGGCGAGATCCGAACCAAAATTTTGAGTTTAAAAGTTCCCTAAGCCTACTGGGCACTGGCAGAGCGGTCCACAGTTAAAGTTGTATTTCTAGTTAACAAAATGTAGTTTGATGCTTTTAAAGAGCGGCGTTGACTCTTTAAAGTTGTCTAGACTCCACACGAGAATGCTAGCATCGCTTCGAAAGGACGGCAGTGGCCGGCGCGGCGATATGCACAGTGCTGCAGCGACGAGCTGCGCTGTGCGATTGTTGGTCCGAGCTTCGTGAGTCAATCGGCTACCCCGACGGTTTCATGTCGGCAAAATCCGAGCTACGAGTGCATCGGAACTTTAGAAGGCTACCCAACTAGCGTCGCTGTATCAAAGGTGCGTGCGTGGCTTGAAAAAAAGCGTTAAACACGGTGTGTGAGCCGTGTCAATCGCAACGGAGCAAAGGTGTCCCGACTGCATCGCCTCTGCCCCTCCATCTTTCCGGGACGTTTTGTTTTCATAAAGACGAAACCAGTGCCGACGGGATTAACTCTTATGCACTACTAAGTGATGTTGTGTCGTCTAGCGCGCCGTACAAATCAGACATTTGCGCCGATTCTCGCCAAAATCTTGGATGAGTGCAAACAGGGTTACGGGGGAGACACTTGTTTTTGTACGGAGAGAACTTTGCATTAGCTTGCATTCTTATCGCATATCGTCGCTCTCGTAAATTACGTCCATTAAAGCCGCTGAATATAATCAATCACGCAGGTTCGTTGCGATACGCCTCTTTCACGTCTCCAACATGGCTTGCGGTGCGTGCTCCTTCCAAAGCGGCGGATGCGAGGAGATGCATTGAATTGCACCCGTGCTTTCCCAGTAGAGCGTACTGTCTGTGGAAATATTTTATAAATGTCGGCGGAGGTTGTCAAAGGTGCTGAGGGTTCATTGCGATGGCAAACGACCGCTGTCTCGCCCTGTTGCTGCAGCCGATCGTTCGAAAGTAGCAACGCTCCATTTGGGGAACCGCATTTATGCCAAGCCTGATCCGTGTTTCTCGCGACTTCGCGCGCCCCGTTTCTGGAGTCAGCGGAACGTTTTGGCCGCAAGGCACTCGCGAATGTCTCATCTGTCTGTTGTCAGCGAGAAGGGAGGCATTGATTGGTGTGTTTGCGCATTTTCCAGCCCGTCGCAAACCATCATGGTCGTGGAGGGCCCGAGGAGCCGCTACGCCCCGTCGACGGGCATGACTGCTCGAGAACTGTGCGAGAGCGACGACCAGGCCACGAGTCTCATACTCGATCCCTACCTGGGCTTCGCCACGCACAAGATGAACCTCAGGTGCGTATCGCCATGAAAAGCGCAACTTCCGTTTCGCCTTGGTACTGTGTGCGCGCTTCACTGGTGCCCGGCTCAACGTTGCACTGAGACTACGATAGTTGCATTCGATGGGGCGCTTGCACGCACGAAATTCTGAGAAGACTGGGGAGCGATTTTTTTTAACTCGCTGATCTGTGGCATAGTGCACAAATACATCCACGAAAGCCAAGTACATATTTTTTTTTCCTTTGGATGTTTCAGTGCTCATCACACGTTACTATCACCTGTGTTTGCTTCAGTCATTCAGACATGAAAGCAGCGTTGTTAAAAATAGGATGACACCTCGGGTGTATCGCCACTATCTGCCTGTAAATCGCTTTCGGGTTTGTGGCTCGAAAAGGAGTTTTTCGTAAGTCTTAATCATGCAGTCCATTCAAACGCTTGTTTATATATATGTTCTTTGCACTGCCTGCCTGATAGTGCCATTTACAACTCCTTGCACTAATACATAGGATATTGCACTGTAGCTTGATACCCCTTATTCGGATTATAGAACTTTGTTTACAAAGCACACTGGAAAACAAACAGCACAAAGGACAAAGCATCACAAAAAAGGGGACACACAACAGCTCCGATGCTTCGTCTTTGGATATTTTCCAGTGTACCAACGTGCCCAAGCATCTCCTTTGGAAGGAGTTAATGTTGTTATGTAGGCTGAAGATGACCAAGATGTTAAGTAAAAAAGGCATTCCAGATTTTTTTTTCTCACTTGCAAATCAATGCGCATTTTGTATGAACAGTTCATCCAGACTGCGGCGGCTGCATTTCCGATGGAGGCGGAAATGTTGTAGCCCCGTGTGCTCAGATTTGGGTGCACGTTAAAGAACCCCAGGTGGTTGAAATTTCCGGAGCCCTCCAATACGGAGGGCTCAGAAATTTACGGAGCCCTCTCATGATCATATGGTGGTTTTGGGACTTTAAACCCCACATATCAATCAATCAATCAATGAAAAGTTCAAGTAGTTTCATTATGGTTTCAACACTCGTTACTTCCACCGAGATCTTGCTCCACCAAAGTAAGGCACGGGAGGAAAAAATAAAGCTAATAGATCAAACTCATCATAATGTTATACCTGTGCCACACGGGGACGGAACATGACATTCGGTAGTGAAGGCATTCAGTTCCCGAATGACATTTTTTTGGGGCGGAGTCGCTACACTTTCAAAGTGAATGACATTACACTTGAATGATGTCAATCACACCATCTTCTGTAGTAAGCAATTGTAGAGTAGTAATAGAAAAATAAACTTGCATTTACAAGCTACATATTCCCCCGAGAAGAATTAAATGTAGAAATAAGCATGTTACACTGCCGTTATATTTTGTTCATTACATTGTTTCACGACGTTGTTACCAATTGTGTAGCAACTTACGCGAAAGCTAGTAAGATCTGCAGCATAAAAAGAAAATGGTGCCTGTCGCATTTATTTTACAGCATCTACCAGCTTAATAAAAGCTTTTAAGCCCTCCTTTGAGTGATTAGTATTAATAAAATATTCGAGAAGTTTCCTTCCAGTCGAATCAAGTGTCGTTTTATATAATTACTTCATCAGCTTTGCTGTTGAGAGCACACATTTCTTAGTCGAATGAGTTCTGGCGATGGCATTATGTGACGAATGGTATTTGGACGAATGCCATTTCGTTCATCAGTGTGGCACCGCGCGAGTGACATTCAACCTGAAGGCATTAGGAGGTAAATGCCATTTTCTCTGCCCGTGTGGCACGAATATTACTATTGGTAGCAGCACTCTAGAACATAATAAAAAAAAAATTACAGCTTATCTATGGAGTGGATGATTGGTGAGGCGAAGCATTCGTCAGTTCGTCCATGCTTTCCCATTCATTCTTGCTTCTGCCCGTCCATGCGTTCATCAGTGCGTCTGTTCGTGCAGTCACCCTCTGCCTGTCTGTCCGTCTGTGCATCTGCCTCTCTGTCTGTGCGTCCATCAGTTTGTCCGTCTATCTGTATGTCCGTCCGTCCGTCTATCTGGTGAACACTCCAAGTACAGCCATCTCGCATATTTTCATCATGTATTCATCATATACAAGTGCCGCCATCCAGCGTACATTCTAAGAACCGCTCTTTCGCGTATGTGCCACCAGTGGCTACATACAGCAACGGAGGATGGACAGATCCACACCCTAAGGAGCTTCATCCCTAAAAGAGAGAAAGGAAGTTTTGTGCCGAATACATGACTTGGTTGTTGTTGCATGAGTTGTGTTGCAGGAGCCTGGCGTGCAAAGACGGACTTGCAAGGAGACGCTTCTCTCTTCCGGAAAAGACGAACGTCTCAATTGGGCATGAACATAAATATAAAAGAAATCACGGGTGGTGCCTCATACTGGTGGTGGCCAAACTGTGGCGGCCTCTCATCTCTCCCTTTGATGATCAGACAGAAGATGGAGGAAGCCAAATGCTTCACAAGTTTGATTGGTCAAGTGGAACAACACGTCGTCCACTGCACATTCGTGTCGCATGATCGCTGCAGTTCCTGACTGCCAGACTTTGTTTAAAAGAGGCTGTTTACTCCATTGGGTGCTCAGGCTGAGGCAACCGGGGCTGTTGCTCCTCTGGTGGTCGTGGTTCCACTCTGAAAGCAGGGGGTGCAGAAGGCACCAGGTGACGTCGGTTTAAGTGTAGAATGCCATCTTGCTCCATTTCAACCACGTAGCTTATCGGTGTTTGTGCTAGGCTCAGGGCTGCAGCTTTAATTTGGTCAGGGGGCACTCATACACACTGACCTATTGGGAATGGTGAGAGGTCTCGAGACCCAGAATGTATCTTGTAGTCATCGGTCTGCTTTCACTTGCAGACAACATCTTTGCTGACGATGTCTTTCCTTGATTTGCTAGTTGACGCATAGCTGAGACTCTTGCTTGGGAACTTTGGTTCTTAGTTATTGTCTCGTCAACAGCTGGACGGGACTGAAGCTGTCGACTCCTGGGGTGTCCTGTTACCTGAGCAAGGCTAGGTGACGTTCTTTTGTCGTGCAGAATACGTCCTTGGTTCTCTGAATTATACTCCCTGCTTCTGTGTTCTGTTTTGAATGTTCGAGTGGGTTGTTGCTCCCATGGTCGAAGCCGTATCATGCTGCGAATTCCACGAACTACTGTAACTAGAATGGTGGGCCATGCCCACCATGCCTGCTTTACATTTAGTCCAGTTCATGGCGGATTACTTTGAGCAGTGGGATGGTAATCCTGCGGTGACGCTTATGGAACACATGGCATCAGGTAGCGCTCGGATGATGTACTCATTCTTGAGGGTACCAAATCCCTAGAAGGGCCAGGAATCTAACGTTGCTTTCTGAGTCTGTAGTTTGTTGAGGAATCTCACAACTTATAGAGCTGGCTTGTAGCATTGGAAGTGCTGGAAGGCGTGTTGTAGGAGGTTAGATCACGTATTGGTGTTGAGAGTTTGTTTTCCTCTGTCACCGGAGTAGTGCCAAATACCAGCTTAACATGCGCAGTGGCCATCCCCCCAAGACAGGTAAGCAGAGTGTCAACAAACAATGCAGGGAAGTTGATTGGATCAACAGACAGCTCCGCACTGCAATCAACTTTGAATTGTGCATTGCAGTTGTCTATAGACGGTTTCAAG
Source organism: Rhipicephalus annulatus (assembly GCA_013436015.1). Taxonomy (NCBI): domain Eukaryota; kingdom Metazoa; phylum Arthropoda; class Arachnida; order Ixodida; family Ixodidae; genus Rhipicephalus; species Rhipicephalus annulatus. The sequence continues at coordinate 15,878 of WOVY01003678.1, read as the reverse complement.
ATTGCAAGCGTTGTACCCCAAAAGACTTCCGGTCAACTCATTTCCAACTCCTAACGGTGAAACTGAAAGCAAATTTTGAATCTTTTTTTTCAGCAGTTAAGAAAGTCTCTGTAGTATTTCAAATGTAAGGAACATGCACAAAGTTCAAGGAAATTTCTTAGAATTTTTATGTAGCCCAAGAGAACATCTATTTGAATATATTTTGCCAAATATGAAAGGGAAACTGTAGAAAATTAGCAGGCTATTATCTAAGCTCTTATTACTGACCAATTGTACTATGGCACATCATTGGCTGAACCGGATGTCATCGAGGACCCGTGTTTGTAAACAGTGAAAGGGTCCATAGTGACGTTGGCGAACATTGCCATGGCGGGTCACCCGACAGCTTGCAGTCGAATAGAGTCGAGCTTGTTCTGCTTAGACTTCACCAAGCGGCACACTTTGGCCAAGGGGCCTTGCTTTCTGCAGAAGTTGCAGTTGGAGTGTCATTCCAGACAGTTGGAGCTTGAATGAGGCATGTGGCTGCAAAATTCACATGGGGAGGCCTCACGTGAGTGCTCTACTTTCAGCTGTGACTGAGGAGGCTTAGCGTCGGGACACCAACTAGAGGCAATCTTGGCCCTTACAGAGTCGATGTGTAGCTCGCATATGTGCACGGTGCAGTCGTATGACAAAGTTCCTTTCTTGACGGCGTTAGATTCTCAGGCCTGTCTGTGTCCATGCCTCCTTGAATGTCAACTTTGCATTTCAGGACAGCTCGTCGGAAAGATGAGAGTAACAAAGACCAGCAATGAACCAGTTACGTACAAGCCATTGCTCCATGTCTACTGAGGGTAGTGACAGTGTTTCACCATTCTGCAAAGTTATGTGTAGTACATGTCACCTCTTTAGTTGGGCAGATGAACACATCAATGGAATTGTGACACCTTGTGAAGCTCATTTGCCGAGTGCATGAAGTGGACAGCAGCATGCAAGTGATGGGGCTTCGAGTGAGAAGGTCTCGAGGAATGAGTGAGCATCAGGACTCAAGCATTAGAACAGCAAAGGCATCTGCACATTTTCAGATGCTTGTGTCAGTCCTGAAACAGCCGCGTATTGCTCGTGGCGGCCGAGCCATGTTGGCCAAGTCCCCGGGTTCGCCAAGTCATATGGGGCTGGTAGTTGCGTGTTGATGGCGACCATTTTCAGACACTCATCAGCCTCAATGGACATTGTGGTGTAGTCGAGCTTGGGGGGGGAGGGGGGTGGAGCTTGGAGCTGGTGGCATTACTCGTTCACTTCCGACACTATTTAGTGTCGGTTGTGTCACGAAAGTATGGGCAGGCAAAGATGGACATATCGTACATAGAGACATTTCTCTGTTTCAAAAAAGACAATGACATCTTTTACTGGGCATGAACACAAATCACATGTAGGGCCATGTACTGTTGGCAGTCAAACGTATAATTTACACTGTGGCGACTTTCTGCTACTGGCCCCGCCGTGGTGGTCTAGTGGCTAAGGTACTCGGCTGCTGACCCGCAGGTCGCGGGTTCAAATCCCGGCTGCGGCGGCTGCATTTCCGATGGAGGCGGAAATGTCGTAGGCCCGTGTGCTCAGATTTGGGTGCACGTTAAAGAACCCCAGGTGGTCAAAATTTCCGGAGTCCTCCACTATGGCGTCTCTCGTAATCATATGGTGGTTTTGGGACGTTAAACCCCACAAATCAGACTTTCTGCTACTGGTGGCTGAGCAAGGGGGCATAGCTTCCCCAGTCAACACTTCCCAATTTAACATGGTCACAGTTGCCTGCTGTGGCTGACTCTGCATATTAGTGGCCTGGAAGCAATACCAGCTGGCAGATTTTCACAAACTTTTAAAATTAAAATGTGCCAAATTTTGTTGCTGTAAACATGGCTATAACATCGTCTGGTCCTCTGTCGATGCATGCAGTGGTGTACTCGAACTGTGGCCTTGTAACCATGACACCACGACAGGCGAGCGGGCCGACTGATGATGCATCCTGCATCCTTATATCCTTTTTTTTGGTTTGTCGACAGATTTCGTCCCTACAAGTCCCACAAGCTGGAACTACAGCAGCTGATAGCAGATTTCAAGACCCACAACCAATATGAGAAGGTGTTCTCCAAGTTAACAGACTTTGTCCCGGCCTCGTTTCTCACCAAGGCCCGGCAGGGTCCGTTCAAGGAGCATGTAAGTATCTCCTCCTCTGCATGTGCTGCTTATGTCTGTACGAAGCCATACGCCTTCATTGGTGAAGTCTACTAGGCAGGCTTGCCAGTTGCAGTTTTAAAGGGTTCCTGTAATGCTTTGCCAAGTAATCGTCAAATTATCCTTAAATTGGAGTTGATATTGCCTGTTGAATTGATCGCGGCATAATTTTTTTTTAATCTGTCAAGTTCAAGCTTAGTTGCAGGGATTCGCCGCACACCTTAAGTGCCTTTCCTTTTCTGTCATCGCACTGAGCACACTGTGAGCATGACAAAGAATCTAGAAGCTAGGTCAGTAGACTATGTTCATGAGCACTTTCTCTTTTTACACTGGCGTGGGTTTCAGTTTGCCACAAGCATGCCAGCGCTGCTAATGTGGGCATGTAGTGGCCATGGTAACCAGGCGCCTCAAGAGTGCTCAAATCAGCCAGGTGCCGTGTCCTCTCTCCACTGACATCAGGTTTTCCTTGAAATGTAACTCCCTCACACGTCCGCCGATGTAATATTTGGCTGTAGGCTCATAGGAGTCTCGGCTGCCTGGGTTTTCTAACCGTGTTCAAAAGATGTTGCAGGGCTGCTTTATATATTGTAGCATTAAAACACTGGGAAACCAGCTGGATTATTCCTCCTGTGTATTTTGCCTGAAGCATAATGCCTCATCTTGTGATATGCTGTTGATTTAAAAACCTCACCAACAGACTTTGTCTTTTTCATTGCAGATCTTTCGTTACCTTCGCATGTTTGACAAGGAAGCAGGGTTCGAGGTTATGCGATGCGACCGTTACTCGATGGAAGGCAATGTGGGTGCCAAGATATGTGCAACCAAAAAATGGTGAGCCTTTTTTTGTGTCCAGGGGTCACACATGCTTGTTACCGTGCATCTCGAATAATCCAGCTGCTTCAGTTATAGCATTCACAGTGTACAGTGTAACATACATTGAAGAAATTTCACATGTTCATCCTGCTTATGTTTGCCATGTTGCTTAGCAAGATCGACATTTGGCCTGTCTGTTCCCATTTGACATTTGTTTATGCTTAATTTCAACAATAAGCAAAAAGAGAAAGGGAATCACTGCATTGTCCTCTATTTTACTGTCTATAAAGCTACTTTTGCTGCAAAAGTCATAGAAATATACGGCGATGTTTCAAAATGTGTCCAAAGGTACTGAAAAATCAGAGACATGATGCCTGCAGCGAAAGGGATTTTAAGATGACTACTCGCCAATTGCAGCAGTAATTGCAAAGATTAAGCTAATTATTATAGACTTTCAGATAATACAGTAGCTTCAGTTATAGAATTCACAGTGTATAGTGTTACGAAGATTTGAAAAATTTCACATTTTCATCCTTCTTACGTTTGTCATGCTGCTTGGCAAGATAGACTTTTTAACTTTTTAATTTGAGAAGGTAATGCTGACTGTGTCTTGTGTGCCTATGATAGCTCTCATAATTTAAACCATCATTATTGAAACCTCTAGTCTAAGTACATCACAGAAAAAAAATTTCTGGTGTATCAGTGATGTTACAGTGCATCCGTAAAGTGCATATTTGCCGTATTTATCTTAACCTGGGCTGATTTCTGAAATTCAGGAGATGCAGAAATAAAAAGTTTCCTAGTATATTAGCGGAATAAAAAATTGCATTCTGCTGTCAGAAGTACTGGCAGGAGTTTTGAGACGTGCTTTCAAGATGCTTAACATTAGCCACCATGGGCCCGGTGGACTACTACATAAATGAAGTAGGTGTGCAGAAGGAAATGCTAATCCATCTAGACACGTTTCAAGCATCACTTCAAATGTATGCAACCTCGTTTACCTGTGTGTATATCATCTTCGTGGACATTCCCGCTTATATCTGCATTCCGATAAGGTGATTTTTTTTTTTCACCTATTCTCATTGACGGCTCTGCAAGACAAAAAAGAGACTCCCACATTTGTTTTGGGCATTGAGGCCTGTGTTATTAAGATGGTGCATCTCTGGTTGCAGGTACAAGAACGAGAAGATCCCACACTTGGTCGGCTGCATTGCGGAGCTAACGGAGGAGGAAGAGTGCCAGCTGCTATGCCCCGGCAAGAACGACTTCAGTGTCATGTACTCCTGTCGAAAGAACTGTGCACAGTTGTGGCTTGGTCCGGCAGCTTTCATCAACCATGACTGTCGGCCCAACTGCAAGGTGAGCCCGTGCTGGCTGTCTTTTTTTTTTTTTAAGCCTGTGTGACTGTTCGAATGCTTCGAATATTCGAGCGAGTATTAGAGCATTCGAATTCACTTTGACCCGAATTTAAAATATTCAAACTTTCGAAGTATTTGTAATGCACAAATACATGTATATAAATCTGCATGTAATCTTTGGTAATGGTGGTTTCACTGCATTGTAGGAGTGCTACGCCATGAAAGCATTTAGTCAAGGAAAGTCTTTATTGCGGTGAAGCCCCACTTACAGGCTAAATGAACATAATGTTCTCCCTTCAATTCAGCATTCTTTAAGTTTAAAAGCTTGCTATACAGGCTTACATGCTCCATGTATACTATACTTAATTTTAAAACGTAACACATTTTACAAGGGATCACTTGCAGTCTACCTGAAGTCAAATCCTGCTACTATTTAAAATGGTGTTCACTTCTTTTAAACCACAAAATGGCATTTTACAGGCCTTGTTTCAACTTTTGAAATGTATGATGCAGGTCAGGACGAATACGCCCATTTTTCTTTATAATATGTGATATATATTATGCCTGAATTCGCTTCGAACCTGAAATTCACTATTTGCCCAAGCCTACTTTTTTTAGCCGTCGGCTTTAAGAACTGAAAAACACATGCATGAGCAGCACCATTGCGCAAAACATTCTCTTTTTTTTTTGTGTACTCTCGCAATGGGCCGCACGAAAGAAGATGAAGTGTCCAGACATTTGCACAAGAGTCGAGAAGCAGATAAGACGAATTCCCACCCACTTTAACATCAACTTCCAAGCAGCCTGTATGTTCTTCCAAGCAGCCTCATTTGGTGCATGCTATATTGACTTGTGTGAATATTGCTATTTTCAAAGTGACAGCTTTACTCTCCTGGCACAGGCCCTGAAAGTGGTTGGATGTTTGGCATTCAAGCTCAGCCAAGGTCATTTTCTTCGTCTTCCTCCTCGCACACGTGTCGCCATAGCAACAGATATGCTTAGTTTAGGCTTGTTCTTCTCTTCTGTATACCCCTGTTCATCGGTCGCTGAGGGCTCTGAGCTGGCGGGCACTCACACCTAGAAACCTCAGTTCCTCTAAGAGGTTTCTAGGTGTCAGTTTACTCTTGCGATGGCATACAGAAAGAAATGTGGGCTGCTTGCTGTGTGGGACACCCCAGTGGCATGCTTTCCGTAGTAGTTGCTGCTTTTGCTCTACAAGTTGGTTCAAGCTTATTCAGTTATGACAATTTTATTTCAAAGTAATGTCGAAGGGAAATGTTATTTGTATAAAATAATTTTGAAACGAATTTGAAAAGCAGTAGGGTGAAAGCTAAAGGGGGTAAAGTGCATTTCATCTTAATATTTGACCGACTGAGCTTGTGTGCGCCTGTGTAATCGTATGTTGTGCATTTAAACTTTAAAAAAGGTATAATTGAAGCGCAGTTTATATGCGCTTTTGACCGTGAAGTGGGTTCCATGGCACTGCTGATTTCTTTTGTGTAGGCGTCTTCATAGCACAGCAAGGTCATCTTGCAGTGAAACCATCTTTTCAGGCAACTGTTTTTTTTTACATGCTTCGAAATTTTTGGAAACTTGAAGTTCGTATTGAAATGAATTTAAATGCTGTAGCACTTCTTAGAATATAGAAAGTAGACATAATAGAACTAGAACTAGAAAGTATATGAAATAAAGCATTAATATTTATATATTCGAAGTACTCAAGACAACAAAGTGTAAGAAATCGGGCAGCATTGCCTACTCTTGCGTGTCGGCGTGTTGTGGCCGCAATGAAGTTTCTTTTTATGCTCTATTACGACCACATAAACATAAACAAGCTAGACTACGTGCAGACACCGCACCGTAACCCGTCAGAACCTGTCACAATAAACGCATCAGGCCTTATCAGGCCAAATGCGACACGTTTAGATATTCTTTTTTTACATGGGCTTTTGAAACTTGGAATTCTTTACCAAGTAAAATTGTTGAATGCCGATCTGCGGATAAACTTATTACAAAACTGGAATTCTTTCTCGATTGTACATAGGCATGTACTTTATGAGGTAATTCTTTGCAGAAGCTTGTTCAAAATGTATGGTGCTTCTTGATGTGTGAGCCCATTTCTGCCTTTTTTTTGCGATGTTGTTGATTTATTACTGAACCATTATTATCGTATTCTGTGTTCTGCTATCATTTTCGTTTTGCTATGCCCATGCTCATGTATACTTTTTCTAACCACTTCCTGTATGGGCCGGTACAAAGGCCTAAATTATTATTAAATAAATAAATAAATATTCGCAGTTCTCTAATACTCTCACAGGTCTTGTGCGGTGCACTTGTGAGGACTGTTAAAGGGGCTATGACGCCCGATTTTCTATCATAATACGTGTTGTGAGGGTTATTACTTTTGTGTTGACAAGCTAGCTGTTGAAATTTTGGTGCATTTGGTTGGGTACTGAATTTATTATTGAATTTTTTAAAAGATGCAAGTGGTCTGGCACCACTGGCACACTCGCGAGCTGTGACATAAAAAGCAGCTTGCTACGTGAGCGTCTGCATTTTGGCAAGCGATATTGTTCCCTGGTGAAATCTAGATATTTTAGCTTTCTTCAGCTTGGGACTGAAATTGAACGATCTGTAGCAGCTGAAACTTTGGTAAATGACGATGGCTTCGCTCGGTGCATTACATGATGGCACAGACTCATGTCAAAATGCCCTTGCTGGAAGTAGGTGGTGTTTATAGCCGGCAACGTCTCTGGCTTGTTTTGTCCTGAAATATACTTGTCTACTTCTCATGTACAGTTGAACCTGGATGTAACGAATCTGAATGTAACGAATTCCTGGATTTAACGAATTTTTTTCAATCCCTGACACCATTCCTATAGAAGCCCATGTATTTGTGACTTCCATGTAATGAAGGTGTTGTGGTAATTGACACAAATGTAACGAATTTTCGGCACTGATCATTTCTTATTTTGAGTCTTGACGGTGCTAAAATCTTGTATGTACAACGCGTAAGGTCTATAATATGAAAATTAATAATACAAGGGGGCAGCCGCGGGTAGAACACATGCCATTGCAGCAGGCATGTGTGTGCCGCGATGATGATACAAGCATCGCTAGAATAGCTTGCGCCGCATAGCGGCGAACGGAGTTTTCTCATTGCAAAGTTTCGAGATAATAATGCGGTGCACCGTCTCGAAGGCCACGCTGTGCAGCTTTTGCTTGTGAACTGCGTCGTCTGATGGCGCAACTGCGCCCAACGGGTGAACGAAGCGGTGAGGTGGGTCAGGGGGGAGCCGCGAGGCGAGCGTCAGGCATTCCAGGCATTTCCTAGTCTCTTGTTAGGCCTCTCAGCTGCCGTCGTGGTGAAAATGAGCTCCGTGCCGAGAAAGCGCAAGGTTTTGTCTTTTGAAGAAAAGCTTACTATTGTAAACGCGGTTTCCGCGGGCGAGAAGAAGAAAGACGTTAGTGCGCGATTTAATATCCCAGCCAGCTCCCTGTCAACGATATTAAGTGCGAAGGACAGCATCCGCGAGGCAGCGGAGTCGAGCACGGGTGCAAAGAAGGAAAGACTGAAGAAGTCAACGTACGCCGACGTGGACAAGGCTGTCTTCACCTGGTTCCTGGACACACGGGCACGCAACATACGCATAAGTGGCACAATTCTGCAGCAAAAAAGCGAAGTATTTTGCGTGTATTCTTGGCCATGACGATTTAAAGGCGAGTAACGGCTAGCTGCAGGGGTTCAAGAGCCGGCACAGTGTCGTCGGTAGAGTGATTAGCGGTGAGTCCGCATCTGCCGACAGCGATGCTTCTGCCTCGTGGGTGGCCGAGAAGTTGCCTGGCATCTTGGACCGCTATGAGGCCGCGGACTTGTACAACGCCGATGAAATGGCATTGTTCGATCATATTTTGCCAAATCGCACGCTCGAGCGCAAAATGCGCGATTGTCGAGGTGGCAAGCAGAGCAAACTACCAGTTTTTCCTCTGTCTTGCTTTGTGCAAACAGTGACGGCAGTGACAAAAAGATACCATTAGTTATAGGAAAAAATGCCTGGCCAAGGTGTTTTAAAGGCATGAAGCGGATGCCTGTTAAGTACATGGCCAATCGGAAGGCCTGGATGAGCCGTGAAATCTTCACTGAATGGCTGAAGGCATTGAACGAAGATGTCAAGGTCGCCAAATGTGTCTATTGCTTGACGATTGCTTCGCACACCACATCGAAGGCCTTCGGCTGTCGGACATCGAGCTGCAGTACTTCCCTGCCAACTGCACGTCCCGCTAGACAAAGGGATTATCAACAACTTCAAGTGTTGCTATTGTCGTCGCGTCATTTGGAAGATCCTCTTGGATATACGCTTTGAACAGCTAACAAAAATAGACATTTATCAAGCCATTGAAATGCTTGCTGCTTCCTGGCAGGAAGTGAAAGCCGATACAGTCGCTAATTGCTTTGTGAGAGCATGGGTGTTAGGGGTCACTGAGTCTGGAGTCGACGAAGAGAAGCTTCAGGAACCTTCGAATCCATTCGACATCAGTGAAGCGTGGGATACACTTTGCACGTATGGTGGAGTGCTTGATAATTTTGTACTTGATGACTTTTTGTACGCCGACAGTGATGCAGTGTTTACCAAAGAAATGTCGGATGTGGCACTTCTTGAAACTGCCAAAGATCGCGGTGATGGTGAAAGTGCTTCAGAGGCAGGTCCGTCGCTATTGCCTACCGTGAAGGAGATCTTGGATGCTCTGGACGTTCTGCGCCGTCACGTTGGTTCACAGGATGACGAGGCAGCAGTGGACGACTTGGTTTTTCTGAACTGTTACGTAACGTCATCTTTGACGTGGAAGACGCAAGCCAAAATAATGCAGTTTTTTTTTGTGCTAAATAAATGCTTTTTGAGGTGAGTAGCATTGTATTGGCATCTACCGCGTCTTCGTTTGGTTTTCGCGGTAGTTTCTCTAGTCTTATGCGACATCTTCTCGATCCCTGTACAGTTCCTATCTTTCTGCAATAATGTAAATAAACCTTCGTTTTTCCTCTTACGAACGCGTCTCCTCACTGGCGAAGATCGGCTATGGCGCACAGCGGCGGGGAGCCAGCTACTCTAAAGAGAAGCTACCTAAAAACTGCATGTAACAAAAACGTCAATATAATGAAAATTCGCGAATTTTTTCCAATTTCGTTACATCCAGGTTTAACTGTAGTACATGTGTAGGCACAATAGACCCTTTTTAACTTCTATTTTTCTCTAAAGACCACAAATCGCTGGGTGACCGTGTCATGGCCCCTGGGTATGCTTCTCATTTGGGCACATCATTATGGTCTCACCCTTTCTTCATTGGTATCACTCCATGTGATGTGTTACTATTGTAACGGTATGACCTGTACAGTGGACAGAATGGGCAACCATTATGGGGTGCAAATTCCCACTTTGTATATCGTTTTGGTAGGCAGTTCAATGCTTCATCAGTGGGTGAAAAAAGCAGGGACATGTGACCTCTAATATTCTAGTTCGTTGCATACATATCTTTTTTCTGTGTTTTGAAATTCCTATGCTGATTAACCTCAGACTTTGGGCTTCTGTCAGTGACATTACTGCTGTGTTTATCTGTCCAGCATCATTCTATGCATTATACAGTTAAAAAATTATGTTGGAAAAGTGTTATAGAGTCTCTTTAACGTGATTTTTTGCAAAGCATTACAGGCAAGCACTGTGAAACGTCCTAAAACATCATGCAAGGTTTTCTCAGGTCACCTATGTTTGTCTACTTCATAAAAACTGCTTCTCCATGACAAGTTTGGCAAACTAGATGTGCATGTAGACCGCTCGGTGACTGTGTTACGTAGAAAATAATGACGATATATGCAGTGGTTAGTTGAGAATCGTGAGTCGTCCATTATGCCACCACGTCGTCTGTCTTACTTTCTAAGCATTCCTAATAGGCATGACCACCAATAGTTACTGCATATTCATAAGAGTGAGCCGTAGTTCTTTTCTGCACTTTTGAGCTTCGTCTCGGCTCTTCTGGCTAGAATGCGTGCTATTCTGCTCTCTTCTATGGCTACAGCGCTTCAGTGTGTTTACTAGTGAAATGCAGGACTATTTGAAAACTTGTGTATTTATTTTTATTGTTCAATTATAGAAACCTTGATTTCACAATTTCTGTATTTTTGCTCCAAGTACGACTCTCACATTCCTGTTCGACTGCATTAGTTTGATCTTATACACTAATTATCTTTTCTGGCTAAATGAAATGCCACATTTCATTGAGCACCCACATATCTCTGCTAATGTGCTCGCTGTCATTGAAGAAGCATAGGTCTGTCAAGCAAAGCATATAGTCTGTGGCTTGCACTGGCATTGTATTCCTACATCTGTGCTGTACTTCTACGCAAATGCAGTTTGTGTCGACGGGCCGAGACAGCGCTTGTGTAAAGGTATTACGGGACATCGAAGAAGGCGAGGAGATCACCTGCTTCTATGGCGAGGACTTTTTTGGTGACGGCAACAGTTATTGCGAATGTGAAACGTGTGAAAGGTAAGTGAATGTGACCGGTGAGTAAGTGTACACCTTCTTACTAGGGGTGCCGTCACTGCGCGTTTGGCAGCTCAATAAACACTGCCATTGTATAATGGAGGAGTTTTGGAATGTGTAAAATTGGAGGTCTCTGATACTATTAAGAACATCTGTACCAAATGATTAATCTTAAGGGTATCTTGCAGAGAAACATACCACTCTGATTGTGTTTCAGTACATTGCAGATTACACTTTCATATGGCTAAAAATTAAAATGAACAATTCTCCTTAATGATTACATTAATTTCGGGCTGTTTTTATTTTGCCATGGGACAACCGTCTTAATAAGTAACTGCTAGTAGTGAAAAAAAAAAGAACAAAAACTTGAGAAAAGCAAGCTGACAGGCATGTCGGCCTCTTTATGAGCATTGCGGATGACATAGTCATTTGGTATAGTTCCTAACCATCTAAGTAAAGCATAGTATTTCTCCCAGTTTTAGCATGGAAGTGCCGGAGAGAACGCGCATCTCAGGAAATGTGATGCTCTGCAAGGTGAACACTATAGCATGAGAGGGGTGGGGGGTAGTGGGAAGGGAGGGCAAGGGTATTCCACTAGAGTAGCTTATTGTTGGTTGGGTGTCACTTGGCAACAGGATTCTGAAGGACGTTCTACAATGCTTTCTTCAGCTTGGTTGGGAACGCTGCCGATTGATTGGTAGTCGTGGCTCCTGAGAACATGCGAGCCAAACATATCAGGACGCTGCTCAGAACTTGCAAGGAATTCCCAAAGTCAGCTAGAAATATTTCCCTCTTGACAAATGATACCAGTAACCCACATGACCTCACCATAAGCCCGAAGTCCCTGACCTCTGTGGCTGATTTGAGGATTCTGAGCTGCAAATTTACCGCAGCCACCGCGGGATTTCATGATGTGCCGGCACACTCTCTCCCACTCACACTGTCAGTAAGCTACACATTCGGGGAAAAAAAAAGTGCTCAAGGTCATGCCATTCGTTAAAGAACAGACATAGCTTCTTGTCCCCCTGTCATCGTCCCACCCTTGCACATAGCTTTCAGCATGCATGGTATTATGAAAGGAGATAGAAAGTGCCTAAAAGTGTGACAAATTTTTGTAACTCTGCTTGCAATTCATGGATTCTAAAAAATTCTTCCTGCTATTGATTCGTGAAACAGTAAACTCTTTTAATGAGGCCATTCGATGATTACCTGGAAAAATATTGCAAATGACCTTGCAGGATAACTTCATAGTTTGCTTTTAACGAGAGGATATCAGTACTATGTGTGTGGACTGTTTCAGACGGAGCTGCCCAACAATATTTCAGTTGTGGAAGTTGACGCTGTCGATTGCCTTCGTGTAATGTGGGTGCATCCCCTGCGCAGGCGAGGCACTGGGGCGTTCACCACCAAGAAGGGCCGTCAGCCGAGCTTGATGGAAACTCGGCTGGCGTACAGTTTTCGAGAGACGGACAACCGCCTCAACCGCTGGAAGCAGCAGGTCAAGTCGCCCCAGCACAAGCCACAGCTGCAGCCACAGCAGGCACATCACCAGCCAGGTAGTTCTTAGTTCACGGTGTGATGAGTATGGGATTACTCAGCGGACCCTGGTGATGGGATGCATTAAAATTGCCTGATAAATATGAAGAGGTTTATATTGAACAAGGACATACCTGCTGAGTCTTCTGGCTTCTGCGGGAGACTCTCCGACATCGACCAGTTTTCACGTTTGTGCGTGTCAGGAAAATCTCCCGGAAATAGAAATTGCTGCGCGGGATCTAGCCGCATTGCCACAACTGCAGCGCAGTCTGATCAAGGGTTTTAGTGAACCGATCTCATCTTATTGTAAATGAATTTAGAAGGCGTTCATCTATATGTACCGTAGAATCTTAATTATGCGAAACCAGCGGATACAAATTCGTGAAATTCTCCATCTAAATTTCAGTATATGTTCATTTGGTCGAATTTGGACATTCTGAACACTTTCCCTCATTGCGGTGAGTCGTATGAACTTCAAGTACCGAAACCGTCGAACGAAGGGCGAGAGCAGTGTGCCTGAAGATTCAGAAGAAAGCACACGGCCAGCGCACGCACTGTCAGAAGTGTGGTTATCGTTTGCCACAACCGTTGTGTACAAAACAGCGGTCGCTCTTGACACGATCATGTATGGCGACGACGTAACTGACAGAACTCTGTGGAAGTGCACGCGCATCCCACGCTCGACCAGTCAAAGCGATGTTGCTTTCCACAAATGCTGTGGACAAAAACTGCTGCAGATGCAATGATATATCGCAAAAAAGAAAAAAAGATTTGGGTTTGAAAGCACATGCACAGCCCACGCACACGAATTCAAAACGCAACTACCGTTTTCAGCTACCGCCACGCGATAAACCGCGGCTGCGATGCGCGGGGGCATGTTATCAATTTGGATTTTTTACGGAACATGGCGGCAACGGCAAAAATCCGCCAAGAGGGTCCGTATAATTGCTATTGCAATGATAACGCAGTTTTTTACTGTAATATAAGTGTTTGGGTTAGCTCTGCCTTCAGTCCCCCTTTTGTTTAATTTGCACAAATATTTTCTGAATTTCGTACCGAACCTGCATATAATGAAATCCTCTGTATAATGAATTTTCCTGGGAATTTATCTGTTTGTTATATCCAGGTTTGACTGTAGTATATCCTACACATTTTAAAGATAATTGAGCATATTTGTCGTTACCCTATTAACCTACACAGTCTTTTTGATTCAAAGGAAGTCGACGCAACTTTGAACAGTTGACTGACGTTTGGCAAAATGCAAGTAATAACCTGTAAAACATCTTACATTTTCAAATTACTTCACTTGGAGCACATGAGCCAGCATGACAAGCTGTTAAACTTGAAAAGGGAAGAATTGACGCGAGGGTAACATGTTCGTTTAACTTTCTTGGGGGGCTTCGTGGCGGTGCATATTTGCTTTGAAAAGGTGTATTCTTGGTATAGCACCCCTTCGCTGCAGTAAAACCACATTTACAGGGGAGAGGGTTACATGTGGACAAATCTATTCGTTAATTTTGAATCCTTTAAAATTTCAATAATTTAAATATGAATTGAAATGGATTCGAGTATGATAATATGCATTCAAATATTTGGCATGCCTTACTACCGTATAAACCGGACTATAGGCCGAGTGGGAATATAGGTCGACCCCCCAAGTTCAGGTTACCGAAAAAAAAAGGAAAACAACCCAAAATTGCCGAACGACATTTATTTGCAAACTGGGCGCACCGCACCCCGATCGTCGGAGCTCCCCTCAACCACCATCGCAACTGTTCCTATTCGTCAGACGAAGCACTACTGTCTTCTGAAGACGAGAGTTTGTCGCTGGCTACCTCCCACAGTGCGTTGTCTTCCGTGCCATACAGAGAGTTGCTGATGGAACATTTCTTAAAAGCATTTTCCACTATGAAATCTGGCAAGGAACGCCAGGCGGAAAGCACCCAGCCACAAACAGTCGCAAGCGGAGGCCTCTGTAGGTGGCCCGTCGGTGTCTTTGGGTTGTCGCCAGACATCCACTTTTGGTACTATAGTCACACTCGGTCCTTGAACGGCTTGTTTAGCACAATGTCGATCGGTTGGAGGGTGGACGTCATACCACCTAGTATCACGGTGAGGTCCGTTTTTCCATTGCCCAGTGCGCGCTTCACAGCGTCGGTTAAGTGACCACAAAACGCATCTAACACCAGCATGCTGCAAAGATGCAGAAGTGCACCTGGCTGACGGTTCCAGACTACTCGTATCCATTCCGAGCAACATGGCCTTGTCCTTGTATACCTTTTTGTTAACGCAAACGACAACACTGGGCGGGGACACTTCCTTTGGCATTGTCTTACGTTTGAAAATGATGAAGGGCGGAAGCTTTCTACCATCTGCCATGCATGCCAGCATAACCGTGAAGCGCGAGTGCTCGTTGCCAGTGGACAACAGCTTCATATCCTTGGCATCACGCTGCATGATCATGGTCGATGAAGGCATGTCAACCCACACGGAGGTCTCATCGGCATTGTCAATCTGCCCCATCATGTAGTTGTTTTGCTCCCGAAGCCGGTTCAAAAGCCCTGAAAGTTTATAAACTTGTTCTTGAACTCGTCTGGAAACTTCTGACAGATGGATGTGCGCCACTGGAAAGAAAATCCTTTGCATCTCATGAATCGACGCACCCAAGAGTTTGGTGCACGAAACTCTTCTCTCGTGACCCAGCTTCTCGAGCGAGTTCCACAGCTTTCTTGCAAATGGTATCCACGGTCACTGGCAGCGATCACCCATGAACTTCCCACATAAAGTTCCCTAGCATATTCTTCAGCTGTGGATGAACCGCACTTCGCCCACGAAATGACATTTTCCGTGGATTGCACATCTGCAGCTTCCCTTTCTGCACCCTCCAATAGCGCACGCTTTTTTTTATACATCAAAGCGGCGCTGAGCAGCCATATTCCCATTCGCTTCTACGAACTCGGCAACCTCTAGTTTAAATGCAGCTGAGTACTGCCTTCTCTCGTACCGCTACTCATATTCAGTGAACAAAAAAAAGACCACTAAAAATGAAACACAATGTCAAGCGGAGCCCCTTGGAACAGATAGGAGGCAAATCACGAACGCAAAAACAGACAAGAGAAAAAAACAACAACCTATTGGATTTGAATGCGAATATGGCTATGTCCAGCTTCTCATGCACATACAAGCCACATGTTGCGAGACAGCGGTGCACGGTCGGCTAGACACCGCTATATAAAACGAGGGGCGACTTTAGTTCGTTGTTTTATTGAAAATATCTCGACTTATATTCTGGTTTATGTGGTATTCTACAATCCTAGTTTTATGTCAGTAGCACTGCTTAAGGTACTGCAGCATTCTGATTGTAACTCAAGTGCGCGAGCAGCGTCTTGCACGAAGTAGTGCTGCGGCAGCTCGCACGCATCA
>WOVY01003677.1:0-193790 GCA_013436015.1 Rhipicephalus annulatus | reverse complement strand
CACCGAATGAGCCGGGGGGCTCCATTATAAAGGGTCTGTCCTCCCAGATCCACTAGATCGGGGACCGCGTACAGAGGGCACCGTCCAACCACGGATCACCATTACCCGCGAGGGTGACGAGCACGCACGGTCCACGTGAACGTTCAAAATTGAAGCGTGGTCACTGCACGGCCATGGGGCACGAACGTGGCTCCTCCTCGTCAAGGGGTGTCGCTGGCGAGGGGTCTGAAGTTGATGACTGCATCCATCGAAAGGGCCGCCGTAAAAACAGCTTCAAACGGTCGCCGAACGACTCGTTCAATTAGCGGGACGATTTCCGGCCGCGCGCCGCCGTCATCTTCCAAAGAAGAAGCTGCACTTGTGGTCTCCCGAACTGCTCACGGGTGTCGTGGCGGCAAGACGCCGCACCCTCCGGCCAGGGGGGAACAATACATGGGCGGACACAGGCCGCCAACCCGTTTGGCGACTAAAAAGGAACATCAAAAGGAACGCCGATCCATTGTCAGACCTGGCGGCCGGTCCTAACAGTAGGCAGCCGGTCGTTCGGTTTGGTTTGAAAGATTAAAGGAGCGCCGCTCCCTCTTCAGCTCCGGCGCCGGTCACAACAGCTCGTCCGCCGGCGGGAGAAGCGACCTGAGGGTGACCAGTGCACAGGTTGCTCGAAGTGTCGCTGTGTAGTGCTGTCTTCCAGGCCACTGCTGATGACGCTCAGCCAAGGACTTTTCCCTCTCGTTCCTTGTGGCTCCCCTCTGGGAAAAGCATTCATACACACACCACAGGCACGGGAGAGCACCCTGCCCCACTGAGACACGTCGAGTCCGACAAATTATCCAAAGCAACCTTACTTAAGCAGTATTACCAAACACAAAGCAGCAATCGGGACGGTTCTCTGAGGTTTCACCAAAACTCCTAATCCCGAGCCGATAATAATCTTCCATCAAACTGCTTTCAAGAAAACTAATTGTCAATTGATGCGCTCACCGTGGCATACCCGAGTGCCTGCGTGAGTAATCCGCCGTAACCCACCAGGTATCATACTCAGAAAATGAAGCATTTACTTCACGCTATCTTTTAGTTCCCGAAATTTAGTGCCGCCAAAAGCCAGTCGTCAATTCCTCTTGAGAAGACGAAAGCATAACTGCCGTGCTGCACCTGCATTAGGAACCTCTTTATTATACATCCGCAAACGCACATCACAGTGCGCCTGCCTGGAGGAGATACCAACCTAACCGTTCCCTTGCTGTTGCCACTTTCACAAAGCATACATATAAACTCACGAGCTAGCTTTTCTTACACACCGGACACATGCGAACAAAACATTAAATGAACAACAAAAAAGTTTCGCATGAATCCTGAAAAATCTCGCAAGCAATACTTTGCGTCCTCTACGCTCAGTCATAATTAGTTTCAAACGTTGCTCCTGCTCATTTACACGTATCTACCATGACGCAGGCTCCTATGCGTGTCGTTTATGCAATCGCACAACGCTTACCTTAGCTAAACGTACAACGCCCCAAGATGAACAAAACCAAAAAATGTGTTACCTAAACACTATTTGGTAGACGAGATTCTTAAAAAACACATTAAAATCCAAAACAACTTAAACAGTCAAAAGCAAATTTCAAACAAAATAAATCCACTAATGACCAATCGTCAAAAGCTCACGGATGTCTACTCCTTTTTGGGACTAACGCGCGGTGTCCGCGTCCTGGTGGGTCTTTCTAGGCGAACGGGAAATGGAACAATGGCAAAACCCATTCGCTTCGCCTCCGACCCCCGCAAAGCTCTGCGCTGACAAACCTGCGTTCTTACTCTCGCTGAGTACCTCGCACTCCCGCAGTCCATCAAACATGCCGTCGATAGAGCGACGAAAGGGTCTGCCTTTCTACCCAACGTGCTTTTTTTTTTTTTTTCGTTTTGTCCGGCGGCTCGGACGCATACAAACCAACTCCGGTGCCGATGACAAACGCCTAATTCTGTACGCTCTAATGCGTGTCACTATCCTTCCAATAGATCTATACAACGCATATAGGCTACCAAAATGATAGAGCGCTAACGAAAACAAAGTACAAACGAGTTATTTACAAAATCACAAAAACAAACAAAATGTTCCTTTCAACAGTCCCGAGTCGACGTTTTCCGAGAGGCTAACAGCTGTTCGCAACAACTCTGAGTCGAACTCGCGGTGGTCGCGCCCGGAACGATTTTCTCGAGAAGCGGGGTCTACAACACGCGTCAATCGCCCTGCTACCGAACCCCCGCGACGTTCCTCGAAGCCGACTTGCTGTCGCTTCCTGCCCCTCGAAAACCACCGACTCTTTTGCCCCGCACCCCGTCCAATGCACCGCGAGAACAACGGAAGGGTCTCTTGCCCTCGACCACTTACGCACACAATGCGCTTCTCTTTTCTTTGTTCTCTGGCCGCTTGGACGCTTGCGATACGGCAACTTTCTTGAAATTTCGCTCCGCCATTTGAATACATTCCTCAAACGCGTCGCGATTTTTGCCTGCCTGTTTTTACGGCGCTTTCTCCGTTTTGCACGTCTCTTGGTGCCGTCTACGGAGCCTTTCGCCCATCTCTGATGCTCACCAGCAACCCACATGCTCATCTGATTTTTCGCGCGGACGGTCTGGATAATTGCCTAGCAATCTATCCTTCAAACACTGCCGCGTACGATGCGCTTTTCTTTTCCGGCGGTTCGGACGCATACGATACAGACCCGTCAGAGATGACAACGGCACTTTTCTCGCGATTTTACCACGCCGTTTGAAAACCCTTACTCAAACGCGTTGTGCTCATCTCGAGCTTTGCCTTTTTGTTGCCCTTCGGACGCTTTCTCCCCTGTGCACGCTTCTTGTGCGGACCTGGGAGCCTTTCGTCCTACTCTGACGTTCTTCATCCCCGATATGCTCCTCCGCCATCTCGCGCGCCCAGTCCTGATGATTGCCTATCAGTTCATCGTTAGACCGCGGCCGCGTAGATTGCGCACTTCTGTTCCTTACTCTCCGGCCGCTCAGACGCATGCGATTTAAGCCAGTCAGAGAAGACAACGGGCCTTTTCTCGCAAATCCGCCACGCCGTTTGAAGGTCCTCGTTAAACGCGCCGCGCTGATCGCGAGGCCTTGCCGCGCTTCTGTTTTTCGGACGCTTTCTCCGTTTGGCACATTCCTTGGTGCCAACCCGGAGCCTGTCGTCCGCCTCTGACGCTCATCAACATGGTCTACAGGGCTGCAAGGTTCGATGGAACACTCTGTTAATCTTAACTTCGTTTCCACCACCACGGAACCCTCACACCCTGCTGTGACCGCGAGCTCTTTCCCTCAGAATGGGTTAAAACCTGTTCCATTCCCTTACAGGCACTAGCCTTCTCTTTGGCCTCAAACGGCACCGCCGCTATATCTACAGATATCAGACCCGCAGCACTCTCTTCGGCCCTAAACGGCACCGCGGCTGAAACGCACCGTTCGTGCGGTACATCTGCAAATTTCTGACCTGTAGCCCTCTCTTCGGCCTTAATCGGCACCGCCGCTACGTCGCAACCGTTCGTGCACTTCATCTACAGATGTCTGACCTGTAGCCTTCGCTTCGGTTCTCAAATGGCACCGCCGCTACATCGCACCGTTCGTGCGCTACATCTATGGATTGACCACTCTGCTGCAATGGCCACCAATTCACAATTAAGCCTTTCTATCTCTTCATCTAATTCCTGCATCCTTTTTATATGTTCTTCATGCCTGCGCTCAGCTTCCAATTCCTCCTGGAGCCATCTTTCCTTTCTTTGCGCCCTTTTGTACTTCCTCCTCCTGGTCCAATAAGTACATATTCCCGAAGTGCTCGATTTCCTCATTGTCACTATTGCTTTCGAGAATCACTTCGCGGAGTTTAGAAGCAGGCATATCATCATTAAAATCTAGCTCCAGATCCCAACACAGGTTCAGCAGGTCCTTCTCTTGTCAATCTCGTAAGATCCATGGCGACTACTTTGCTTTGGCTCAGCTGTGACAAACACAAACCCACCAGCGTTTCAATTCTGGGTCTAGAGAAATTGAAGCCTGGCAAATCTCACAGCGGAGACCACAAGCTTAAGCACCCAAGTAGCACTACGTGTGCCAACATCCCTCTCTACTTTTTCTTGTTAATTTTTCACTCCTGCTTTTTACAACATCCTAAAATTTAACCCGCAACGTACCCTTAGAAATTTTGAAACATTACCACTTGTTCCTATTGAATCATCTAAGCTTTCCTGCTTTAGCGTACTTGCTCAGATAATCATCCAGTGCTGCCTTGTGCTGAGATAACAACCACAGTGGCCAGGCAGGTTGTTGGTTATATCTAATCTTTTAACGAATCTCTAGGCTAAAAGACTCGATATATCTCAAGCACAAAGCCAGGCACTCACCCCATTACGTGCGGTGGTGGTACGCTGCTTCGATCCCGCCGAGTTCCAGGGCTTTCGGCTGGCCTCCGGTACATGTCGCTCTCCCGTCGCAGACTCGTATCCCACCGCTGCCAACCAGTTGTTGCGACCGGGGTTTCCAGACACCGGAGGTCCGGGATGAAGTTGTCGAGGCAGGAGGAAGAGAGACTTGAAGAGGGTTTATTTACAATATATACATTGCGAACTCCCTACACGGTGAGCCCTCAAACGTGGCAGGCCTCTACATGACTCCTAACATAGCGCTCCATGGTGCTTGGTTCTACATGGTTCTGCTCGGTTCTGCTCTGTTCTGCCTGGTTCTCTTCTCGAAAAAAAGCACACCGAATGAGCCGTGGGGGCTCATTATAAAGGGTCTGTCCTCCCCAGATCCCTAGATCGGGGACCGCGTACAGAGGGCACCGTCCAACCACGGATCACACATACCCGCGAGGGTGACGAGCACGCACGGTCCACGTGAACGTTCAAAATTGAAGCGTGGTCACTGCACGGCCATGGGGCACGAACGTGGCTCCTCCTCGTCAAGGGGTGTCGCTGGGCGAGGGTCTGAAGTTGATGACTGCATCCATCGAAAGGGCCGCCGTAAACAAGCTTCAAACGGTCGCCGAACGACTCGTTCAATTAGCGGGACGATTTCCGGCCGCCGCCGCCGCCGTCATCTTCCAAAGAAGAAGCTGCACCTGTGGTCTCCCGAACTGCTCACGGTGTCGTGGCGGCAAGACGCCGCACCCTCCGGCCAGGGGGAACAATACATGGCGGACACAGGCCGCCAACCCGTTTGGCGACTAAAAAGGAACATCAAAAGGAACGCCGATCCATTGTCAGACCTGGCGCCGGTCCTAACAGTAGGCAGCCGGTCGTTCGGTTTGGTTTGAAGATTAAAGGAGCGCCGCTCCCTCTTCAGCTCCGGCGCCGGTCACAACAAACGCGGCCCGGCTACGCTTCTCAGCGACAGCATGGCGCCTGCTGACGCCGGTCATAACACTAGCTACACATATACTAAATTTGGCATCGCTTGAAGTGAATAGATGACGAAGGTAAACGACACATCCAAACATGATAATCACGAAACGGAAGTCATGTACAGCGTCATTTACCTCCACCTCGTATCCTTGTGGTGATTTTAAATTGACATATCAACATTTCTCATTCATGATTCGCATGTCATCGATTCCCACTGTACATGGGATTTGCCAGTTTTAGTAAACTAAAATATCCCAGTTCACTATAGTTTAATATGGTTCAAGATAATTTCATTTCCGGATGTATCTTACATAGCTTATGTGCACACAGAAAAATGGACAACGATGAATGCGTATGTACAATGCAAGGTGTTATATACAGCGAAAATAACTTAATTGTGTATGCAGTGATGTATAATACAAAAATTGCACAACCAAGACACGACATTCATGACTATCGAGATGATTAAACTTAAATAAACAGTAAGGCTATATGAACAAACAAGGGGGGAGAGGTAATTCACAACTTATGTGCAGAACGTCAACGAGGAAGCCGCCCCGACGCTCGATGCGCCGGCCTATATAGGCTTCGAGATGCTGATGGAGGATGAGACACCCCCGCTGTTGGACGCGCACAGCGTCTCTGAACGAGGCGTCGAGTGTCTTTTCGAAAGTACTCAGAGTCCTTGACGGACGCTCAGAGTGTCCTCTGCAAAGGGACGCCAGCACACTCGTACCAGCAGGCACGCTACTTCTCTCCTTGTCACAAAATGCGTTTCGCAGATGGCGGAGGTCACTCACGTCACTACAAATCTGGCGTGACGTCATGACAACTGCTGTTGCTTCTCGTATTCTAAACTGTCAGTGTTGCTGCGCGCAAGCGATTTGCCTAGATCGCGAGAGTGAGCATTCAGCTACACTTTTAGAAGTGAAATAAAATATATTCTACGCGTTTGTTGTGTCCGACTATTCGTGTGCAGAGTCATTGCGTACAGAGGAAACCCACGACAGGCTCGAGATAGCCTCGAAATTTGGTGCAACACCCCGTTTAAGCAACTCCGCAATTGAAATGCTGCACTAAGAGTGCTCGAATCTTCCTAGTGCAATTGAAGCAAACATTCGCCTACGCGTACCTAAAAACTCAGCCATTTCACGTGAAGACCATTGAGCGATAAAGCTTCTTTCTTGTGTTAACGTAAACGCTGGGTTAATTACAAAATAAAAGATCGCTATTACTCACAAAAGTATTCTTGTTTCCGGTAACGTGGCTTTTATTCAGATTTGTCTAGACTTGGGGGTATTCTGAGAGAGTGACTGAAACATGGAGACATGATGAGCAGTCTTTCTCCTCTTGTGAGAGTTCTCGCAACAATTCTGAAGTGTGCGTATAGCCGGCATTCACCCGGTGAACTGTTTCAAACCTGACGGAATGTTCTATATGCCTCGGGACGGCTTTATGCTCTCCCATAGTAGAGTAACCTGTACTCTGAAAATCGTTACCCCCACTTTATTCTAATCCCCCCCCCCAAACCTGACGGGCAATGTTCTATATGCCTTCGGGACGGCTTTATGCTCCCCCATAGTAGAGTACCCTGTACTCTAAATGCGTTATCCACCTGTTTTCTACCCCCCCCCCCCCCAACTTGCGCAATGTTCTATATGTCTTCGGGACGGCCTTTTTGCTCTCCCATAGTAGAGTAACTTATTACTCTAAATCGTCGACCAATTTTTCTAAACACTGCTCTGTGGATTAGGTCATATTTGATTCAAGATAACTCGCTTTACATGGCGCTGTCCTTCACCACCCGTATAGGGACGGCTTAGTACTTTCGCATGGTAGAGTATTCTAAATCGTTTCAACATTTTTTTCTGAGAACACAGTGTAGTGCTCTCCTGCAGCTGAGTAACATTGTAGTCGAAATCGTTGAACACTTCTAAATAAAAACCTGCCGCGGGCCGGTGGAAGAATTTCCACGTAGCTGGGACGGTCTTCTGCTCTCCCTTAGTAGAGTACCATGTAGTCCAAATTGTGAAACACTTTTTAAATGCAACCATTTCTTAGCGAACTTCGCGACTGGGCGTATCTGTCTATTTATCTGACTACCGACGAATTTTAAGCCCTCTCCTGGCCGTTTGATAATGGTATCGATACCAAACTTGGTAACGCATAACGTGACTGTTGGAATAACATATCTGACTAGGGATAACATAAAAATCATGATATGTATGTCATGAATGTCATGATTTACATTTCATGGTCTTGGAGCTCTCTCGTTGGTTTTGTTAACATGGCATGTTGCAAAAACTGGTACGGCATGTCATGATTGCAGGGGCAAACACAAGCCATTGACCTTAAACATGAAAACCACGACATGTTTTTCATGTAACAACATGACTACATGCCACGCTCATATGCGCTCGCGGCCGTTTCGCTAGCGTCACATATACTTTGGTATTACAGTGCGTGAATCAATGACGAAGGTATGTGACTGGTGCAAACATGATAATCATGAGATGCACGACATGTAAGTACTATACAACATACCACACTCATAGCGTGCTCACGGTCGTTTCGCTAGCTTCACATGTGCTAAATTCGGTATCACGTGGCTTGAATAGATGACGAAGGTAAACGACACACCCATACATGATGATCATGACAGGAAGTTATGTACGGCATCATCTACCTCCGCCTCGTACCGTTGTGTTCATTTTAAAGTGGCATATCAACATTTCTCATTCGTGCTGCGCATATCATCGATTCTCACTGTACGTAGGATCTGCCAATTTTTTTAAACGCACAATTATGCAACAAACTTCCCAGTACTCCCATACTTTACCTCAAAACCTCGGTCATTTCACTGGATGTGTAAGCCTAGTGACGTAATAGCTACTTCTGAAGGCGAACGTCTTAGATGCCTCATCAATCGCAAAGTTTGCCTCATCAATAGCGAAGATGGTGACATCACAACGATGTCACATAACGCGGCGTCGCATGAAGAAGTCGTCACGTGGCGTCGTCGATCGGCCAAAGTTGGTCCGATCACGGAGGAAGTGCAAAACCGAATGAGGTGCAGAAAACATGCAATTTTTCCGATCCCGGAGGCAATGTAAAATCACGTTAGGTGCACCAAGCTTTTGAAGTGGCGGCGAAGAACTCTCGATACATCGACTAAGAAGAGAACAAGAAGCGATGAACTTCGTTTTGGGGCCGTATTAGTCGAATGTATAAGGGACAGTTGCGATTTTTAGGGGCGAAGCTCCTTATAGCGGCACCCGTTCGTCCCCGGTAGTATGTAACAAGTATAACATATTGACCTCCAAGGTGGTGCGGGTGAGAGACTTCTGTGCGTTGTTGAACAATAAAAAAATAGTGCTCAATGTACATGTCAATGGCTGCTAATGGGGGAATGAGAGACAGGAGCATTCGGCTTTTAGTTAACGCGCAGGCTGCAATCACCATTAGCAGCCATTGGCATGTACATTGAGCACTATCTGACAAGAAAGGGTTACTACGTTATATTCGCTGGGTGTAACCTCCTTAGCTTTAGAAAGGTTTAGCGAGCGTTGAGCCGCAGTGCCATGAATACAATGAACTTGTATATACCATGAATGAACTCGAGGTGGTTAAAATGGGGAAGTAGATACGAAGCGCAAGCAGTAAGAAAGTAAAAGCCGCATTCTCCGCCTCTCATTTCCCATTAGCAGCCATTGGCATGTACATTGAGCACTATCTGACTGAAAAAGTTTGCTACGTCATACTCGCTGTGTGACCTCCTTGGTTTTAGAGAAGCTTAGCGAGAGTTCGGCCGCAGTGCCATGAATACAGTGAACTAGTTTATACCATGAACTCGAGGTGGTTAAAGTGGGAAGTGGACCCGAAGCACAAACCGTAAGAAAGTGTGCATGTGCCACCTCCCGTTTAGTCGTTGAAATGTCCGCTGGATGGCGGTGCTTCTATACGGAGAATATATGATGAAAAGATGCGAGATGGTGGTACTTGGAGTGCTGAATAGATTGACGAACGGACACACAGACAGATGCATGGATTGGACGCATGAACGGACGCAGGCGCGCATGCATGGACGAACGCAGGGACGGACGCACGAACAGACGCACGCACGGACGGGTGGATGGACGCATGGACGGTTACACAGACGTACGCAGGAACGGACGGAAGCAAGAACGAATGGACGGACTAACGCTTCGCCCCACTCCCCATCATTCACTCCGTGGATATGCTGCCATTTTTTTTTTTTTGTTCGCTACAAGACAACATTACATCGTCTCCATGGTAAGACGGGCCGAGGCTTGGCTTCTCTTGCAGACAACAATTTCCACCGCAGAACATTTTAAAACCTCACCGGTAGCACCAGGCTCAGCCAGACGAGGGTCTAATAGGCGGCTCGACGCGTCTCTGCCACGTGTTACTAGCCCTGAGTGCGTCTCGCGAGCGGGCGTGTCCCATTACGCCACCAGGTGCGCGGTCGCAGCACGCCGTCCGCGATGACCGTCGCCGAGGGAAGGAAGCAGCCTTCGGAACATTCTCGAAGCGTCCCCCCGCGACGTCGTGGCCAGATAGCGATCTGGCGGGAGAAACTGCGCCACCCTAGATCGTCGTAGCCGGCGTCGGACGGGGTCAGACACACTTCGCGGTTGGCAGCCTCGCTCGGTGTCGTCGTCAGTGCCGCGGGCAGGTGCTGCGTTGCCGACCTCGTCGAACTACGCTGCCGGCCGCCGAGTTCGTCCGCCGGGTCACCCAGTCATTAGAGGTTGCACATCTCTTAGATTACGTTTCGACCTCTGTGAAGACCCTTTGAAGGCAGCTGTAGAACGTTACATGGTTCAATTCGCTCTTTCCGCAAAACAATAGAGGCCTGAGAGATGTGCGACTGCCTCGATGTATTGTTTGCCGATTTCTGTTTCACTTGAAGGTTCTTTTACAGCCTTGCAGTTCACAGTTTTTTTACAGTGTTGCAACATAGATGCCGCCAACAACAACAACAGAAACAAAGGGATGTGTGTGTGCGTGGTTTCTGTGTTTGCACCGGGGGGAGGGGGGGAGGATATTTTTTTTTCATTTGCACAGACACAACAAAAAAGAAAATTATCCGCAGGATCATACCCTTAGTGCGTACTACCAATTCTCAACAGATACACCGCGCATTTTGACTACGCAAGACTTTGTAGGTTTTAGGGACGACATAAGAGAAGCATGCGAAAAAACACAAGTCCAATAAAAGTACTTAAGTACAATCTTGCAAGCACCAGGGTAATGGGATTGCGAGACACTTTGTCTCAATGCCTAAGCAACCTAACTGAAGCGAGCAACAAAAACAAAACGACTGGGCAGCCGGCGCAGTGACTTTTCACTATCACGTTGCCCCGAGGACTATACGCACACCGTAAATTTCGAATAGAGAAAAAGACAAAAACAGAAAAAAGCGCACTCAAAACGTCCAACCCGCGAAAGCTGTCAAGGACTGCCGGCGGCAGGCCGGGCAAAGCAAAACACAGCGCGGCACTGGATGGCAAGGGGGGGTTAGAGTAAAATAAGTCAGGCTCGGCCTCACGGAGGGCGCGGCGAGCTTGGCTCAGCACGCGGTGGAGGGCGCACGTTATACGCCTCAATATGCATGACGCAGCGGCGAAGGGTCGGCGACCGCTGGCATCTAAGGCCGCCCTTTCGACCAACGTCGCGCCAAGACGGCCGCGACCGGTCAATCGCCCGGGGCTTCTGTTGTTGCGTATAGGCAGGTTACTAGGTGCTAGTTACTGAATGTAAGGGGCGGGAGGGCTACGACAGACAGTCCCACTTTTTCTTTGTGTTTCTGGCGTTCATTCGCGTCCCAGCCGTGAACAAGTCCTGAAGCGAGTGACCGAGAACACTCGCTAACTATAGAGCCTATAACCAAGCCTAACGCCGCGCAACCCCGTGAGTTAGCTTTGTGCATCAGCGCGACAGCGACATTGTCCGCGGCGTCGTAGAGCGCGTCACTTTGATTTCTCTCGTTGATCTGCTGTGTGTGTCTCGTTCTATATATATTTGTGTGTGTGTGTGTGTGTGTGTGTGTGTGTGTGTGTGTGTGAGTGAGAGAGAGAGAGAGAGAGCCTCGTAGGCGTTCCATGGATTCAAGCGGCGAACGAACGTGTTAGTGATGTCTCCCGTGAAGCACCAATGATTTCCTATAGCTACGCGCACGCCAAGGCCACAAAGACGTCAAAGCGGTTTTGAAGTTGACCTTCCACCTGTTTCAGTTCATGTAGACAACCTCTATGACCACAGGCTGCTTCTGCAGAGTCGCTGTTTGTGCAATGGGGGAACAAAGGAAGGATACAACGAATAGAAACGTGATCAAGAGAATTCTCGCTTATCAAGTCATATCAATGCGTTTTTGGAAAAGACAGACACTAAGATGCATATAACTTCGACTGCAGCAGTGAATGACACTGCTGGGACGTAAACTCTGCCATTGTTTACAGCACACATAGACGTGGTGAATGAGGAGAGACCGTCTACAAAGGCGCGTGCCGATGCCACCTCCACGTTATTGCGGCAGCTTGAACTGACATCATTTATACCGATGGCAACTCTTCAGATAAAGCCACCTTTTTCTGTCGGAAGGAAGAATGCGATGCTTGTTGTTGGAGTCCATATTCTTACCTTCCCTTTAAAGAGCCTACGCCTAAATCAGCCCGATTCGGAACTGATGCTGAGGCGAAAGCATTTGATGTCTCAAACTCACATCCGTTCGTCCGTGCCCTGGAACGGCGCCAGCTGTGGCCTCTCCCACTCATGTTCCCTCAGCCATCACGTGATGGCACAGTGGTGCATAGTAACAGTCGCACCACCACTGCTGTAACAATTACTGTAACTTTAGTAACTGGCGTGCAGGGTAGCCATATAAGTACATAATACATGCAATTGAACTTCGCAGCACAGTATAACAGTGAATGTAACCGTATTTAGGGCTAAGGAGTCACTGTATTTGTATGTTTTATACATTATATCGACTGACCGTTTGTTGAGTTATAACTTTTACTACAGGGTTTCCCATTAAAGGGCTTGAACTCAAGCTTGAGCTTAGCCCCGCTAACTTCTGGCACGTAAGTCACCAACCTCACAAACGTTGAATCACCGTAGTTGGTTATTCATAGTGAAGGATAACGATGCAAAGAAGCTTGCACTAAGCCGCGCAAGCCTTAAAACAGCGAAACAGGACTATCCGGAACACGGAGTAAAGAAAAAGGATGGAGGCATGACGTCATGCAGCCAGCCTTGTCAAGTCAAGCCATTTTGAAGCCAGCAGTACTGTCGGCCCAACGCGTGTCCTCTCCCGGCAAGATCACGGAAGCCACGAGATTTGCCGAGACTTCACGAGTGTGGCATCCCGTAACTTTTAGCGGAAGCCTCATGCAGGAGGTTAAAAAACGAAACTCCACAGAGACAACTAAACCGTACCACACGCTCTGAAGTTTTGGATCGCGTGTTGGGCCGACACGAAGGGCTCCGCTCGAACAACGTAATGCTTTCCCCTTTATATTTTCTTCCTGCGTGATTCGAAAGACAAATCTGGTTGTTCTTAGGCTGTTTCTAGGCTTTAGCTAGGTGAAGCAGGTTGCTTCTACATTGCTTCTATGCCGTTGCTATGTGAGCCTTAGCTATAAGCGGTGCTGATCGCTCATTGATTCTCAGCGCAGAGAGGTGCGACTTAACTTACGCAGTCACAGACACGACATGCACAAGTCATCGTTGGTGCGGGCCTTCCATCGCTTCGGTATCTTCTCGCAGACATCATAGCCTATCCCGTCCCCTACAGAATTCTCGCATCGTATACATACGTACTCGGGGTCTTCGGCTCGTCTCAGTCACTTCGCAGCCATTTGTTGGGCTAACTTGCCTTCCTTCCTTTTTTTAGTGGAAGTTGTGTGTAGCGGGATTAACGTAATTTCTGTAGAACATGCCCGTTCATGGTGGTGACACTTTTGTGATAGCTGTCCGTTGTATGACATCCAGAGACAGTCACTGGCATCCTTTCTTGCGCGCATCGACAACAGCCAAATGTCTGTGGGCACTATTCTGTGCCCACAGAATAAAGCAAGAATAAAGCTAACAGAATAAAGCCCACAGAATAAAGCAAACAAGCAAGAACACATGACAATACCTTGTTTTTTTTGCTCACTTTTTAACTCACTATATTTAATTTGATCCACTGGTCAGCAACATGCGTTAAGTGGCTTAACATAAATGTCAGGTTTTACGTCCCAAATATTATTGTAAGATTATGAAGAATGCCGTATTCGAGGGCTTCCAAAATTTCGACCACTTGGTGAATCTATACTTCTAATTGCGCAGGCCTCTGACATGCCGCCTCGATTGAAATGCAGCGACTGTGGCCGGAATATGACCCCACAACCATTGGGTGCGCAGACGAGTACCATGTGCGATGAGTGTACGGCTGTACTTCTTCCTGTGTCCTCGTTTTTTTGTTTTGTTTTTTGTACTGTCCATTGAACACCATAACCACTTGAAGACTGTGGCGGGTGCGACAGTGGACTTGGTGCAAAAGTCAGGATTGCATCTCAGAAAAGGCTACGGCGCACACAGACGGGGACAGTGGAAAAAAAAGAAGCAATGCACATCGCACTGTCTTGTTTCGTCTTCCTTCTATCGCCGTCGGTAGGCGCTGTAGCCCTTCTATAGGCGTAAAAGACTTCAAACGAAAGTGGTTTGGACGAAAATCACAGCACTGCTTCCTTTTGTGAGTGTTATTTTAGCCAGTTTCAAGCCTCGTCGTGTCCACTTGGCCAGTTCCAAATCTCATCAGCAGCAAAGGAGTGCTTTTCTGGCCAGAAAAAAAAAAGAAAAACACCCCTGCCCTCCTCCCACCATTTCCTAAGGAACGAATACAAAGCGCGAACACAAACACACAAAAAAACGAGCATGCATGCAGTCTGTATACACACCGATTTGCGAACGCGCACATTCGCATTTCCTGGCAATTTCCCGCGCGATTTCCACTTGAAGCGTATACGCTAAAAGTACTGAGGAACGTGCAGTGTTTCCACGTAGAAGCGCGGAGCGAAATCGCAGTCATTTCGTGGTCGCTCCAAATGTCGGCAGCGCCGCCACGTCGCTTGCTCCTTGGTCGCGCAGGGTAGCAATTTGGTTCGTCATCTCGCTCTGCTTGATGCGCGCGCAGCTCTCAGGGTGTGACTGGCATGGCTAAAAGGGGTCGTCGTCCTCCGTCCAGTTTTCATCTTCGTGTTGCATTTCCAGTCCTTTACTTTTCTCGCTGTACAAAGGGCCTCGCTACATACATCATCTGTCTGCACTTCGCCCAGCGAGAAGCCCGGGCGACGGCGGAGTGCCATCAAACCGGGTTAGCGAACCGTTAACCTTGAGCAGAACTGTAACATCAAGAAGACATCTTAGCTTCTTCAAATACCCAATGACAATGGTAATGAAACCAGTATGTCCTATACTTGTGTGTTCTGTAAACACCCATGTAAGCGGCCTTATTGTTAGACTTGCGATTTTGTATGCACTTGTATTTCGTTTATTATGTTGTGTAAATATTGTTAATGTACAAAGGGCCAGGTTTGTGTTGCTGTTATGTTCTGTATTTCAGTTTTTATTATGATGAGCAATCATAGCATCTGTACAGAGTGCCACCTGTTATGGTCTTAGTAGAGACTGGAAGTATTGCAAATAAATGAATGAATGAATAAATAAATAAATAAAAGAATAATTAATTAATTAATATACATGTGTACCTTATACTCCATTCGCAAACCAAGGTTCGTACACAGTCCCGTTCTTTTGCTTCTTGTACGCGTGTTGCAGATCTCCCGAAGCTCAATCTTCGCCCGGCTGCACGCTAAGGTACAAACAAGAAGACGCCAATCCGGCCGTGTTGTTGGTGTTCTTCTCTCTGAGCCACGTGAAAGAGCATCTTGGAGCATTCGGAAGCCGCGGGGCGTTTCTGCTATCTTGGCTCGACGCCGCGAGCACGTGCACGCACTTTGCATGCAGCGCGACGTTGCAAAAGGGAAGAGGGGCTGCGGCGAAGTAGCAGCAATAAAGGGCCATGCAGTTTGCGCGACATTTATCCCGGCTACGTGCAAACGCGATCTACCACACTGATAAACGAGGCTTTACCAGCCAACCCTGCCTTAGTCTTTGCCAAGTGTTTATATATATACGAGTAGTGGCGAGGATCTCTTCTGACTCCCTTCTTTTTAAGCTTGCTACACGTCTCCCCTAACGTTATTTGTGGTTTATTTTGTAGCTTCTTTTTGCACCTCGAGAGGTACAGAGAGAAGGTGTAAGATGAAGTTAAAAGCAGGGACAAGGCGAGTATGGTTGGAGGCTCTGCTCTGGAAAGGGGTACATGAAGGATTAAAAGGAAGAACAAACTCATAATTCACGTAAACATATGTGAGCTTTCGGCGTTTCCGAGCGCATCTTCATGCCCCGTGATAGGGGAATGGGTTGGACCAAAAACGGACGATGTAACAAACCCTTTATATTAAGAACACGTATTGCCGTAGTGCTAGCAGGCCTTCTGAGAAACGAATAGATTGCACAAATGGAAATCAGATTACGTATACTCACAACAAAGATCGGCGTAATTTTTTCTTTTTTTATTTTTTTTCTAAGTTTCTGTCACGTTCAGTTTTCAGTGGAAGATGATAATTCAAAAGGCGTAACAACACACCTGTCCATTGAAGAAGTAAAAATGGTGATTTCAAACGAGTTCCGTGGCACGCAGTTGATCTACAAGATGGAGATTACGGCTCCACCGAAGCACAAACACCGTTACTATATGGTCACGGTTTAATGCATATGCTACGAGTTCTTCAAAACTCGAAGCTCAAATCTCCCCTTTGGTAACTCCTTGATGGTAAAGACAAGAACTGTGTTTTTAATGGGCCGCAGGTTTTAAAGAGCTCATTTCGCAGAAGATCCGGCGTCGGTGTCATCAGTTGCAAGTGAAAAATGATGAGCGTAACGGAGAAATTCGTAATGATGTGAATAAAAGAAATACTAACATTTTCAAGGTCCGAGTGAGGACTGAACCTATAGGCAGTTTGCGTGTTAAGCAGGTGTTCCACCACACGGTGGTCCCGCCCCGCCGTGGTGGTCAGTGGCTAAGGTACTCGGCTGCTCACCCGCGCGTCGCGGGTTCGAATACCAGCGGCGGCGGCTGCATTTCCGGTGGAGGCAGAAATGTTGTAGGCCCATGTGCTCAGATTTGGGTGCACTTTAAAGAACCCCAGGTGGTCAAAATTTCCGGAGCCCTCCACTACGGCGTCTCTTATAATCATATGGTGGTTTTGGGACGTTAAACTCCCCATATCAATCAATCAATCAATCAATCAACACGGGGGTCACGCGTCTGTTTAGAAATACAGTTAAGATAACTTCCTCTACTTGGAAATGCAGTGGAAATATCGTTCATGTTTTACAAACTCATGCGTCCTGCGTACGGGCTTCACAATACAACAGGTAACATTGCAGCAATATTTTGTGGTACAAGCGTACATTCCCATCAGGCGCCAGCATACTTGGTTATCTTAATGACTGCGTAGTTTAGGCCTGCCACCCTTTACAAAAGACGCGCGTTATTGTGCGTATTACCTGAAGACCAATAAGTGGCGGCATCGCAAGCGCGAAAGTATTTCACGCCCGTAACGGCTCGTCGTTTAACGCACGCTAACCAATTACACAGAATGTTGCCATGCGCGAAAGCTTCACTGGAACAAGCCACTGCGAACTTTATCGATTACATTGCAGTAATCCACGATTTAAACTTCTCGAGTTACATTGTACAATAAAAAGTATGCACTAAGTGTTTGAAGTGCGCACTAGGAATTGATTGATTCATTGATTGATTGATTGATTCATTCATTCATTCATTCATTGATTGATTGATATGTGAGATTTAACGTAACCTAAACCACCATATAATTATGAGGAATGCTGTATAGCGGTGGGCTCCAGCAATTTCGACCACTCCTGGTTCTTTAACATGCACCCAAATCTGAGGACACGGGCCTACAGCATTTTCGCTTCCATCGAAAATGCAGCCGACGCACTATTGACAAAATATCAATACCGTGTACAACTCTAAAGGCGAAGCTTAAGGGTCCCCAATTGTTTTGCTCAGTCGCAGCGGCCCCAATGCGAAAAAGATAAGTATACTCTCATGCTCTCCCGTCCCGCCTATGTGTCCCTCGTGTGGTTTATCTTTTTGCGCTAAGTCTGTTGTTATTATTACTGAACCTGCACCAATTAAGCCGACAGCATGCAATGCTGTGTAATCCATGACGTCACGGTGACATCCCGAGCGGGATTTGTCATTGTTTTTCAAATGCCTCAAAGTTAATCGGGCTCTACTTTCATTGTGATGCTTTATCATTCGAAATCGATTTCGTGCTTTCTTTTCAGTGCATTTTCTTATACCTCAGTGGTCCTAATAGAAATTTCCATTCATTAGGACAAGTTCTCACGTACGCTACGCTCAGGAAGTGAGACGACGTCCACGGAGTCACTGCAGGAAAGCGAACTCCGAGCCAGAGATAAGGCAGCAGTGTCACGCGTGCACTGCCTCTAAGTAACGCTCCTGCCTTTTCTACAACGAACAAAAGGGCAAATTTAACACTCGTTATCTCTTTGGCTGGGCGTTAACGCCACTGGGCATAGCCGCACTGCATGTAGGAACAGGTTCGCGGTCCTCGCATGCTCATTTTATGCACAGGCGATGTTTTCATCCGCTCGGGGCACCCCGAAATTGCCCCGCAAGGCTTAGTGCACAGTACTTATTGCTTTTATTCACGCGTGCTTTGAACACTAGCGCGCACGTAATTCTATACAAGTGGTTCAACGAATAAAGGCGGCTATTCAAAGCGATTTGCATGCAGTGTGTGTTAGAAGACGAGACGAGCACGCGTGTACCAGTGGAGGAAGCAGCTCGCTTGACCGTCGTAAACTGGAACTTCTCGGGGCTTTGCTGTTGTTTTTAGAACTGCAATTTTGATAACGCAACCGTAACCCTGCACGACGTGTCCTGGTACCTGTACCACAACGCTGTTGTATACAGCCCGTTCACTTCGGTGCACAGGTGTTTAGTTGGTAAGTTGAGGTTAAAATTGTTACTTTCCTCGTCAGTAGAAGATAAGGCTTCGTCGTAGCCTCTGCCTGCGTTACCATGCTTGACTGCCTCGTCGTTTACAAACCCGTGAGAACACACAGCTGTCTGTCTTTCATTTTTGTCTGTTTGTTTGTCTGTTTGTTATCAAGCGACAATTACTCCTGGTTTTCTTTTTTTTCGTTCTTCCTGCCTTTTGCAATTAAGTGGAATTAAGCCACGACTACATTGTATCCAGCAGCGGCCAAGTCCATTGCAGAATACGATAAGAAAACTGGCACGTAGCAATTTCTTAGTAATAAATAAATAAATAAACCCTCTGCACAACACACACTTCCTTAACCCCGAGGCTACACCAGTGATACCCAATCTTGGCCATGGAGCAACGAGTGCCATTACATGATTCAATATTTGCTGAGCGAGTGCAATCGCTCATGCACGTGCAGCAAGCACCCAATACAGCCTTAGTAGAGAGGACCGCTCCCAGGCAAAGCGGTCAATGGTGATGTAGTGACAGTTTCGCCACGTAAGATATGCTGCAGTGACCGCTGATTCACTTGTTGGTTGCACTGGCGCTGGAATATCAGTCAACGCAAGAGCACTGTTGCTATATTTATTGGCGTACGCAGGGTTCCCCTTCCGAGAAGGGGGAGGGGGGCGATGGCTCCTTGAATATCGCCGCGCCGTCCACCCAACATCGAGTCGACGATTGAGCCCGACGGCTGCGTATACAGTGTGGCCGTCAGGAAGACTATGTGGTGGCCCGAAACGTGGGTATTATGCATGCGCCACCGCACAGCCGCTACGGCGTGTCTGTTGCGGCCGATAGTGCCGGGTCGACGCTTCGGAGAAAAGCGTTCACACACGCAACGCCTTCTCCTAACTCAGCCCGCTCCCCTTCTGGTGCGTTTGCGACACCTCTTCACGCCCTCTGAGCACGCGACACACCGTCGGGCCGCGCGACAGAGACCCCGGGACGCACTCGTGGTATACTCGCGGTTGCCGCGCTGTTGAGAACCACCACGCAGAACCTCACATGCACGCGTGCGACACGGCGTCCGCCGCATAGCGTCCGAACGATTCGTTCAAGGTTGTCGCCAATGTTACTGGAATAGTAACGTTTGGTTGTCGCCGCGTAAGTGTGTGTGCACTGACGTAAAGCGAGGGACGTTTTTTTTTTGTAGCAGAGCTGTTATGATCGAGATTGGTCGTGCGTCGTAGATAGAAAATCATCATCATCATCATCATCATCATCATCATCATCATCATCATCATCATCATCTTCATCTACCGACACGCCCTCTCTTTTTCATTGTCGTACGCTGATACTCGTGCGCCCATTTCTTGCGTCGGACGCAATAACACTGATGGGTGAGAGAACGAGTTGAGGCAGAGGAAGGAAGAGAGAGAGAGAAACAGAAATAAAGATAGGAAAAGAGAGAAGGTCTTGGCGACAAGAACTTGGTTAGAGCAAGCATAGCTATGATGTATTAGTATAGTGTAGTATAGCTTGTGGTGAGCAGTAGATATGGGGCATAAAATGTCTAGCCAGGTCAGGACCACCTATAGGCATAACCTTCGGTGCTGCTGTGAGTCAGCCTTGCTTGACTCGGTGCATGCTGCACTAATTTTAGTCTTCCCAAGCACGTCTCTTGGTAGTTGTCACGTGTCTTATTGCCTATAGTTTTAAGGGACCGATAAACATGCGTACGCAGAAAACATGCACACCCCTAACAAACGCACAGATAACATGAGAATGGCAGAAAGCAATGGAAAGTGTTGCGTGAGAAGTGTTGAAAGATGCTAAACGTCAAAAATGTGAACAATCGGAGAGTCTCATCTTTACTACGGGGGCGGAGTATACGTTCAAGACGCGTCGCACCACCTTCCATTAAGCCTTGATTGATTGATTGATTGATATGTGGGGTTTAACGTCCCAAAACCACCATATGATTATGAGAGACGCCGTAGTGGAGGGCTCCGGAAATTTCGACCACCTGGGGTTCTTTAACGTGCGCCTCCCATTAAGGCATTGCTCGTATAAAACGCTCTTCTTGATTATCCCGTTGATCGATTAAGTCATAGCATTCTCACTCACTCACTCACTCACTCTTGTCCAGTTGTACTTAGTAACTCTCACCTACGTCGGGCACCGTATTCTGCTTTAAAAATGCACAATATTCACCTCGCAAAATGAGTGTCGTATCTGCGGTAGATAACAATTATACATCTCGCTCGCGGCTCCTTACCAATGTTATGATTATTTTATGCTTCGTTACCGAAATCCTATATTCGTGGCTTAAGGTCTTATAGGATGACTGCCAGTTGGGCGTGTTGGGAAAGGTTCATGGTCTTATACCCATCGAACTTGATTTGGCACGTTGCGCTGTTCCGCAACAGTTTTAATTACCGCTACTGCGTAATGCCCCAGTGACAGACGGTGACTCAGATTACCGTACACGCTGTTGCAGCATCTGCCTTAAGGGTTCAGTTCATTAGCTTCTAATTTGCTTAGTCTATAAAAAGAACACCTCTCCTAGTGAATACCGCAGTCAAAACATCACATACACTCACTCACTAACTCACTCACACACACACACACACACACACACACACACACACACACACACACACACACACACACACACACACACACATGCACTGGCAACGCTAGTGTGCGATTGTACCCCATTTTTTGATCCTCGCATTCAGGTCATCGAGATGCGCGAGCCCCAGCACAGGTCGCACCGTTAAGAACCTGGCATTCAGCGTTTGCTACAACCAACCCCCCCCTTCTCTCTCTCTCTCTCTCCACTTCGCTTTTCTTCTCGGCATCAGACCATCTGAACGACGACATCGCTTCCCCGTGTGTCAATACACAGGCCTCGATTGCCTATATAGCACAGTGGAGAAAGTAAATTTAAATATTGACTCTTCTTCAGCCTTTCCTACAAGCCAACTTTTTTTCTCCCTACTTTTGTTGAATATGCGCTGTCACTCATATGCGGCGACACGTTCTTATACACGCGCATTACGCCACCGTTACCGCCGGGCCCGCCTCTCTTTTCGATCCGCGGGGCTGCGTCTCCCGACATTGACGATCTCGGCAGAGTCCCCTTGCGACATTCTCGGTGGCTGTGAATACAGTGAATAAACTCTCTCGCCAACGAGGACTTCGTAATCTTGGCCATGGAGCATTGAGTGTCATTACATAATTCAATATTTGCTGAGCGAGCGCAATCGCTCACGCACGTGCAGCAAGCACCCAATACAGCATTTGAAGAGAGGACCGCTCCCACACAAAGCGGTCAATGCACTCCTTTGGTGATGTAGTGACGGTTTCACCACGTAAGATATGCTGCAGTGACAGCCGTCACTTGTTGGTTGCACTGGCTATATCAGTCAACGCAAGAGCGATGTTGCTACATTCATAGGTGTACGCAGGGTTCCCCATCAGAGGGGAGGGGGGGATGGTTCGTCAAAGCGCCCCCCTCCCTAATATGTCAATGCATGGGACAAACTTTGTACCCCCTCCCCAATCTCTATGAAATCAATATATAGGGCAGGTTTTGTGCCCCCGTCTTAGGCGACTAGGGTGTGGGGGTGGCTGCCCAATCCCGTTGCTCCTTCGTGGGTACACCTGTACGACATTTATTTACTTATTTATTTATTTATTTATTTATTTATTTATTTATTTATTTATTTATTTATTTATTTGATTTTCATACGTGGATACACAACAACAAAAAGGAAAAAGGGAGAGGAAAGGATGGATGGATGGATATGGCTGTACCCTTTAGATCGGGTGGTGGCTAGCGTCACCAAGCCGTAATACTTAATGAACCAAAAACTATATTTATTTTGTTTCCTTAAAAAGTGAGTTTGAGGATTCGTACTTTGCAGTGAAGAGTTTAATTTTCACTCGTGCCTTGACTTTAGCCACCAATCAGATAAACTCCTTCTAGTTAAGTCTACCCGCTTAAAGTTTATTTTGCCCTCCCGGTCCCTAAACCCCAGTGCTTTGAAAAACTCTGCGCCATCAACCTGAACTATAGGGTGAAGCCCTTTACAGAACATTATCAAGTGTTCGGCAGTTTCTTCTTCTTCTCCACACGCACTGCATACTGTGTCTACCCCTTCGTATTTGGCCCAATATGTCTTGGTTCGCAGTACTCCCGTCCCGTCCAGCTTTCCCGAGGAAAGCTGGAAACTGCCATCTGGCGGGGCACAACGCCCGCTCACTCTTTCTCGATTAGGTCCCAGTCACATTATCTAAGCGCTTAACAAATTGTTATTTAGGTGTAAGTTACGCCTCATCAAACGCCAAAAAATATCGCTGGCGTCTCCATGAGTGACGCAAGGAATTGTTACCACGTTATGGCGGCACCATATGACAGCATCATGAAGTTACAGGGGCCATAAACTTGCGATGTTCACATGACGTCAGTATGACGTCACATGACAACGTCCCCACATGATATCGTCACTTGGTAAAAGGGTGCGCCAATCCTGAAGGCACTGTGAGACCAAGTGAGTTGCAGAGAGCTTGCAATGCATCTGATCCCGGAGGCTATGCAAAACAGCATCGCATTGAGTGCAGAAATCTATCAGGGAGGGGGGGGGGGGGTGCGATCAGTAATTTCGACCCATTTTCGTTAATAACTGATTTCACACTTTTTTTTATTTCATGCTGTGCAGGAATGGCTGCAATTACCTTCAGGCAACCTCGAAAGCAGTGTAAAAGAAATGGCTTCTGTAGTACCTTTCTTAAATATATAGCTCTGCCGACCACTGAACAGCGCCAAATGAATGAAAACTTGGCGAAAGGAATAACAGCCTTCAACAGGCGATCCGCTTAACCTTCTAACCAACACGTAGTCAGCTTGAAAAATTTAATGGCACAAGCCCCGACTTCCCTTTATAAAGGCTGGGTGAAACGAACTACAAGTAGTCAAATGTTCTAATGCGACATGTTGTTGTTGTTGTTGTTGTTGTTGTTGTTGTTGTTGTTGTTGTTGTTGTTGTTGTTGTTTTTGTTGTTGTTGTACTTGTACGGGCGATTGTTCGAGGAGATAACCACGTGATGTCACGGTGAATCTGGTCTCTAAATATAATGTTGGCTTTGTTCTATGCTTTGGAGTCAATATTACGCCGATATGTCCTGAACTGATGAAGGCGGTGGAGACGAAAGTATGTGCGTTACTTCGCCCAAAATTTTCCCGTTTCAATCAGTGATTACTGTACCTACTGCCTTCGTTGCCCAAGGAAAGCCATTCTGTGGAATACCTTAGCATGTATTGTGCTAGGTAACAAAGAGAGGATTCCCACACAAGGGTACGTTATGTGATCGCGCCCGCGGGCAGCAACCGATGCGCTTGACAATGCACAATAACTGCTGAAAAAAAAATGAATGTGCTGAAGTATTCCGTGCGCGTTTCTGCATCGAGGTTCTCGCTGAAGGTACGCACGTTGAAATATCACTACATCATCGTACAGAATAGTTGCACATATGCTTCAGGGCGGGGGGGGGGGGGGGGGCACGTAGAGCTGCGGACACTCGGACCAACAATGAGGGGATCCCCGGTGGAGTCAATGTCGCACAATTTATGCAAGCTCTTTTCAGAAATGCAGTAATACCTCTCTTCGTTTTTTTTTTCTTCAATATCAATTGTTTTCTCGAAATCATGACGTGCAGGACGTGGGCGTTCCACTCATATAGTGAAACGATCAATGCCGTAATTCGTGATATCAGCATTCCTTTCTATAAAGCATATTTTACTGGCCGCCCAGTTCGTGTCAGACAAATGGCCTGCAACGTTGATGCATACTATCACCATGGCTCATGTGTTTCGTCCAAGACGTCTCGAGGCGAGAGCTATGTTCACCCTTTTGCTTCTTAGTCTATTTGTTGCTTTTTGGTGGTCTGTGAAGTCATGTTGATTTCGTAGGGTATTCTAGTCGTACGACGATCTTTTTTCATCAGATGGGTTGACCACATTCAGATGGGATGACCACTTTTAGCGATTGATGAGGTGTATAAGGCGTTCACCTTGATAAATAAACACTTGGGTAGTTACACGTCTCTGTATTGAGTTCTGCGATGGCCCGTCCGGGTAACTGACTCTGAAATATCCAGCCTTGAAAACACCAGCTACACATATGTCCCATGTATACATCGTTTTCGGAATCGGCACGTGTAGAAGGGCCCTCGTGGCGAAGGCAAATAATCGCACCGCAGCTGTCACCGACGTCCACGCTGATGTCTCGGACCAGCGTGACAGAACGGGCGCGTCCTCATCGTGTAGTATTCTTCAGGAAGACAGGTTGAAGACTTCCACCACTGCCTTCCAGCAGCGTGTACGAAGGTGCCATTGTGTCTGCGATGTCACTCGT
The DNA here is from genome assembly GCA_013436015.1 of Rhipicephalus annulatus. NCBI lineage: Eukaryota > Metazoa > Arthropoda > Arachnida > Ixodida > Ixodidae > Rhipicephalus > Rhipicephalus annulatus. The sequence continues at coordinate 168,845 of WOVY01003677.1, read as the reverse complement.
CATGGATGAAGCGCGGCTCGGCGAAGAGAATAGGAAAGGGGAGAGAGGAAGTACGTGCCTAAAACGAGCACCGAGAAGAATGTTGATTGAACGCAGTTGCGTGCAGCACCAAAAGGTTGGGCACATGGTGAAACAACATGTCCCCGTGTGTAACACAGGCATCGTTCCAATCGGCAAATGCTGAACGAGGAGTGTCACTGGAGCCAATATTTCGAGATGTAGAGGCATACGGGTAGGTCAATGTACAGAAATCCAGGAGAGTATAAGAGGACCCATTATACATACGATTGCTTCAATGATGCTCTATAACTCACCGCTGAAGAGACAATTACACTGTCACATCCTTCCGAGAGCTTCTGCGGCGAGTAGCTGTCAGGACATCTCTCTCGCCTTGATAATTATATCTTACGCGTTGTATTAACTTGAGTTCGCTTGATATAACGCTATGATTGAGCTCGTAACAGGCAACGATCAAGAGATATTATAATATAAATATACCTCACGCTGGCCGCTTCAGTGAGTCTGTAATGAACTTCTTTGGTGGAAACGGATGATAGTGGCTTATTGGTTTTGTGAACCCTGAAAAGCGGCCACAGTGGCCAGCCGTTTTCAGAAATTGCAGCTGTATGACCCACTCAGCATAAGATAGTTTAGTCTATAAAGCCATCGTATGACAGAAGGGGGAGAATAAAAGTAGAAGGACCAGGAGGATATGACAGTTCCAGTCTATTGCATCCTCGCTGTAGTTTTCCAGCTCGATATATTCACGGACATGCGTAATTAAACAACTTCTGTCCTTAAGCTTGAGCGGATTTTCTCTTGGCTGGTAGTAAACTTAAATGTGCCAGTGGGTATTTGTCAACAGGCGTGAGCCCGTTCTACGCAATGAACGTGGCATTGAGATACAAGGCTATGACCGGGAAATATTGAAGTGAAATGAAATTAGCTTTATTGCCACATAGGCACAAAACATGTTTGAGCAGCAAGAATGGTGGCATATTCGCATGCCCGCGTAGTAATTGTCTTTGCACTCAAGTGTCAGGAACGTAATTCTGCCGACAAACGTGATGCATCACGTTTATTGTCGTCACATTGAAGGGAGAATTTCAAATCCTGAACTTGTGGCCTCCGCGATTTGCTCCCACAAGGCGACGGCGCATTGGCGGAGCCAATCTCAGAGGTTCCGCCGTAGTCCACAACCACATCCCACTGTTCCTGCTGATCCCCTTCGAGGCTTTGCTTGGAACATCCTTAACCAAAGTTAATACGCCGGCTCAACGAAGGTTTCTTGCGCGTAGATATTTTAACCACTCTTGACGTAGTTCCTCTTTCTCCGCGATTCCTCACCACTTTCTTGCTTCAGTCAGGACAATGAACGAAATTGATGCGCTGGCGTTTTTTGAAATGGTTAGATTCCATCTAGCCAAACTAACGCTAGTATACGTCGAAGATAAATCATCTCTCTCTCTCCCTACCCGTCATTGCTTACGCTCAGTCATTTATTACGTCACCGTGCCAGACATACAACACCGTTGGTGGTGCGCAGCAGGACAGCGCGCAAGTTATCAGTCATGCTCCTTTCCGGTGCAGAAAGGCTTTTACCCATTTTACGACGCACTTACGTTATTCCTTTTATCGAGAGAAACGGCTCGATCCAGAGTGCGTCGTCAGGTGGGCTTAGCAAAAGGTAGGATAGGACAGTGAATATAGCACGTGTGGAGGGAGAACGCCACCTCCAGCGTACTGTGTGGTCTCCCGTTTCCTACAGCGAAACCTTGCTCCAAGCGGGTGACAGATCACCGATTTCAAGCTGTGCGTGCGCGCAAGCAGCAGCGCAGCGCGATCGGAAGCTCCCGCTGTCTTTCGCGCAGAGCAATTCAGCCGTGCCGCAGTGAACGTGTGACCCGCTGACAGGGGTGCCTACGAATCTGTTTCCCTCGCTTTCTGTCTGTAGTAAAACATGTCCACAGTACTTGCCCCAGCTTAAGTCGGCAGCAGGTACTTTCAACGCGATTCCGCGGCAGTCACGGAAATTCACAGAAGAGGTACATGTGCCTACAGGCGGCGTATTTGACCTTACGTCTGATTACACATCGAACACACAGTTCCTGCCATCGCGAAACCCCGTCACTGACACGTCAATAATCAACGGTCGTACACGCACTGTTGTAACAACAATTGATGGGGTTTAACGTTCCGAATTTCCAAAACCACGATTTGATTAGGAGACATATGCCGCAGTGGAGGGCTCCGGAAATTTCGTCCATCTGGTGTTCTTTAACTTCCACCTGAAACGAAGTGCACGGGACTCGACAGGCGTGGTTGTCATGCTATCGTCGCAGTTCCCCTTTCCTACACACACTCTCTCTATTACGCTGTGTTGAACTTCCTTACAGGTTGCAGAGTCACAAGAATACACGTACTTTCCTAAACTCAAACTGCCATCTGTTCGTTTTCGCAATGGTGACAGCGTATTCACTGCGCAGGGTTTATTCCAGATGCATGCATGATCAATACATGATTTTTGTTTTCAGAGCAATAGCTCGACTCCTCCGGGTAATATAATAATATTTGGGCGCTTAACGACTCAAAGCCCTGATATAATTATGAGAGACCGTAGTTCCGAAAATGTGGACCACATAGGGTTTTTTCAGCTACAACGAAACTTAGGCACATCATCCTCAAAGATTTCCGCCTCCATTGAAAGTGCAGCCGTCGCAGCCGGGATTCGATCCCGTGACCTTCGGGTTAGCAGCACAGGGCTATAATCAGTAGACCACCATGCCGGGGTGGCTTCTCCAGGTACAAATCCATGAAATGGCTCGTTGCGTGAGCCTGACCTTCAAGCTACGCCACGTCTACTTCCTCCACCTCGTCTCTGCGTCGTCGCGCAAGGGGAGGGGGGGGGTAATTCAGAAAACATGCTGGCGCGCGAGCAGCGCGTCTACTTCGTCCATGTCGTTTTTGAGCCGGGGGGGGGGGGAGTGAAGCTGGGGGTGGGGGAGTCATTCTTAAATGGAAAAAGAGAAAAGTGAGCCCCGTAACTGTCTCTCAGGGGGAGGACACCTCAACAGTAGTTCACGAGGTGTGGGGGTAAGGAGGAATTAAAAGGATAGGATTAAAAGGTATAGAGATAGAGAGAGCTTAAGGAGAGAGCGAGGCGTGCAACTGCGCGTCAGACATGCTGCAGATGAACGGCGGAGGCTTAATACAGGTGGGATTTCGTCTTTCGGGAATAAAAAGCGAAAGCATATCGCCCTTAAAGCTGATAGTCTAACTTCGCATAGTATCTCAGTATGTTTTTATACCATCGACTGCTTCGCCATTCCGGTGATGCTGAGGACTTTTTGTGCGTTGGGGACGTTCGCTCTACATGCGATTGCTTGTCCTCTCTGTCGATCTATGACATTTTCGAAGCGCATACTATTGCCAACTAACAGTCTCTAGGCGTTTTCAGTAGTTACGCATATTTAACAGACATCTTTTTTTATATGTTCTAACCGACTATAGTTAGCTGCGTCACACGATCATGCGCATGAAGCGTGACACAATAGAATGTATCGCGTTTATCGACCGGCGTACGTTTCACCTCTCACGTTCGTGCTCGCGAGGAATGCGAGAACAGACCCATTCAGCTTCGCAGCCGTGTTAACAATAGCGAAATCAAAATGGTAACCGCGAGGAAGACCAGAGAAGAAAGAAACGTGCGCGGGAATATCTGCGTCATATGCGGACTATTGTATCGCTCCTTACGACTGGGAGACAAGTGGACATGTAGAGACATACGCGAACAGCGCAAGAGGATTTACAGATGTAATAGCGTTCTGAGTGATGCACCACTTCCTAACAAGTTCAGGAGAAAATGGAAGTCGCGACATGCTCGGTGTTGTGCGCACACATATCGAAAACGTGACATCTTGCAAAGGTAATCAGCGGCAAAATGCGTAGAAGAAGCACGCACACCTGGGAGCAGTGTTTTCCCTTCTCATTTCTTTGTAACCCCTTCCCGCGTCGCGGTTCCTTGCGTGTTACAGAAATAAGCATTTTCAAGACATCAAACTACCACAGATCGTGCGCACGAGAGAGACTAAATGACTTTGTTTTGGAAAAGAGCTCCAGGACAGGCGTTAGTCAAGGACACCTTGAGCTAGAACCATCTCCTGGGTTCTCGGCAAGAGCCTTAGCTGAGGCTTTAGGTAGGAGCTATAGCCAAGGATATCCAAAATCTTTCCGCCATTCTGTGAGAGCTTACTACAAACTACCGATTGTTCGGAGACGACACCGACACGTTGCGAGAGTCTCGTGTTTGGGAACACTGCTCTACAGCCACGTGTGGCCCACATTACAGATAGGCCGTCTGCGAAGTGACAGCCTTGAAATGTCACTCACACCTGTGAGCGCGGCAGTGGAGCGTATCGCACGTGCCACGTACCCGTGGGCCCACCGTCAAGCGCATCATGAGAATCGAGACGTCAAAACCGTCCCGCTGACGACGTGAACCCCATTTTGATGCGTGTCACTCGCCGTCAACCCCGACGTCTAAACCACGGGCTCAGGCTCTCCCAGACCATGTCTGTGGAGCTCGCCCTGGTGCGCTCGCCAATTGTCTACTCAAGCTTGTCGCCTGTACGGCTGTCCGCAACCAGGAGGTATGCATTCAACGGCATAGGCGTGCTCAGAGTTCTATACAAGCTCTGGGTGCAATCTAGTCACAACTCCCCCCCCCCCCCATACATTTGGTCGCTGCAAAAGTACCAAAATAAACTTCGCAATGCATGCAAGGGGGGGGGAGGGGGATGAATGATGCAATGACGTGCTACTCAGAGCGTCCTGCCTTCGGCACCGGAAAGAAAGGGATAAGGGTGGGAGAGTACGCAGTTCTTGGAATACAAAATAATGTTCCTCGGCCGCCATTATTCTCCAAACAAGCTGGCCAGGGGTGATGCATGCAGGGCTTTGAGAGAGACTTCTTAAAGGAGACCCGCCAAGCATGAAACCAGACACGTAGGTAATGGTGTTTCCACTTTATGCTAACGTCGTCGGAAACCTGCGTCAAAATGCAGCTTCCCTTGATGTGGTCCGCCTTCTTAATTTTTCTATATTCCATCAGCCCGGTTTCAGTACCCTACAGCATGTTAGGGATGATGTTTCCGACGTCGTCGGCTATACCTGTCGGTTTAGCTCTTGTCTTAATCATTCTTAAATGGACCTGTAGAGAGTAGAGGTATTAACCCAGTGAGACGCATACCCGTGTTTTTTTTTGTTTTTTTTTAAGATGAACCGCGGCTTCATGACACACTGGGGCGACGTGAGACGCTGACAACCCTAGGCCCTATGGTGCGTCGCACCTAAAATCCGTACGGCTGTAACCCAACCCTTTACTTTACACAATGAAGGCGTCGGTGTGACAGAGTAATCGTATAAGGCAGACATGAACCCCTTCCCCCCACGGCTAGATAATTAGAGGGAGGGGGACTCAGTACAATTGGTGCGCACGCGCCCCTGTCCAACAACGTTACAGCCAGCCGTGGATTCCAGGGTTGCTGCTGCCGTCACCCGACTGAAAACGCAGTTCTTCAAACAGTAATCCAGAAAAATCATCCCCATTCCCCTTTCCCTGCGCTTACCTGTGGAGGTGCCCTCGTTAAGAGAGGCAGTAACGGGACAGCGCTTTTTTCTTCCTTTTCCTCTTTCAAAGCCACTTGGTGTCCCTATAGGACGACTTTTTTTTATTGAATGAAACCTTGAAATACACGACCCAAAAAAACTTCGCGAACCCTTCCATAGGCGCTGGTTAGTTGCGGGAGAAATTGCGTGCCACACCTACATAATTGCGCTACGGTTTGTTTACAACAGCTACTGAAAGAACGACAAATTGGATGCGACAATTTAAAAGAAAACGTATGCTTCAATTATACAGGGAACAACAGCTGACAATATTATCAATCTACAACTGTAAGGCTTAAAAACTGCACAAAGCGCTTCATAGCCATTGAAAAATTATTCGCTCCTTTCACAACTGTCGGTATATGACATTCCAAACGTGATCGTATAGTGAAATTCTGTGAGCCCTCGACCGTAGGAATTTGTGGCAATAGGTAAATTAAATCATTTCTTTGCTGCAGCCGTTGCACAGTAGGCGGGTAACGTAAGTGTGCTTAATGGAAATATATCATCATGTTTTATTGTTATGTGCACTATAACTGGTATACACTAGACAGGCCAACAGATTTCATTAAATCGGGGGCACAGCTCAGAGGTAGAGCATCCGACTGCAGATTTCATTAAATCACGCCCTTCAGATCCTAGACACGTCCTGAAGGACCTGGACGATCTCTGTAGCAAAAACAAATAAATACATGAATAAATAAATTATTACCGGGAAGGCCCAGACAAGCGGAAGCGCAGGCGCCTGACATGATAGAAAACTGAGGCTGTAACTATACGGCCCGGTAACCAGTGGTCCAATATACGACCCGTGATCGCCTTGCTGACTACACACCTCGTTGTAATTACAATGAGACACTTTGTTGTTCACTCATCTCCCTCCCACTCGTCACCGATTGCTCTCGTTTGCATTTTCTGGCGTTAAATGGGCAATAAATTTCGTACGACTGAAATAGCTATAGGCTGAAGCGTGCAACGAGTATATCACCGGGGAGGGGCGTGCCACTTACCGATTATAGCATGTACGCTATAACAGCCAGTTGAACTCATTGCCAGGGACTCCATAGTGCCTGCGATTCGCCTTCGCACAGCGGAGACCGCACGAGAAAAAATTTCGGGAAGCCCTTGCCCTATCAGGAGAAATGGGCGAGAGCAAAGCTTGGCGTTTTTTTTTTCCTTCTCTTGCATTGCTTCATGCCAGAAATTTCAGTGTGCCTAACAGTTTGATGCTTCAGTTGCTATACAAGCAACAGCGATGGTATTAGAAGACACATCTGCGCCTATAAGCTGAAGAAGTCAAAGCTACTACAAAGCCATGTATGCGCGGCCCCAGCTGAAAGCGAAATGTAATTGTGCTTCGAGCACTGCGATTTCTATCAGATGATTTATCGAGAGTTCGGGTTAGTTCAACAAAGCAACGCGCCTAATATGAATTGGTGCGCGTGAGTCTCCTATACCTTGCTTCTATACTCTACGCAATCGGGGTGGTCAGAAAGTTTGCCCCTCCCCCTCACCCCCGACCCCCGCACCACACTCTTATCGGAAGTTGGAGGGCGCTGGGAATAAGGCGAGTAGGGTAGGAGGAACTGCAGTGAAATTTTCAACCATTTCACGCCTATATATGGTCTCTGCTACAATCATTTTGACCTAATAATTTATAATACATCCCGCCTGGTATGAATTCTTTGTAGCTTATCTTGGTTTGCCGATTCTTCAGGCCAAAACCCGAGAGTTTGTGAAGTATCATCCAAAGGAACAAAGAAAGCATAAGTAATCAATCTGGCATCAATTATTTGAAGTTGCGATTATTCAAAACATCAGAGGCAATGGCCCGATACAGACAGAATATTGTCTATACACCGTGACCGTGTCAGCACACTTGAACAACAATCGATGGAGTGAGCCAAGGTACATGAAATAAACAAAACAAAACTGAAACAAAAGCATATATAGATCATATGCCTCCTAATATTTTCATGTGTTAATATATTACAACAAAAAATATTTTTCAGTACAAGTCATTACTGCAGGTAAACCTTTGTCCCAGCCGGAAACATCTAAGGGCTATCCGGCCAGCGTCCACCGATTCTACGTGAACAAACATATATCCCACGCAGCACACTAGCAGTTTAGACACGTATAGTTTTCCTGCGGTGCTGCATACACCCTTGGTCTTACTGTTCACCAACGATGTGAAAGAAGACGCTCAGTGAACCGGAGGGGCGATAACAATTAGCCCCTAATAGACCACAACTTGCAGTCGTCGCAAGCTTCGTCGCTCATGTGCACATACTCCGGCACTGACCAGCTAAACACTGAACTAGACAAAGAGCAAAGCTCCCACAAAGCAACCTAAAGAGCCGCGATTTCAACTCTAGGGCGCCCAGTCTCCAACTATATCATAAACCGCTGCGGCGATGAGGGCCTCATCAACTTAAGGCTAGGCGGCCTGAGTAAATATAAAAGTGCGCCTATAGCAACCGGCACCGGTTAGACACACCCAAATCTTGCGAGGGGTCTGTATTCAGGCTCCGCAGTGCACTCTGACAACAAGCCATAGAAAAATCTCCAGTGCACGGGACGGCATTGTGGTGTGCTGGTTGCTGTGTAGCAAAATGGTCGCTGCTGCTGCTTGCTATACGATGGCACCATCGTTCGAGCACAGTTATGTGCAGTGTTCATAGAAGACTGCAACAAATCGTGGCCAATCACTGCGGAGAAGCGCAATGGCACACTCCGTACTCTCACACGAAACCAGCAGAGACGACGCCGACTCCGTGGCGGTTCATTAAGCCTTCCACGCCTCTGCCAACTCTTCTCCTCGAGAACAGGATTAAGAGTATGCAAATCAGACTTATTCCCACGTCCAAGTGTTCATCAGGGTGCATTGGAGAATGGACACGCCATGCGGATGTCGCGTGTTCGTTAAGGGAACAAGCTACTGCTCTTTCTTTATTCATTTGTTACGTACGAAGCGCCTGAGGGGGCAGTTTACGCCCGTATATGCATACACCTGTATACGTTTATCACTGCTGCTGCGCGAAAACTACACGGCCGTAGGGGTAATAGGCACGTGTAAGGGAGAGGGTGAAGGTCGTCGAACAGCCTTGATGATCAAATTGCCCGACCCCGTTCTCACTGCACCACGAAAGGGTTGAACGCGCCGGTGGAGGTGCCGTTTATGGCTGCCTTGACCGTGAGGAAAAGCAACCATGGAGTCTTCTCCGCTTCATTCGCGGCCCAAAATGACGTGATTGCTTCTGATCGGCCCGCGGGCGCTTGCTTTTCTCGGGCGGACCTTGCTTACCTGTATACGGGCACCCGTAAGCGACCTGGAATTGTAACATGTGTACCGGGATTGCCAGATAAAGTGCTGGTTAGAACCCCTATTGACAGAACACCATCGCTCCGTGACTGAATAGTCACTTTGCTCGATTACAGATAACTATAGTGACATTGTCGTACTCATAGCCCGTCGGTGCACATGTGTTCCCTGTCACGGATTTGAATATGTACAGTCGACGTCCTTTTTCTCGCCGTGTGTGGTCTGACACTTGTGATGTTTCCATAAAGAAGTGCCGATATTGTTCGAAACGAATGGAACCTTAGACCTGATATATTACGCCGACGCGGTTGAAGTTTCGATCATTAACGCGATGCTATACAGAAAAATTGTGAGCTGTCTCTAGTATTGATCTATGACACCCATAAAGCAGCTTCTACCATTAAAAAAATAAAGAGAAGCTACGAAAGCTGGCGGCACCACCTCCACTTCCCTTCAAGGTGACATCATGCGTTTTGTTGTATTCTACTATGGCCTAAATTATTTTTATCTCTACAGGTTGGCGCCTAAGTTGTTCTCCTTATGCCTGAGACTTTACGTGAAGGTTTATCGCTTCACAAGGGCTTGAATGCAGGACACATCAAAATCTGTGGCGTTAAACTTACAGTGCGGTACTTTACCGGGACACAAAAAAGAAAGCATTGTTGTTTAGCTCTGAGTTTATGTTAAGATATTAAGTTTATTATTCGCAAATTTAGGGGCACCATAACAATTAAATGATGCTTCAAAATAAGATGTGCTGGTATCTAGTATTCCTCTTGGTGTCAGTTCAGATCAATTCGTGGGAATATTGTTGTTGCCTGGCATAGATAGCTAGGGTTCAGTGTTCGTTCAAGCAGTAGCAATTCGCAGTGCACTTGTCATCGAGAAGCGCATTCACACCTTTATGGTTTTGCGCACAATCGGAGCTCTATGGTCTAAAAGGTCTCAGAGCCTTATAACAGAGAACGGTGTGGCACCTAAGCCGCTGAGCCGAGGCTACCTTGTACGAAGAGTGCGCATGGTCGGCAGACAGGTGGACAGTACAATCAAGCAGTGCATAATCCGTTCCCCCACTTTCAGCGCATCCGCAAGAGTAACATGCAGCGCTGTTGTTCATTACGTTGGGTGAAGGGCAAGCAGGAAATTTCAAAAGCACCGCAGCAAGCAGTGCAGCGGAGCTCACGACATGCCCTCAACTCTTTGCATCAGAGTGAAAAGAATGCACGGAGACAGGAAGGCGCGCAGGGCGCTTATTTTTTTATTTTTTTTTTTTTGTTCTTGAGAATTCTTTCCCAGTTGTGTGACGCAAGAGGTCACGACGCCTCTTGGCGCGGAGCCCGAGTTGAGGGCTGTTGTACGGCCGCAACTCAGAGCTATAGCCTCAGAGGACGCTCTTATCGAATGCCTAGTTTACGAGTTCATTCGACAAATGCTCGCCTCGTCATCCGTTATCTTCACTTCAACGTTATAAAGACCGCTCACGTTGTGTCAATGACAGCTTGCGATTCAAGGAAAGAGGCTTTCAGAGACGCGAGACGTGTAAATAATGATACGGAGTGGAGATAACAGGTTTCGGCAATTTCGCTAAATCTGATTTCTTATCTGTACCAGCATTGATTGGCATCATTACTTTATTATTCATCTTAATTTTATTTTGCGACAACTGTTGTAGCGATGAAACATTAGAGCACATCTTCTGCGACTGTCATCGCTACAATACACAAAGAACATCTATAGCAACATCTCTATCTGACATGGACCAGAGAGTGGCAGAGACCCACGACCGCAGGAACAATTCTGGATATGTCGACCTGAGAAGGCATCATCAGTGATGTCGACAAACGCAATGCTCAACTGCCTGCAGGCAACAGGCTTGCACCAGTGATTACCAACTTACTGCGCTATGGTGACTGTGAAGTGCGACTCTATGTGGGCACTCTCTCGCCACTCTCTCTCTCTCTCTTTCTCCATCTTTAAAACTCCCCCACCCCTTTCCCCTGTGTTTGGTAGCATACCGGTCCTCATAGACTGGTTAACATCCATGCCTTTCCTTTCCCTCCTGTTACTTCCTTTCTTCAAGTTGTCTTGAATGTCCGTCCAGATTACTCAAGTTACTATATTTATAAAATCCGGCATTATTATACCAAATTATTGTCCAGGACAAGGTCACGTTATGAAAAGTGAAAAAGAAACACTGACCACGAAAAAGAAGGAGAAAAGGACGTTTCTTCTTTCCTGTATTGTTAACAATCGAGGCTGCTGTGAACAAGACACCAATAGGTGGAGCTGAAAAAACATTTATTTAATAATTTTATCGGGGCTGAAGCTCCTCTTTCGCTTTTTATTATGTTGATTCTTAATCAGACGGCCTCTTTAGTAAAAGTTATTAACGATTTAGGAGGTACTCTCCTACCGTGAAAAACCGCCAGAGCCTGCACTAAACGCGCAGCATAATCATAGCGAAAGCTGGAAAAGTGGCCTTTGGGTGCCTTTTTTAGACACTCTTTGGGTAACTGCTATAAGCGCACTTGCACGGTACCTACTATGTCATAAATCATCATAACTTTTGTGTAATAGGGAGATTTTGACCATAACATCGTTCGTCATTCTTCAGAGAAACGTGGTGCACACCATACACTTGAAAAAAAAAATGCTTTGCAAACTTTTTTTTGTGTGTGCTGTGGCTCACCACGATGAAGAATTGTACCGGAAGCTTTAGTGACAGGTCGGAGCATTTGACGATCAATTCGTAACTAAATCAATTCGCATTGTTAGTGACAGGTCGGAGCATTTGACGATCAACTCGTAACTAACTCAATTCGCATTGTTTGATGCCTGATTGCTTTTCGGCTGTTCTAAAATGCTTTATTTCTTGTATTAATGCGATTACTCTCCCTAGATCAAGCCTGCCTAGGGTCATTTTGCAATAAAGTTTCAAGCACCGCCGTGGCTCACTGGTAGAAACTTGGCTGGTACGCAGGGCACCGGGGTTTGAAACCCTTATTCTCAGGTTTTGTTTTTCCTCATTTGGCGTAATAGTGGTTATGGATACCATCGGCTGCGGCAAACAACTACGGCGCACTCGGCCCTTGTGATCTCACAACAGCTTTCGCTGTAAAAGCTTGACTTCATATGACTTCACCGATATTTGTCCTCCCTAATTTCTACTATCGTTCTCTTCGCAACGAAGCAGTGACACATATTTCCTTAGTTTGTCTTGAGCTACTTGGCTAGCACTTTGTCTATTGCGTACATTGACAGAATGCACTGTAATCTAGATGACTTTCTGCAGGAAATCAGTAAGCAATATCTGACCACGAAACGTGGGTCCTGCTCCAAAAGAAAGGATTACCACAGCAACTTGCGCATAAGACGACATCAAGTGGGCTCCCTATTACAGCGGAATACAAACCAGAAAACGGCAAGAGAGAGGAGGGCTGGTGCAAAAGTGGGTAGAAGCCATTACGTTCTCCGGTATAGGCCCTCTACGCGGCGCTCTTCTATATAGTTGGGCGTGCCTTGCAAACCGAGCCTTTAACACTACGTCAACAACAGCGCCCCAGCGCGCCTGCGCGCAGAGCTGTGTGCCGAACACCCCGGGGCAAGCTAAGACGGATCGAGTGTGTGCCTAGCGTGGGCAGCGCACAAAGGTCTGGCTCGCGCGAAAGTCGCACCATCGGCGACGGAACAAAGGGAGCTCCTTGTCTGTCCTGCCTTGATAAATGCGCCAACCTAAGAAAAGGGTTAGTGACAGCCACGAAAGGGGGGGGGGGGGGGTACTGGAATCCGTGAAGACTTGGAGGGTGGGACACACAATGCGCTAACTCTGTGGGGTGCCTTTTTTTTAGTGGACGACTGTGTTCAGGGGTACAGTGGCTATAGCCGAGACCCTTCCGTCTTGCCGTTCAATTGGAGATCATCGGTTCTGTCTTCCTCTCAAACTTCATCGCTACCTTTCTTTCTACTTTCGTTTGTGTCTGCCCTTGTATGCATACTTGTTCGCACGTGCAAGTGCTGTTGCGTTTAGCAGCTTACTGTGACTAAGTGGTCTGTGTGACCCATTTCGCGGCATTTATCGCGATAGATTCGTATCAACTATATCCCAGGTGACGGCTCTTCTCTGTGCGGCTCTTCTCGTTTGTTGAGCAGTTTATTGCGATGAATTCCAAGTCGACTAGCCCGGCTAACAACACTCCTGCGGCCACTCTAAAACTCGCCTCGTATTCGCATGACAGGTATACGTATATGTAAGCTCCTGCAAAGTACAAGCATTCGTATACGTGCTTTGCGCACAACCAACGCATACCCCTGGGCTTTCTCAGAGACAATGGCCATGAACACGTTTTTGGCCTTTCTCAGAGACAATGGCCACGACCGCACACTCGTATATACGGTTGTTACAAGACGTTCTGTATGCTGTGTGCGTGCGTAAGCATTATGTATGAAATTCATCCACATAAATTACTACTAACAGATATTAAGAAAGACAGACGTCAGAGGAAGATGAATGCTTGCAATAAAGAATTAACCAACAAGGCGCGTGTGCCAAGGCCGCGGTCGACGTTTCTAGACGTGGACTTGTCTTCTTGTTGCAGCCTCGACGAAGGCAAGCCCGCACGTCGAATCGAAACCTCGGCCTCCATCACACACCCATGCACTGTTCGCGAATTTTTCATAGTAACAGATTATATATATATATATATATATATATATATAGATATATATATATATATATATATATATATATATATCTATATATATATATATATATCTATATATATATATATATATATATCTATATATATATATATCTATATATATATATATATATATTGTTAAGAACAACAACGCTGGAATGCTATTCCAGAAAACCAGTATGTATAACCTTACAATATAACCTCGAGTGCACTAAAGCGCCCTTTCTTTTGGAGAAGACGCCTTCACCTGGTGCCCCCCGATACAAAGCTGTTATAGCATACAAGATGCTTGTTAGGCCAGTGTTGGAGCACGCCAATATTGCTTGGTTTCCGTATACAAAGGAACTAATTGCAAGAACCGAAGGGGTGCAGAGGAAGGCAGTGAGGTTGGTTTATAATAAATACAACTTAACAGATTCTCCCTTCGGAGTTACTAAATAAAGCTTGTATACTAACACTGCAAAGTCGGGCGAAAATAGCAAGATTGAAGTTTTATTTTATTTATTCCACGGGGGCATAAAAATCGACCTATCAAAACTAATCTCTTTCAGCAGTTCAAGGTTGACACGTTACAGATACTCGCAAACACTTAATGAACACACTTCAAGCTCTAATTGATTTAAATATTTATATTTCCCACACATTATAAGAAAGTAGAACCGACTCAGTCCTACTCCTACTAATGCCTCATCTTTACTCGTGTTCTTAGAGAATAGAAGCAAACGTACATGCTGCGCAGTTTCTTTGAACATAATTATTGTTTTTTTTGTGTCTTTCTGTATTATGTATACCCTTGTAGTATGTATGCTCTCCCTGCTGTTGGATGATGAAGAAAAGAAAGCACGGGAGATGGCAAAAGCGGTATGTTAGCAAATTTCGAACAACCGGCATGCTACCCCACCGTTTGAAAAGGAATGAGGCAGTTTAACGTAAGAGATATATAAAGAGCGTGAGAGAGAGGAGACCCCTGTATTGCTAATTGTGGTCAATGGGTCTTTCGGTGTGAAAGCACAGTCTAGTTCGTTTAACACAGCTGTAAGCACCGTCGCCAACGAATAACAAGGGGCTAAAGATGACACAAAGAAGTATCAGATGAGTTCTCCACAGATTGACGAGAGAAAAAAAATTAAAAAGGCGAAAGCGGCGACGTGAAGGTGGGCACGAATCAAGCCCGTTCACCGTCAGTATCTCGCACTTGGTCTATATGCCTGGGACTTTCCACGGCAGCGGCGCGCGCCTATAGCACAAACGGCACTCGCTGGAAATGGCTGGATAAGGTCCGAAGAAAGCAGCTGCGCCGTCGTCTACACTCGAGTTGTTCACCTCGCGGTCAGAGTCCGCTACGTTTTCTGACCGCACCGGCCACAACGGCCACGGCGGATGACTCAGGCTATACGTGACCCGCCACTTGAAATGGCGGGACGTTTTTTTTTTATTTCTACTACTCGGCACTTTAGGGCTTTCAGTCCATTCACGCACTTATATAATATAGCACGTTGGCTAATGCCGCTATGTTACGCTGCTAGAACGCATACAGTCAGCGTCATAGTTTACCGGGGCCACGAACCTAGGAATACGTTGAACTTTGCAATTACCAACGAATCGAAATACATTACTGCGTAATTAGCATATGCTTGCGCAGACATGACAATTCGAGCATCATGGTGGGTTCAGAGGCTGCAAATATATTCCCTACTCTCATGCGCTCTGTTTGGATGCTGGTATTCCAAAAGGCGGTTTGATGGGTTTACGTAAAATTAACAGACACCAAGGGAAAAAGGATCTAATTGTTATTACTGTAAATTTATTCAGAATATGATTGGTTAACGTGAGCAATTACTGTATCAGAGAATATATAGCATTTATTAACTTGTAATCGATGACGCTGTTTTTTTTTCAGACTTCCCCTATACAGACAGACATGCAATACCATGCTTCCAGTGTCAGTGTTTGGTCCGTTTCACGCCTGAAACCAGCAACGTGTGCAGTGCCATTTCGTATAGTTCACGTTATATATTTTCCAGCATCGGCAACTGTCAGTGCCACAGTCGACAGCGATGCACCGCTCTACTAATGAGGTCATAGTGACGTTTTTGTTTAGGTCACGTGCCTCTCCGGTATGTAACGGTGGCCGGAAGTTTCGGTTCTGCGCTTCTCGATAATGTACGAATACACGCCGCATTGACATGCTAGTAATAGTATTTATTGCTGGGGCTTAAAAGTACCAAAAACCACGACATGATTATGAGAGACTCACCAGTGGAGGACTGCGGAAATTTTTGTCCATCTGTTGTTCTCTCACGTGCACCAAAACGCACGCGCACAGGTCACTATAGCATATATCTTCCATAGAAATTCGGCCGCTATGGCCGTGATTCGAACCCATGACCTTTGTGTCAACACTCAAGCACCATATTCACCGTGGTGGGTAGCGACATGCACGAGCACGGAGATTCACCATGGCCAAATATTTACCTCGCCGCCAAATTCAGGTTCTATATAGTGGCATCCCTTTTCGTCAACGAACATACCGGATGCAACTATTAACAACAAAAAGAAAATTCATTGCAACAAGCGCTGCCAATTAACTAATCAAGGCAATCACTCATTTACAATAGTAGTAAAAACTATAATGATCACAAATAAGTAATTAAAATTCAAGCCCTGGTATTTTCTATGAGCTCAATGGATATAGCCCGAAAGGAGACGAATATAGGTGTTGCATCAGAACGGTCAATTGAGCAAGTGGGTGTTGGCTCAAAACCGAAATTTCATTCCCGATTTCAAAACTTTCATTCTGCTTCGTCGCGAAATAAAATGCTTGTTGTGAGCCAGCGCTGTAGTCTGTCGTTCCTCTCATCGTCCTCGTCACGCTATGATTTGTTCAAGATGAAGATAAGGTCGGAAACATGACAATAAAAAGAAAAGACCACTGCAAACAGTGCTATTGTATACTGTGTTTCAATGTATCGCTTAGCCTTACATTGACATCACCTTTTTTTTTTTCGCGTACGTTAACCTCTGCAACGTTGACGAAACATCTGTTTTTTTTTCAGTGAGGCCACTGAAACCGAACCTCACACGTCATCGCGGATAGATTCGCTCATCACATGCATTGCCCCGCTTTCCTCCCCGTTTCGTAAAATTAGCTGTTGGTTCGAAGGAGCTTCGTTGCATACTTGCTCCATTGTCACGTACGTACGAATTGTAAGTCTCCAAATACCCTAGATGGCACACAGCAAAGCTAACACATTAGAGTTACAGTATACGCTACCTTTAGGTACCTAAGGTAGCATATTTATATTGACACGTTGTATAAAAAGAACATGGGCGCCGTCTGCGACATCTCATGCAGCTGACGCGAACTATATAATGCCAACCATCGAAATAGCGGGCGCGCGGCGTCACGCCCGCCATCTCGGAGGCTATGTGCCAATCCTAGAGGTGCGCACGAGGGAGGCAGAGGGGCTGGCCGCCCCTTTCCCCCAGTCACCTAAGAGGGGGGCGCAAAATCTGCTCATACATTAACTATGCGGCGGGGCACCCTCATAGTCACCTAAGAGAGGGGTGCAAAATCTGCCTCATGCATTGACTTATTAGAGAGGAGGGCGCTGCGATAAACCTTCGCCCCCCCCCCCTCCTTGAGCGGGAAACTTTGCGCACGCCACGGATGCCATTATAAAGTTCTTGCGCTGTAGGATTGTGTTCAACAAAATTGCTGCAGAATGACATCGCGCTAAAGCTTGGCTCCATACTGCAGATGGGTCGAGCAGAAGCTAAGAGTTTTGGAATAGCCTACACGGCGCTTTGGACACTCGCCCTTTTATAGGTCACTCTAGGGTGCTGGCCGAGAGCCGTCACTTCAGTGGGTGCGGTCACATTTGTGTGACGAAAACCTCTTGGGGCAGGCTTCTGGGTCCCCGTTAAATCGAGAGCGTCCCCAACGCAATACCCAGACCCTCATTGGGTCTCGCGCATGTGCAGTGGTCTAGACGCTACTTCATTGTTTTGTTTTGCCCCAAAACAATTGCGGCCCATATTCGAAAACTCCCTATTAATTATTGGGGCTTTACGTCCCAAAACCACCGTGTGATTATCAGGGACTGAGTAGCGGATGGCTCCGGAAATTTAGGCCACCGGTGCTTATTTAGCGTTAAGGAGGACTGCCAGTTGGGCGTGTTGGTAATTGTTCATGATGAGACAAGCGCAAAAAATACACACACTCAGAGAGGACACAGACAAGCGCTTACTAGCAACTGAAATTTATTTCGAAGCGTACACTAATAAATACAACACACGCAAGAACGTCACTTCCCAACTTCCCCTGTCATCATCAAAAACGTGATAATACAAAATATGCACGCGCCCACAACCGGAAACAAACACGTACCCAAGAACTAAGAAAAGAAAACGTAAAAAAACAAAGAAACACAAATAAAAGCGTAACACAGATAAAAACAATGGGTTATGTGACGTCCAAAAAAGTAAATTCCGCATGTGTTAGTAGAACTGACGTTTGGCTGACTGACGCAACTGTCCCCTCCTTTCCTTATTCTATATGCTTCCATTATTTCTCTCGTCGTCCGCTTGTTGTGCCTGTCAATTATTCGTGTGTCGTGAAATTTCGGTTGGCATGTGCATTCTTTGCAGTGCATCGCTAATTTAACGTGCACCTAATTCTACGTTCACGGGCCCCCCGCATTTCAGCCCCATCGAGATGCGGCCGCCGCGGCCAAGATTCGATCCCGCGACCCTCGGCTCGACAGTCGAGCAAGTCGCTACTGCACCACAGTAGCGACTTGAATGCGCCAGGGAGGAAGGGGGAAGAGAGGAATATGGTATTCACGTAACAATACCACCATTGTTATGTGTATACAATATGACGTCTGGTTCATAGGGCCAGTCAAGCTGCGAAACACAGCTTTTTCACCTCAAAATCTAACCAGGTCCATGTGTACCCTCGTGTACCGGCCATGTGGTTAAATAAACTGTACCCTAGCATAATTAAGCAAAGCACAGGTATACGTCGGCACTTTATTAGAGTATCCACTGTTCTTTCATCATGTAAGTTATAGGTCCAGTCTCAATAATAATTAACACGAACACTTCTGAAGCACTGCTATTTTTAGTCAAGTGATGATACTGGATGCATACTTCTGTTTGCGGTGCGTTGAACCTTGTAGGTAAGCGAGCGCTTTCCTTCTAAAATTTCCAACCTGTTTTGCTCGGGAACACATTGCTTGAATTGCTGTCCCCGGAATGTTGCGCAAGTCTGCCGGACGACTTACGCAATTTCCTCGCAGGATCATTAATTATATTCCTTAACGGTGGTAAAGACTACAAAGTAATCATAGCAGAGACGCACCTTTAGCTTACGCGTACATAACTCACTGCACCGCTAGTAGCCGCGGCAGCTGACAGCTTCCGGCGTGCTGGACAAATGCATGCCGCCTCGGCCAGGTGTCTGTGCGGCTGGAATTAGCGCAAAAGAAGGCCGGCAGGTGGCCGGGAACGATAACGGTAACGGCAACGCTGGGTTTGCGGTCCAAAGATGCGTAGAACAAAAAGCTGAACTTCGGCCACTCCCAATCACGATACAAGCTGGTCAAGTTACCTTTCGTCAATCGTACTTGAGTGAAGTCAATATTCTGTTACTGCGATAAACGCTCGCCTTTCAGGCGTAATTCTTCATGCGCATATGTGGATCAGATGTGTGCTCCGAGTCCTCTGTTGCGTATTAATCGAAGCAGTGAACTGTGGAACTTGAAATCATCTTGGGCTCTGGGAAAAATGTCTATAACCACAATACGCTGCACTGAACCAGCTAGTGC
Organism: Rhipicephalus annulatus; assembly: GCA_013436015.1. Taxonomy (NCBI): domain Eukaryota; kingdom Metazoa; phylum Arthropoda; class Arachnida; order Ixodida; family Ixodidae; genus Rhipicephalus; species Rhipicephalus annulatus. The sequence goes on along the minus strand of WOVY01003677.1, from coordinate 149,325 downwards.
ATAGCTTCGTGACACGACGATAGTTATAGCGCGAGAACAAAACGACGACACTGAGACAAGAAGGACACGAAAGACACGTGTGTCGTCGTTTTGTTCTCGCGTTATAACTATCGTCATGCCATACCACCTAGCCCAAGCTGCCACACTTCGTGACACGACATTGCAATAGTCAGGTCCGCTTTGGCGAGTTGTTTGGGTGCTGGTATTCTTCGCTCGCGTGACGTACATGCACCCCATGGAGAAAGCGAATGCGAAGGAAAGTTGAACATCATAGACACTGCACGCCTCTTCCTCGTCGTTCTGACTAGTGGGACCGAGTAATAAACAGCCGATACCCCGCTCCAAATAAATATAGCCCATGCGCGACGTGCTCACTTTACATAAATATTAGCCGGAGCTTCACCGCAATATTTACACTGCAGCAAACGATGTGTAAAAAAAGACGCGCATTGTAAGCATATAACGCAGCCTCTTTCGTCCCCACTCCCACGACGATTGTCGAGGTACCCGTCTTCCGCGCTCCAGTGGTTGCGCACTCGCTGCAGCGTCCTTCGCTCGGAAGGCGGTTTGCGGTGGAGCCGCCAAGCGCGCAGATGCGAGCAACGCACACGTACGACTACGAGCGGAATAATGCGGATGGCAACAGGCGGTCGGCCCAGACGCGGCGGCGCCTCCGCTGCAGGCTCGCAGTTGTTGGGCTTGCAGAGAGGAGGAGTGGGGGTGGGGCTGGTCGTGAGTCACTTGGGCTCCCGACAACAGTTCGCCATGGCCTTGGGGCGGCTTTCCCCGGGCGCCCCTGCAGACTCGCCTTGTTGCCGACGGCCGCTGAGAGCAACGCAGCTGTGCTGGCTCTCATCCGCGGTCAGCGGGACTGCGACCGCGAACAAAGTGTCGCTCCACGCGTGATCGCTTGTAAAAAAAGCGCGCAAGGTTCTCGCTCGGGTGCAGAAAGAAACTGTTCGCTTGTCAGGCCTGCGAACGTGACCTCGGGTGCGCAATAAGTTTCGAAACGTCCGAAATGTCGCGGTTGAATGGAGATGTAACCCGTTGACAGGCGGACTCTTCCCAGAGGAGACCCAATGGAGGGTTGCAAGGTCGAGGAGTTGTCGCGTTTGCAGCTCCTTGTCCGTATATGCATCAATTGCAGTATCAGCCTTCATGCTCGGCTTTAAGGTAGCATCGCCACGAAATGTGCCAAGTGGCCTACACTCGACGAACGTCAGTTATGCTGCATGGACACAGTAGACGTTAGCAGCTGTGACGAAGAATAGGTGCGATTAACACATGCGCAATGCCGGTAGACGAGAGTACACCGTACGTATACGAATGTGCCAGATCAAGGCAGTTCATATTCGGAAATGAAGGATGGTACCCCGAGTATAAACACGTTAACGTTTGACTGAAAAACTATCGCGATCATGGACGAAACTCACGACTCTTCGAACGAAGGGAGGTATGTTTCGCGAAACAACGATTTGTGGCCCAAAGGGACCCTTGTCCACACGAGGCACCGCGCTCCACTTTCGTATTCTGGTATATTCGCCAGTTTGCATGGTCCTCGTGGCTTACAGGCGAGTGCGAAAAAGAAAAAGACAGCCTTATACGCTGAACAGGCCGCACAGACACAGCAAAACCTGGAAAACAGGGCTTTCTTTATAAGGGCTTTTTGTAAATTCTCTTGGGTCAAGTACTAGTACACTTGCACGGCGCCCAGTACGCCACAAGTAGTAATTTTTGTGAAGCAGAAAAGCACCCACTACGTCATTATTCGGAGAAAAAGGCTAAACATTTCTTTAAGATAAGTAGCGAAGCGATCATGGAAAGTAAATGCTTGGAGCTCTGTACGCATCAACAGAAATCACTTGTAGCTATACAGCTACCTTTAGCTATAATATGTGGGATTCAACCAAATGAAATAACAATAAATCATTACAAGCCAAGTTGATGGCTACAGATTTCGTATATATTCTCCACGTATACCGTATAGACACTGTAAAGTGAAACGAAAAAAAAAAACTTGAAAATGTTGTGCCGCAGCTTCCACTTCGTTTTGCAAATCAATCATTGTAGCACGTTATGAAAAAGCTTCATTAGTTAGTTTTTTAGTTAGTTAGTTAGTTAGTTAGTTAGTTAGTTAGTTAGTTAGTTAGTTAGTTAGTTAGTTAGTTAGTTAGTTAGTTAGTTAGTTAGTTAGTTAGTTAGTTAGTTAGTTAGCAAACCTGCTGCCTCTAAATAACCTATACACCTACGTCTCTATCCGTCAATCTTTTGTCCTGCTGGGCCGGCTCGTCACTCACAAACGCCCGTTTCACCTCGTTTCTTCGTGACGGAGTGTGGCCGTTACTTGGGGCGGGCCAACGACGCGAGGCCAGCGTTGCCTGCTGATGGACAAGTGTATACATCTTGCCACGTCCGCGGCTCGGAACATTTTCCTCCGATAACCAGCATGGAGAGAAAGAAATGTTTTAATGAAATACTTGGCATGTCAGTCTGGCTATCTACCTGACATTCTATTCCAGGTGCTGGGTGATGATCATTATGTATAAACTTATGTTCACACGATACATCGAGCCGCAAATACACAGAAACGCATATTACACTATGCTGTCATAACGCGTCACGCACAGGTCATTCTTCGCCATGAGCAGAGAGACATTCATAAAAATAAATACAATAAAGATTACTTTATTGATGGTGAACTATACACGTCGGGATATAATTATAATCTATACCAGAGCTATTGTTGGCAGTTTCCTATGGGAACGTAAACTATTATACTGAAATTTTCAGGGTCGCGGCCTCCAATGAAGACCTTCGGGCCCGTTGGCGGACTGTGCTGCTCATTTCGGGCCTGGACAAGCAACTCTGGGCGACCCAGCAGACCAAGGAAGCTGCCGGGAGACGCGTTCTGTCCGTTAGCTCCTAGGTGCGAGCCCAGCCCAGCAATCTGCCGGAAATTATTAAAGTTTACCTCTCTCTCTCATTGATGGCGAGGCCTTTAGTTAAAGGTTGCGCTGGCTATAGCGGCTCACAGGGCTTGGCCCAGGGCCGCCAGTCGGCTTCCCAGGGTCCGTTCGGCGACTCGTGTCTCCTACGTCTACGTGTATACTGGTTGCATATAAATGTCCGCTGCCGACAATAGCGGGTTGCTCTGAACAGCTGTAAATTAGAGTGACTGGGAAACGTTTCCAGTGACTATACAGTATATAAGGTATGAGCGTGAGTGTTGAAATAACTCCGGATTATAGACATACGTTAGGAGCTCTCTCTCTCTCTCTCTGTCCGTACTTCATGTGAAGCTTACGCAGGTTCCGAAACGTATTAGTCTGCAGGCGGCACAGCCATCCCGCGCTTGAATATGCTGCATTTGGAAGCTCGAGTCCCGTTGAAGAAGTAAGCCGCCTTGAGAGACTGTCTCCCTGATGCGTGTCTCCTGCAGTCACACAAACTTTGCTCTTGTCGCAGGAATCATTATACGGCGTACGGGCCCGGCGCGCGTGTAAAACGTTCTCATATCCGCTCGCGTACGCTGCCTAATGACACACGTGGCCACACGCATATCTACGATGCACGGAACGCTTTTCGCCATCCGCATAAATCGACGTTCCCATCTCGAACGCTTCTCCATATGCGCGCATGCCATGCTGCACTTCTGCTGTCGCTGGGATGTCATGGCGCATAGGCGCATAGCTACGAGCAAGAATTAACTGCTTCACGCTTTGACGCTTTCTCCGCATGCCCGCCGTTAAGAACGCCGCGCGCACGCACACAGACACACGTGTGTACGCACATGCATACAGACATACACGTACGCACGCAGGAACGCACACTACCTGCTCTGTTGTGGGTAGATGTGCATCCGCTGCCAGCACCGCTCAATCACGCAGGTGCCTGGCCAAACCACGGAGCAGAGTACTCTATTACGCGACGCTGTTCCTCTCATTGGACCGAGGCTCTGACGACGGCTGCCGCACGTGCGGTGTGCACGCCGACGCGATGCACGAGAAGACGTGCCCTTGACGGCAGTGGCGTGGCGGCCCGTGGGAGGCAACTGATTCGCCTGCTTGCACGATCGACGCTAGCATGCATGCACAGGCGCTGTACACGTGTCTCCGTGCCCAGCCAGACTACGCCGGTCCCCTTTTCCCCCTCCGATCATCGCCGCTGTCAACGGTTAGCCGTCGTTGCGCGAAGGACAGGCTCTTTTAATTGCCCCCTTTTTGGGGGCCAGCCTTAGCGCGACGATGATGCCTTGTGCCGCTCTCACGATAGCCGCCGGCCGTGATGCACACACACATCGCGAGCCTGACAGCGAGATGAAGGATCGACGCGGTCTTCCTTGAGTACATAGGCGAGGCACATTCATTCGTTGTTGATAAACTAGAAGGAAAGATAAAACGAAGATGATTGGGAGGATTTGTTCAAGCAAGAATACATGGCTATTGCAATTTTGGTATATATAACGATCGAAAGGAAAAAAAGGAACAAGCCGATAGGAAATACGCGTCAACAGAGTTGGTTTCTGGATTTGCTATAAGTGACATGGTGTCACACGTTCACACACGCAAACCATTTGCGCATGCGGTTACTATAGCAGAACGAGATGGGAAAAGTCATTTAACATTGTAGTCTAATTGAGCTAGAAGGCAAAGAACTGTATGGAAGGTCTCAGAAGTTAGCCAGCGTGGCTGATTACCTACATGGGCTGTGGAAAGGAGATAAGACAAAAAAAAACGATTATAAAAGAGAGAGATGTTAAGAAGAAAAAAGGCTGGTGGGGGAGGGGGAGGAGGTTGGTCAGGAGGAAGGAATCACGACGCAGAACTCTACCCATGGATTGTCGGAGGAAAGTGTCTTAGGACGCTGGACGAGACCATTCTCAGCACAGAAGGTTTGGAGAGCGTTGTTGAGTTTATTGCGGATCGCTGGTCTGAGAGACAGGCAGCCAGAAGTCCAACATAGGTCATGCGGCCAGGGTATGGGTCCTGGTGGCTGCCGTCAGCCTCTTTTTTCTTTATTTTATTCTCCAAAAGCTCACCTTTGTCTCGGAAACGGTTCGATCTAGCTCCATGATCGACAATGCTGAGCAATTCATAGCTTGTGTAGCGCATCATCCAGCGTCTCTCGAGACCCTCCGGAGCAGCCGGTGGGCAAAAGCAAGAGCCCGTACCGATTAATGCTTGACCGCAACAGCCGTTGGTCGTGCGAGAAGCGAGGAAGGCGAGGCCCGGGAGACCATTTCCGTCGCTACAAGCTGCACCCACCCCAACATGGAACAGGAAAATAGATGATGCCTATGGAACGAGGGGAACGCAATAGCGCTGCACACAGGGTGAACCCAGAGGCGAGCAGCATCTCAAGGTCGTTACTTGCATGGTCATCGGACGCGTGCCGCGCACTGGCTGCTCTTAGTTGGAGGCACACGTTCGCTGATCGCTCGGCTCGCCTGCCCGAACTTGTCTTATCGCGCCCTGATAGATAGGCGCATGCAAAGAGAACCGGACGATTCTCTGCCGGCCGCTCTGCAGAAGTTCGCCAATTGCCTTGTTGCCTTAAGCACGAGCGCAGGTTACCTTCCTCCTCGTCAAACCGTGCACCTCATGCGAGCCCTCCTCTCTTTCTGATCGTCCTAGCTCGTGTTTATAGTCCCGGTCGTTTAAGCACCCCGCTCTTCCGACGGGGATAGAATCCTCCGAAGAGGCAAGCTTATGCAAGCTCAGCTTCTTGCTCCGGGGCATGCGCCGGGACCGTGCGGATGGGAGGGGCGCTGGAAAGAGCGAAATATTGTTATTGTTTCGAAGCACGCGCTGGCCCCGAGGTCTTGTTTTCTTTGTTAATCTTCACATTTTACGCACAGCCAGTGACCCCCAGGTCGAATCTTGCAGTTCTTGAAAGAGAGGAAGGCGCCACCGTGAATCCTGCGTGGCACGGGCCCATGAGCGTACGCGAGACGATGCGAGTGGTGAAGAGGGAAGGATAACCATGCCGCGGAGTAAAAAAGAAGAGCGTAGTTTGGGTGCACTACGCGGGTAGTGTACTCTGCCAGCACGACGCTGTGCTGTTGAAACTGGGAGCACGTACAGCCTCTTACCCGTTGAGGCACGCAGGGTGTGCGCACGGAGTTATTGCTCCGCGGGGAGCACGCCTGCCACTGGGCCTCGACTTAGGAGCCTCCGAAGCGCGGACGAGGAGATGGAAGCGAGGGTCGACTACGCCCGATCGGCCGAAGATAGAGCCCAGGAGTCGGCCGAAAATGTTATAAAAATAAATAACTAAATAAGGCAAAGGATGCCTCGAAGATGGCGAAAAGAGAGTAAAATGTTTATAGAAGCCTGGAAGAGGACAGCAATAGAAGAAGAGGAAGAAGCTGTACGGACGGGGGAGGAGGGGTCAAGATGTCAGCACGCGCAGATTTGTCTGTCCTCCAAAAGAGTGATGTGCCGAGGGAGAACGGCGCCGGTGCGGCCGGCTCTTCCGCTGCAGGCACCTGTAGTGCGTCGTGCACGAATTAAAAAAACAAAGACAGAAAAGCGAAGAAGAAGAGGAGGGGGCGAGAAAGGAGAGCTTCTCCCGCGCGGCTGTTGCCGCTCCCTTCTCCCGCGACTGCAGCTCGTCGAACAACAACGCCTCGGCAGGCTCCGAGCAGGCAAGCGCTAAGAACAGGTCCCAGCAGGACTCCTATTGGTCCTCGCCGGGCCACATCACGTTCAATGCTGACTTTGCTGCTTCTTCTTCTTCCTTTTATACTTCTTAAGATGCTGCGTATATAGTACGCACAACATGCAAGAGCCTCCTCTTCTTCCTATCTTCGTCAAGGCAGCAGCAACGCTCGGGCTCTCCTCAGAGCTCCTTTTTGTTTCTTTTTCCGGCCTGCTCCTCCTTTGACCTTGATGCGCGGAGGACACGAGAGGGGGCGCAGCCAGCAACAGGGCCTCCCCCCCCTCCACCGCTTCGACCCCCTGTACTCCTGCAGGGTATATAATTTAGGTGAAGTCGTTCGGCGCAACGCCTCCGTTAGTGATTAGCATTTTATCATTGTTTTCTCCGCCTCACTGATTTTCATTTTATCTCTTTTTTTCCTATTGGCGAATATACGAATCTGGCTTTGTTCGCTTGTCTTAAAACAAAACAAAAAAGTTCGCACTTGGCTTGTCTTCTTCCCGATGTCAGCCCTGCAAGCATAACGCCTCGCCCTCTTGTCTCGCGCTCGCTTTTGTTTTTTTCTTCTATAAGTCTGTTAAGAAAAGAACAAAAGTTATCGCTTCGATGAACTGCACACGCAATCCCGCTGTGAGAAGCCCTCCGTGGAGGGAGGTTCTCTTGTATGTGGCTGCTCTACAAACGCGTGCGTGCGCTCCTTTCTTGCCTTTGTTTTTCCTTTAATTTTCAGGTTATTTCAGTCGTGAACTCGCGCCGACTCATAAACTTAATGTCTCGCCTGAATTGGTCAATCCTTCCCCCCGCTGCGCGGGCAGTCATGACCCCCGCAAGTTGAGCCCTTTTCGATTGTGTATTGCGGTGCGTGTTCTTAGCGCGTTGTGTTCGGGTCAGGCCGACGTATATAGAACACTGCGTGAACCCGTTTCCCAAGGAGCTTTATAACTCATTTTTTCTCGTGTTTCCAAAGAGTTCCGTTCAAGAAACTGCCTGCCGCCGTTCACGAAGACGGCCTTTAGCGCAGGGCAAACTTCGATGATATCACAACGGTACAGTTGAATGCACGTTTTTGTTCTATAAATTGTACGCGCATCTCCATTATCCGTACTTGACAATGCTCTATAGAGATCGTCGCTTCGCCTAGACGGTCGTCGGCATAAGGATCGAGACGGGATTACAGACCTCCTTTGAATGCACTCGATAAAATTGCTCGCGTTTTACGTCGCGAAACCACGCTAAGACTATGAGAGTATACTCTCAAAATCTATAGGCACAGTGGAGGCCTCCAGAAATTTTAACCCATTGGGGCTTTTGAACATGAGTACACGGACCTGTAGCGTTTGACCCTTCTGAGTGCTGTCAAATATCTATGGGGCGTTCTTAACAAAAAGCTAACGTAAATAACTAAATTTGTCTGGGTATGACAACCTTGAAGTACACATACAGAGTATGTGACGCCAACTTACACTATAGCCCACTTGTCAATTTCAATGTGCTCTTTCTTTCATTGACCACAATGCCTGGCAGTGCCACAAGCTCACCCTAACGTTCCATTTTTCTTCATATTAAATACGAGTGTTAAAATAGTAGGTTCTCCTCGTCTTCCTCTATGATTCCTTCGCTGAACGTACCAGCTTCAGGAACAATAATTTCTACAGCAAGTACGAGACCAAGGAGCGGTTAGAGGCACACGTGCATAGCGGCATCGTGCATCGAGGGAAGATGAATACCAGTTCTTAACTTTTCAATCTGTGACTTTGTTCACATTACCACAGGCAAAAAAGAACACTGGAAACCGAAAATTACATAGCTTGCGGCATACAATCTACTACTCGTCGTGATTTACAAAGAATCATAATGAGGTTTCGAAACATTTACAACGAGGAGTTCCTGACACACACACACCACACACACACACACACACACACACACACACACACTACTATATATATAGTATATATATATATATATATATATAGATATATATATATATAGATATATATATATATATATATATATATATATATATATATATATATATATATATATATATATATATATATATATATATATATATCATCTTCCAACTCAATTTACTGCTTAAGTGCATTTCTCTGTGCACTTGTCCACTACTACTACAATCCTTAACACGTACGCTGTGTTTCAACACCGTGCGGCTCCTTCCACATTCTGTCTCACATAGACGGCGTTGAACGCTGACGAATCAGGCTGTTATATTGCAACAGGCACCACCAAAGACAAGCGTGCTAAGAAGACGTTCCTCAGGAGACGCAGGGAGGGGTGAAACCTCTCACAAACTGCGTCCCGCATAGATGTACGCAAATAAGCCACAGCCGGCAAATCCAAGCGTCACTCGCCTGACACGTTCTCTTTTTTACGACCAGAAATACACGCTTGTATAGAGGGACGGCACGGGCCATAATTGGCAGCGGGCCACGTTTCCGAGGACACCAGCCAGGAGGCACAAAAGCTATTGCGCGGCGTAGAGAGGGAGAGAGAAGAAAAAGACGTAAAGACACCCGCGTCTCGCACAGTAAACTGGCCGTATTCAATACACCAAAGGCGTCTAGTCTACGGTGCTTTCGTTTATGACCCGTAATGCCGCGGTTGCACCCCGACTCCCCTCAGGACGGGGTCCTGGTAACCCCGTCGAGACCCATCCACTCGGTGCCTGCTTGTCTGGCGCCGCCTTGTGTCTGCAATGCACTCCGGACCTCGCTTCACAACGAGACAAGAGGCGTGACTTCGGTCTACCCGGTGCAATGCTCACTCAATAGGTGCTGTGGAATAGACGACGAATCTTTCGGTGGAACCGACAGTCTCCGACGCTTCTTTGTCACACGACGTTCCTGTACTTCTCAAAAAGAGGCATGACGGCTGAAACTCGGCGTACGCAAATGCCCAATTCCATCGTTGTTGGTTCGGACCACACTACCGTCTTTTTTCAATTCATTTCAGCTTATGTCGGAATTAGTAGGTACTACAATTAAAAACAACGAATAGTGTTCCCAATTATTTTCTTAATTTAAGTGCCTGTTGCTTTTATGTGAATGTACTTAATAAACAAGCAACCCACTATGGTGGCCGATTGTTTATTGTGCTCGACATCCGACGGGCTGTTTACGGCGACTGCATTGCAATGGAGGTGATTTTATAGAGGCCCACGTGCCTACATTTAGATGCATGCTAAAGGGCACCAGATGGTCAAAATTTTTAGAGCCCTAGACTACGGTGTATCTCATTATTACGTATGTAGTTTTGGGACGTTAAAACGCAGCAATTATTAACAAAGAAAGGAGCCCTTCGAACCATCTCCTCGTGTTCCTCTTTTATCAGCTATGGCCAGCAACACGTCTTGAAACTGTTACGGCTGTGACGAGGCAGTTGAATGTCTTCTGTGCCACTGCCCATCTTTCGAAACACAAACTGTGCTTTGGAAGCTGGATTTTTGAGCCTGAACGTAAGACCAGACTCGGAGGCAAAGATTCTGGGATCATGCCATACACGTTAATGCATCTACAATGCCGCAAAAAATATATACTGCGGCCAATAAAGCTGCCTACACTTTATTTCGAGTGTGAGTCAACTGTTAACGTGTGTTCAGAACTACACCTCTTGTTATTCTTGCTAATTAGTTTTTATATTATATTTAAGTGTAGATTAGCAAGCCGGACACTTGCCTGATTGAACTCGCTGCCTTGGTTAACTGTCCCGTCTTTTTTTTTGCCATGTGCCAAGATTGGTTTATCGCCCTCTCTTTTGTGCACGTCAAGTCTTGTTCGCTCTGTCCACGCCACTAACGTCGTCCTATCAACAGTCAGGTGTTGTGCACTTCCACGCAGCCGTATATAAGAATTTTATTTATATTCCATAAACCTCAGTGCCCCGCGAACGCGCCGAGATCTCGGTCGTGAATCCATAGAGCCGCCAGCCCCGCCCCGTTCGGTCAAAAGTTGTTCATGCAGCGTGGGACGGTCGGCGACTGGAGGGGGCCAAGTGCGAACCCCTCCGGGTCGATTTTCTTTTCACCCGGCTGCCACCCACATTTACTTTGTTTGCTTTTACCGGCCCGGATCACGGCTCCCCGGCGCGAACCAAGCCCGGGCACGACAGCGGGAAAGAAGATGAAGCACTGTTGAAGAGGGGGGACCAAACCGGCTGGTCGAGGATGGGACGCCGTCTCCCTCCGCAACGTCTTGAACTGGCGGGGCAGGGTCGAAAACAGCAAGCAAGCAACAGCGCAGTCGCCCGCAAAGCGGCAACGGATGGCGCCGATCCGCGTAGCGTTTCTTTTACAGCTGAGTTGCTGTGTGCCTGAATGCTGCCAGCGTCCTTGGCCGCATCGTCGTGGCCGCTTGGTTCTGCCGCTCTGCACCTCCGCCCCCACATCCCAAACGCCCTACTCTGCGACTCGAGCACGCTCCGCTTAAATGCTAAAAACGAGACCTAAGCGTGTTTCATTGCGGAACCACAGCGGTACTCCTCTCGTAGGACTGCAACAAAGAAGAAATTCGCTCTACATGTAAAGACACAAATGGCGAGGGAGGGGCGCAGACCCGAACGCGTTCATCACAAGGCAGTGGTGTCATGTCTCACGTAACAACCACCGCGTACGCAGTTTTTGCGAAAGGTGGTATCCAGCAAAACTGGCTCCACTTGGTTACGACTATCTCCATACCCAACCTCTGCAGCGGGTAGTTAAGTTTCTCCCGGAACGAGGCTTTCTTCAGAACCAGCTGTCAGGCTCCTCGGAGATCTGTGGGGCCGCGGGGTTACTTCGCTTGAAACTACGCCGTTAGCGGTTGACTCAACCAAAATAACCGAGATAACTAAAAGTAAAGAGAAATGACAGGAGGCGCCGTTAGCAGAGGCTTCAAACTTGTCGGCATACGTTTCACGTTAACGTGTTACCGGAATGCCGGATGTAATCTGCGCATGCGCGGACCTTTACGGCGTGGCCGGTAGTTTGTTTTTCCTGGCACCGGGGCTTCTTTATAGAACGAGCTGTCAGGGAGATCCGTGACGCAGGGTTACGTCACCCGCAACGGCGCCGTTAGCGGTGGACCGGCGATCTCCTCTTTCGCCGGTCGCTCCATCTCCGAGAAGCGGAGGCCCGCGGCTGACTTCAGACTGGTTCACCGAAGAGCGGCACAGCCGACCCGTCGGCCAGGGTCAGGCCTCCTCATCTTGTCGGGCAGACGCTCCAAGCCGGGGGCAAAATCTGTCGGCGAGGAAGCGTCTGCCGGGGCCTGGCCTGCCGCCGTGTCTTCTTTCTATCGCCGATAACCGAACAGTGTCGCCACGGTCACGACTGTAGCCTCGGGAGAACCTGTTTAAGAGAAAGAAACGGCACGGGCCGAGCGTCAGGCGTGCTGAACGACGCTCTCTCTCGCTCGCTCGCTCCGAAGCATCGACTATGAACGTCGATCACGTTTTCTCTTCGTCAGAACGACGGAAAATGTGATGCCTCCCCGAGCCGTGCTCTCGCTATGCGGATAACAACAGCCTGGAACTGTGGAAGACGTAGAAAAACGACGCCAGCTCAAGAAGGTTGGATAGGGCAGAAAGAAGCTCCGGGTAAAAAGGGGACAGGAAAAGACAGGGCTCTTCATGCACAGACGAAGTTACGGGGCCACCCAAAAGACGGGAGGTCGTAGCCTTCGGCTAAACAGGAATAGTTACGGTGCGGTCAGCCAGAGCCCTTTTTTGTTTGTTCTTCTTAGAGCGAAGATGCGTTAGTCTACCCTGAAACGTCGCCGTCATCGTCTTCGTAGAAGTAGTAGTAATATTAGTAGTAGTAGTAGTAGTAGTAGTAGTAGCAGTAGTAGCAGTAGTAGTAGTATAGTATGTAGTATTGAAGTATTTAGTACAGTTGTAGTAGCAGTAGAAGTAGGCGTCATACCGGTCATAGGACCAGAGGTGGGAGTGAGTAAAAGAAGTCATATAAAGAAATGATTTGGTGACAATGCTTGGACTAAGCTGTATCAGCATACCCTCACACTCACAAGCGCGTAGAGCTTCGCTGTATGTCGGGCTGCACGGCATGAAACTGGCGGCTCTCGATTTTTTTTTTTTTTTTAAGCGCGAAGCCCCTTAAGAGCGAGGCTTGTTCGTTGGCTTTCGCCGTATCCGAGCACATGAAAGCTACCCATTATACGTCATGACGATGATGATGATGAAGATGATGACTGAAATACGTGGCGCAAGGTTGACAAAGAGAAAAAAAGACGAGACAGAAAGAGCTAAAATGCTTTGGCGCTCTTTCTGTCTCGTTTTTTTTTTCTCTTTGTCAACCTTGCGCCACGTATTTCAGCCTAATATGTACCAACTAGCCCAACATAACGTACTGTTAAGATGATGACGATGATGATAGCGGAAAACGACTGGCTTGTACAGTAATCTACGTCTCGATATGCTTTACGATGCATTTGGTATGACTCGGAACAATCAACAACCACCAGGAGAACGTGCCCAGACCTCATCTTTGCGAACTCCATCACTGATCCGATACTTGAAAACAGCAATAATTAAGACAAACGAAATTCGCATTTCAATACGGCATAACATTTGTGACGAATAAATATTGTATACAACTGTACACTGCTTTGTCGCTCATTTACATGCGTGAGTGGTCAATGTCATGGGTGATTTACGGTAACACTGAACGATCCCACTACTTCGCCCACTCATCGTTATTCAGTTCGGGAATATGCCATGATTTTTTTTTCTTCGGACAGCTAATGCTATGCATTACAGAATTTTCGAAATTGTCGCACTGCTCCAGAAACCAAAACATTTGTTTCTCCCGCAAATCGACATAAAGTTAGAAAGGAAGGAAGAAATAATAAGAAGGACAGTGAGGTTAGCCTGTGGCTACCCTGTGCTCTGGAAAGGAGTAAGAGGAATAGAAGATCATGAAAATTTTACAAGGGAGCGAAAGAGAGAAATGGCGACAACAAGACAAGTAAAAATGTTTACCTTCTTTTAAACGTGAAAAAAAAAAATGGTGTTCTTAGGAAGTAGTCTCAACGGCGTCAAGAACCATTCGACAGAGGAAATGCGCTCGAAATTCTAACTTTAAAGAAACATAATAGTGTCAGTGAATGGTTTCGCAAATGATATTGAGGAGCAATCACCGCTACTCACGTGATGGAACGAAAATGAGCCAGTCACAAACGTCGTATTGCTAGCTGACTGCTGACGTTACAAATTCTTCTTCACAGTTGTATAATATACAGCGAAATTATATCTATGTTTGTGTCTGCCTTTCGGGAAGGAGAGCAGCTTACTATGCATGAAGGTGACCGATCCCATTGTGCTGCTGTAACCCGCGAGTCATACAGTTGGCTGCGTAATAGTGCGGTTGATTGATTGATTGATATGTAGGGCTTAACGTCCCAAAACCACCATATGATTATGAGAGACGCCGTAGTGAAGGGCTCCGGAAATTTCGACCACCTGGGGTTCTTTAATGTGCACCCAAATCTGAGCACACGGGCCTACAACATTTCAGCCTCCATCGGAAATGCAGCCGCCCTAGCCGGGATTAGAACCCGCGACCTGCGGAGTCGAGTACCTTAGCCACTAGACCACCGCGGCGGGGCGTAGACATATGTTACAGAGTTCAAGATGTTTACATAACCAGTTGTTTGCACTTGCGCAACGATGCCAACTGGAACATGCATATTAGCAACAACAGAAGCTGATACGAAGTGCTGATGCTCGCGAGGATGCTGGTCCTGGACACTGCTACATAAATCAACATCAGCGCATGGCAACTAACCACAATGGACATTAACCTGACGTGAGGGCTCTATCAAAGGAGTACATATGCAACGTTTATAAAATTGGGTAGGCAGCACTGCAACCATTATTGACCTTTCACGAAGATTAGCGTCTATTCGAAATGCAGTTCCGATACCTGGCGTATCTCTGTGGTAAAATGCTTCATTGCCACGCGCAGAATAATTGGGTTCAATTCCAGCTGGGACCCTGAGATTTATTCTTTGCATTTGTTCGGTCGACGCTACCGATGTCGGGTACTTCTTAACGCTCGCGCGTTAAAATTGCTCATATGTGTGTTCTCGTCGTTCCTGGGTAGATACTAAATGTCAATCACCTGTGGCACATACCAGCGGCACGTAGCCGCCCGTGCGTATGTGCCACTGTCTGGCTGGAAGTGTTCGACGACGTACGTGATGGGATTGTGACATTATTTATGTCATGACCAGCGTGTCATATTCCTCAAACCATAAGACCCTCCCATGCCAATTTTGGTTCGCGCCAAGTTAAGGGTGTGTGCACGAGAGCACCCAAACGTAAGTGGCTAGATAGATAGATAGATAGATAGATAGATAGATAGATAGATAGATAGATAGATAGATAGATAGATAGATAGATAGATAGATAGATAGATAGATAGATAGATAGATAGATAGATAGATAGATAGATAGATAGATAGATAGATAGATAGATAGATAGATAGATAGATAGATAGATAGATAGATAGATAGATAGATAGATAGATAGATAGATAGATAGATAGATAGATAGATAGAAAGACAAGCTCAAAGTCACTGAAGTTTACTAAGAAATGCTTCGCATTTAAGAACAACCACAGACAAGACACGCGTTCTTCGTCATCATGAATCAGCTAGCTCAACTTTCTGTTCTCGGACAAATTGAATTGTCTCCTCCAGAGTACGACATAAGTTGAACAGCCCATCAATCATGAAACCGTTGTCAAAAAACGTGTAAGTTGGTTGGTCCTGGTTCACTTGCTGTATAAATTCGCATATTCGTTTCCACAGCGATCGCAATAATAACCGACTACAGAGAAATATGCTCCCCATCATACTGCCGTTTTTAGAAAACTGAAGCATTCAAAAATAATGTTTCAGTAATGAGGCAACCTCATTGTTCTGTATATAGATGGACGTTTGATTCATAGGAAACAGCTTATGCATGACGACTACGGCGTTTTTCTTTTTTTTTTTCAAATGGTCTCAAAATTGCCCGTTCTACAAAACCACGCTAGCACTGCAGCTCTTATGTATTAACCACAAACTGGGCCTCTGTTTAGGTCTTTTCACTGCTCGTAGAAAGAAAAAAATAAGATCGTTTTGGAACAGCTCGAAGCCAACCAAAAATAGGTCGATCATATTTTGGAAAGTTTAATTACACCCTTCGGTTATCGGTTTCTGACGTTCACTATAGCCAGACCCCGCAGAAACAAAGCGGTTCTCACTGTTGGCCTCTCTCTTTTATATCTTGTATTTTTTTTTTGCTCCGCACGCTTATCCCCGCGAGTGGCTTATATCCTGGAAGGCCGGTTCTCGGTAAAAATCGCGGGACGCAAATACGCTGAAGATGCAGGAGTGGTGTGGCTGTCGGAAAAACAGCCGGCGAGTTCTTTTGTCGACGCTGGCGGACGGGACAGCGGCTCAACTGGATTGTGATGGCTTTGTTTTAGGTTGGTACGGGCGCTTGTAATAAATGGTTAGGCCTACTTCTCTTCTTCCGCTAGCTCTCTCTCTCAACTCGTCCTCCAGCAACTCTCGCTTTGCCTTGTGTCATTCGGGCTAAACCTTACAAAGACACCGGCCGCTATAGCGGTCTGCATCTCTCTCTCTCTCTCTCTCTCTCTCTCTCTCTCTCTCTCTCGCACTGCATCACGCCACTCTGACACTGCGACCAAGTACAGCCGGTTGGTTGCATTGTCAACGGACTCATACCGCGGCAGCCAGAGCTCGCACAGCCGCAATGACAACGACGCAGCCTCGTTCTGCTATAGTCAACTTCACTGTCATCCTTTGCTTTTATCTTGCTTCATTTCGTGTTGGTAGAAAAATGGGCTTGCAAGCCGACACTTGGTCCTTTATTTTCAAAGACCTCCGACGCTGAGCCGCTGCCACGCCCGCCAGCCAGCGAGCGGCCACAGGATTCGCTTTCTTTTAGCGCGCAAAAAAAAAAAAAGTGCGCGAGAGATCGCGCATGCGTTCATGAATATGCAGAGTGTGTGTACGTACACGGTTTTAGTGGGCGAAGAAGAGCGGCGCGTCGGCTTAGCTGGGAAATTGGTGGTTATGCTGCGGTGACTAGTCGTCACGGTTAGATATGGCGCAAGGGCTGCATCGAATGACAAAACGAGCGGTGCTGCAAAAGCGAGTGGGCTGTTTTTTTTTTTTTTTTTAACCTTAGACTCACCTCCAAAGGCACGGCCGAACGTCTCTGCGTTGAACAGCGCTCATCGCATTAACGCGCCGCAGTGAAAAAGAAAAGAAAGTGACGCCTACGCCTACGCGAAGCCTGCTTGGACGCTCCTTTAGAAAAAAAAAATGTCCTTGAGGACAGCAGTACAACTTCATGCATCAGGTGTTTCGGCGCTTGCGCTGAGAAAGCGCTAAAATTAGCCACATTTGATATTACCTTCCCCATAAGCAACGTGCAAACAATGTCATACTAATATGTTTATTTAAATATGAATAAAAATATTGATACTAAGGTAGCTTACGTGAGAGCCGCATATCCCATCAACATTATAGCAGTATAGTTGAAAAAACACCAACACAAAAAGAAATACCACCAATAAAATAATAAGAGAAGAATAATCACAAGTACTTTGTACATATAATCTCTACTCATGGTAACTGATAAATGTGAATTTGAGCACCTACAGAGTAGATTGGCTTTGGGTGCATATGTTTTTAGTTTTATAACCCTGTCTATAATCACTTTTATACGTTTCCACGTTTAGTGTGTACGGCACAAACAAATGAACAAAAAATAAGAAAAAATAATCGGACGAACACGACATACATACGATAGTGCATAAAAAGTTAGAAGTATATAATAGCAGAGGCCGATACCAGCTGGGCGCATTAATTTCCGCTGATAGTGTGCGTACATATATTTTCATGTCACGTCCCCAAATTGATACCACACTCCAACTGAGACAGAGGGAAGAGTGGGAAGCTAAGAAATAAACAATAGCAACTACACAGGTGATCACGCAGAGTCCAGTGGCTTCCCGGAAATGTAGGCCCGTGTGCTCAGATTTCTGTGCACGTTAAAGAACTCCAGGTGGTCGAAATTTTCGGAACCCGTCACTACTTCACCCTCATAATCATATGGTGGTTTTGGGACGTTAAACCCCACATGTCATCATCATCCAATGGCTTCCGAAAAAAAAAGGGGGGGGGGGGGGAATTCGCTTGAACAAATATTCTTTGTTGCAAAATCGTCCCTTTCTACTAAAGTTGGTATTTCTTAAACTTGGTTTACCACAACTTCGTGCATATAGGCCGGCCAACATAACAAATTAGTCTGCGAAGAGGATGCTGTATCGATTAAAAGTGCGCGCCACAAATGCCAAAAATCAGATTCATAGCATCATCTTTAGCAACTAAAAGATTGATTATTATTATTATTATTATTATTATTATTATTATTATTATTATTATTATTATTATTATTATTATTATTATTATTATTATTATTATTATTATTATTATAGCATATATCTAGAAGGAGACTTAAATATGAAAGAGCAACACTAAAATTTAGGTTTTTTCTTGTTAGCGCTAAATGGACCCTTCAAAGTTCACACAAAATGTTCACCGTAACCCGCATATTAATGTACGAGCAATCAGTAGTGCTTAGTCTTTCTGGTGTCCGTCCGCTTTGTTTCAACTATAATGCCATGATGGCGAGATAAACGGCCCTAGCGTATATAGCCTACCTTCTGTTCCGTTTTTTTTTTTTTTTCATTCGAAATAAAGCGAAGCAATACCGTACCATGCAGCCGCCAGAATAGACGCCGCTGTGGCTGCACCGTAGAAAGGGTAGAACACGACGCGGCAGAAAAGAACAAGATGTCTCAGCAATAAGGAAGTTTAAGTAAAAACACGAGCGATAGTCGATCGGCCAACGCACACAATTTCGATCCAGGTCGCGTTCTCTATGCGGCAAAACGAATCCACGCTCGCGCTCATCATGCAGCGCTCGTTTTGCACCGTGCACGACGCTTACAAAAAAAAAAAAAGGCTTCGATGAGGCAGGGCCACGCAAGCGTAACAACGGCTACATTTGTGCCGAAGCTATATCGATACGCGAAGAGAGCAAACTGCCATGCACGGGAATTTCCGTCCATGCTGCAATTGGATTGGATGGGATAAACTTTTATTTGGTCCTCCAAAACACAGATCACTGTGTTGCGGGCAGCTCCCACGTGGGGAGTGAGATGCCAAGCTCCTCAGCCGCCTCGCGGGCTTGGTGGACAGCCCAGAGCTGATCTGCCAAGGACGAGCTGCGGATTGCCGCCTCCCATCTGGCAGAGGTGATGTTCGATAAATGAGCGAATTCGGTGCACTGCCAGAGCATGTGTTCTAAAGAAGCCATGCTGCAAAAAAACCAGGAATCTAAAACCGCCTCACGTCGTCAGTCGGCGTGTAAACAATTATTAAAAGATATTTCGTGCTGAGCAAGTATACGTTCAAACGGGGAAAACGGCTTATATCTTTTCACGGCCACTGAAGATCCCCAAAGAAGCGCAAAAGGGAGGGAGGGAGGTGTAGTCGTCATGCCATGTGGCACCGGGGATTACGGACCCCTCCGCTGAATTGATTGAGAACCTTAATGAGACGGCCGTTGAGATACGCTCTCTAGGCACGCGCGAGACTGTGCTGGCGGTGGCAGCCTGGCAGGCGCCGATGGCAGCAATGCGTCGGCGTGCGTTATCGACGCGAAGGCGCCACTGCGTCGCCAGTGTCTCTCGAACTGACACCTTCTTTGCCAAGTGTTGTAATTTATTAGAGAGGTGGAGAGAAAAAAAAAGTCCTTCATTTAAAGGCTTAGGAGTGTTCGCTTTTTACAAAGGGTGGTACCCATGGAACATCATGCCATATAGGTAAAAAAAAAAAGAGAGAGAGTACATATAGATGGGGTATAAAGCAAGTAAGCGGGCAAAGAAAGAAATAAGAGCAACATTTGATTGAGACCCGCTTTAACCTCGTCCTCTTCATGCACCCATGTCTTTGCTGAGTTCCTATAGAAGACGTCGTCCAATATAGGCATTTATTAGAAAGTTTATATATATATATATATATATATATATATATATTATGAAGTTTTGGGAGCAAGCCCCATTACATAGGTACAATATGAAGAAATAATGTAGAATCCTCCGGGATTAATATTGCGAAGAAATAGACCTCCGATCTTGGAAGTGGTAGCGTAAATGCGCTTCGACTTCACTGGGATGTATATTACTTAATTTAATAATGTTTGGGGATGAGGTAACAGCAGCGATATGCATGATGGCGCCCGCTTCCTCCTCACTCTCGCTTTCATTTCGCATTTACCTCCTCAATATACTTAGCGCACATGACAATGCTATGCCTTACCCTCTCCCTTCCTCTCCACTTTCCTTTGATACTGTGCACAGATATACGATGCTTTGAAACTGCTTTGAATATACCCGCTTTCTGCGACACAAACGAGCCCTGTTTGGTGTGCACCATCCCGTAGTACCCCCAAATTTAAACAGAGGGGCTGTTAAAATGTTTCACTTCCGCGATAAAGTCAAAAAGGATAATTTTTAGCCCTTAACCATAACCTTTGGATGGGTTTCGAACTTTTATTCCCGCACGATCAGCTGGCGCCTCGCATTGATGCACATGGGCGCGATTTGCGCAAGCAAAACGAGCCTATCAGAGACGGGTTCTTAAAAAAAAAAAACTTTTTTTTTGCGACAAAGACTCAAATTGCTTAAATTTAGAGCAGCGTCAAAGACTGGAGCAAACGATAAGCAGCGTACGCTTCGAGAAATAATCGTAAATTTGCTTTGTGATATGGGAAGGTCAGCGTATAGCTTACAGCAGTACGCACAGCAGGGCTATTAAAAAAAAAACTTACGAAAGAAACGAAAGAAAAGCGCTTCGCAAGCGGTGCCGCTCCTGAACAAGCTGAAATAAACGTATGTAAGAAGTTCCCCACCAACAGCACAATTGCGACATTAGGCTTTGTAAGAGAGAAGTCTACCGCCGGAGCCCATAAAAGTCGGGAAACCCTACAGGCCTTCGCATATTCATGGGGTTACACAGTGAATAAAACGGTTTTCTTACTACTGTCGATGGGATGCCGTTTACATCAGCGCTATAGTATACTGATAGACCACAACTTATATAAGTTGAAGTTCACTTCTGCCAAACTCATTGACATGCCAAAGGCGGTCGTTCCGGAATTGCAAATAAACGGTGATTGTGATAGTTTAACGAGGTATATAAAACGAAGAAAAGAAGTAAAAAGATACTGCTAGAAGAAAGCGCGTCGTATGTAAGATATTGCTCGTCTCGGAGATTGGAGCTTTCTTTCAGTGTTGCCCCTATACGCCACAGAATGGGATCTCTTTATGGGATGTGGCGTATGAAGCCAAGTGAAATAGCCCGCTCGCGGAGTGAGCTGGTTTGTCAGGGGAACATTAAAAATCCGCAGGGTCTGCCCCCTCGCTTGAGGTCGTAAATAGACTTTTGATCTTTCGCTTCCAGGCTACAGAAAAAAAAGTCATCTCACTCCACGTTCATTTATTTTCCCTTTCAGCCCATACATAGCACAGTGCAGGGCATAAGCGCCAGCTATGGCCTGCAGTATAAAGCGCAGTATAACGCGAGCGCCACATTTTGTGAGGGCAACGGCACAACACGTGCGTGATATCAAAGGGTGTAGCGCCGTAAAGCGAAAACTAATGCTTCTGAATATCATTTATCAGATTTCATACGCCCGGCTACTCATGCACGGATGACAATTTCCAGCCACATGGTCACGAAGTCGAAATAAACTTCGGACAACACCCACCGTCTCCTGCGCAATTGTTTTAAATTTTTATGTCAATTTTCAATGCACGCACGCGCATACAAACGAGAACACGCATAAACATCCGCCACGGTGTTCGGTTTGGTTACGATGCTAGACTGCTTACCAGAAGGTCTCGGGTTCGAATCGCGACTGCGGCGTCGTCATTTAGATGGAGGCGAAGTGCCGGTGGCACGTGTACTTAGATTTAAGCGCAATAAAGACACCAGACCGCGGAAATAGTCCGGATTCCTCAACTACTGCGTCCCTCTGAATCATACCGCGGTTTTTACATAGCACGAATAAATCATAATTGGTCCCCACACCTCAAAAAAAAAAAAAGATAGAACAGTCTCATACTATTGGTGCCAAGCCTGAGGGAACAGCTCCGCAGCTGGGCGGCCTCCCCCCTCTCCTCTCAATTTGTTATCTTTTTTTTATCTTTCTCTCTCTCTCTTTCCATGTAATTCTTTTTGTTTCTCGCTTGCTCTGTCTTTAGACTGCTTTCTTCAGTCTCTCGAGTCTATTTGAGTCTCTCTCTATTTCTCTTTATTTCTTTGTTGTCCCTTCGTTTTCTCTCTCTTTAGTTTTTCGTCTTGTTCCTTTGTTTTCTTTCTCCACATTTCTTTCTCTCTCCATTACTCCAAATCTCTCGTTTCCTCAGAGTCTACCTAGCTTTCTCTCTTTCTACCTGTACATTCCTCTGTTTTTTTCTCCTCTCTTTGTCTTCCTTTCAAGTTACGGTGATATGCTTTACTCTCTAACCTCCTCCTGATCCTTCATTTTCTTTCCCATCCCCTTGCTATAGTATATTATACAAGAGGGTGTCTTGAGGGGCCAGTCGGTTGGAACATGATACTGAGGGGGAACAGGGCAATAACGGGATGAAGTAAGAATGACCACACCACGTGAACATGCTGTAAACTCAGAACATTTATACTCGTGGCAGATTCATCTTCAATTTCATCTTGATGCATACGTTATGGTTTTATTGCTGTTTGTTTTTGTTTTTCGCTATATATTTTCTGGTGTAATAAAGTTACACACACTTCATCGTCATCGCTTGCGTTGTGTGGTCATTCTCTATTCGTCCCGTGTTCGCGCTGTTCCCCTCCTCAGTATATTATGCAAGGCTATCCTCCGTATTCACAAACGCTCCTCGACTCAAATTTCACCCTTCACTTGACAGAGTTGAGCACTGCGCCGCTGCTAGGCTGAAAATGACGCTGCGCTACTCAAGAATAACCGCAGATCATCGCTGATATGCAGTGACTTGCCCTGCCCAGAGATGGCGCTCCCATCGGCTTTCTCAAGTGAAGGTGGAGCGTTGAGTGAAGGGACGTTCTTGAATACGGGGGTATGTTATGCTCTGCTAGTATGTCTGAACAGCCGCGTGATTACGATGCTTGCCCTCTGATCGTGGGTTTCTCGGATGGGAATCCCGCGTGGTAAATAAGTTTTTTTTCTCTTTTCTTTATTTATATCTCCTTATCTTTCTCGGTAATCTTTCCACTCTTTCTCTCGCTCGTCAAATGAGAACGAAAAAAAAATGGGGTGAAGATAGCGCGTGATCGGGATGATAATTTTATTGAGACAGATTGCAACCAACGGGTGGCTTCAACTCTGCTGTTGAAAATTGCTAAGGCACTTGCCTAGTATACCAATCGTTCATGTCTCTGCTGTCCTTTCTATCTGCACTTCGCATCTACTAATACCTCTCCTTCTCGTCTGACCACAATTGCTGCGTCGTACACTTGTAAATGAACGCAGCAGTGCAAGTAGGAAATGTCTTGTTGTCCCTACTTTCAGGATGTTTGGAATAAGCAGGAAATTACTACCAATGTAACATTGCTTGCTTGTTCAGAGCGGTTTACGGCGTGTCCGCAAACGCAAACAGCGAGTGCGACAAAGCGCTCAGCGGTGAACGCTTGATGATGAATCGAATGAACGAAAACATATTTGTGCCGATGCTACCACTGAAAACGTGTAAAAAAGCTTCTTGGATATGGGTGAGACAAAACAAAGAAGACGAAAAAAAGTATACACACACAGACACACACGCACTCACACACTGGCGCTTTTTGAACACTCTCTTCCTATGTCCGACAGGCGAAGTAAAACAAAGGTGGCTAGAACCTCAACTGGTAGAAAGCTTGTGCGAATGCAAAGAAAAAAAAGGAAAGAGCGTTCGTGATCTCCAAATAACCATGGCAAGGAAGGCAGCAGTACGGTTAGGATATTGAAACACAAGTAACAAAGGGCCGATGAACAAGAAGCATGACAGACCTGCAAGCCAGCATCGGTAGCACCCCCCCCCCCAAAAAAAATATAAAAAAAGAAAAACACATAGGAGACAAAGACCCAACATATGACCCCGCTACCTGTTGTCGCTAGATTATTTCAGGTGCCCCGCCGCGGTGGTCTAGCGGCTAAGGTACTCGGCTGCTGACCCGCAGGTCGCGGGTTCAAATCCCGGCTGCGGCGGCTGCATTTCCGATGGAGGCGGAAATGTTGTAGGCCCGTGTGCTCAGATTTGGGTGCACGTTAAAGAACCCCAGGTGGTCGAAATTTCCGGAGCCCTCCACTACGACGTCTCTCATAATCATATGGTGGTTTTGGGACGTTAAACCCCACAAATCAATCAATCAATCAAATCAGATTATTTCAGGTATCAGCAATTGCTTGGTCAAAGTCATATCTCGCCTAAATCACGGCTTAATTATGAGGGACGTTGTAGTGGACGGCTCCACAAATTCCGACCACCTGGGGTTTTTTATCAGGCATCTACAGTTAAGTACACGGGCCCGCACCAGTAGTGCACCACTGCCCCTCCATCGAAACGCGACCACCACGCCTGGGATCAAACCCGCATTGTTCGGACCAGCAGCTGAGCCCCGAAACAACTGTGCCACCACGGCGGCCACAGAAGTGTGGCAGCTTGGGCTAGTTGGTATGGCATGACGGTAGTTATAGCGCGAGAACAAGACGACGACACAGAGACAAGAAGGACACGAAAGACACGTGTCTTTCGTGGGGCACGAGTCTTTCGTGTCCTTGTCTCTGTGTCGTCGTTCTGTTCACGCGCTACAACTATCGGTGGCCACAGGTTTCAGCAGACGTAGCTAGGCAGTTAATGCACGGTTAGAAACAATTTCCTTTTTCTTTCATTTCCTCGATTCTTTTTAAGGGTAAACAACCAATCAGCACGCTAACAAAACCTTCCCGATGCACCTGGACCAAGTTTCTACATAGGCAGTGCAGTTAACGCAGACTATGGAAGAAGGTTGAGAAACAGAAGGCGGAAGTCCATAATCCGTGTGCGCGGACGCGTTGAACGAGAACAGCTGGTCTGCCCGCACATCCTAGTAATCAACAGCCGCGCCTGACGAAAAGCTTGCTTTACAGGCGGACTCGCTGGCGAGGAACGTGACAAGACGCACGTGTACCCACCCTTAAGTAACCCCGCTCGGGCACCTTCGTCCCGTCACCACAAAATTGTCTGGGCTTGCAGTACTTTACTGGGGTCGCTTGGGAATCGTTAAGGGGTTGGACACAATAGAAGGGGAGAAAGAGCTCAGGGAAGAAAACGTCCTGTGTCACCTGCGAACAGACACTGTGTACCTGCCGTTTACGTGAAAAGACGTGAGTGATGACAAGCAAGGCAGTGAACTGATGGTTATCTGGGTCTTTAACCGATTTGGTGAGGACTCGCAGACGTATACGTGCCTTCAGCGGGGGCCGCAGACAGGAAAGGTGACCCAGGGAAGTCTCGGGCACGTTGAGGCACGTCGTTTTTTTTTTTTTTTTGAAGGCAACGTGACCATGAGTAAAAGTGGTAGACGCGAATGTCGCTCGCCTATGAAATGTGTAAAACGGTTTATAAAATGGCATAACGAAAGATAGCAAGCGTCACATGAACATCCGATAAGGTAATGAAGAATGACTCTTGTCTTTTTTTTTATTAATAAAGGTCATCCTCCATCAAAAAACTGCGAATGATGATTAGTGGGGGAAGCTTCGCAAGGTTTTATCGGTAAACCGTGAATCGTCCGTCCGTCCGTCCGTTTGTCCGTTTGTCCGTCTGTCTGTCTGCATGCCTGTCTGTCTGTCTGTCTGTCTGTCTGCCTGCCTGTCTGTCTGTCTGTCTGTCTGTCTGTCCGTCCGTCCGTCCATCCGTCCGTCCGTCCGTCCGTCCATCCGTCCGTCTGTCCGTCGTTCTGTCCGTCCATCCGTCCGTCCGTCCGTCCGTCCGTCTGTCCGTCTGTCTGTCTGTCTGTCTATCCGTCCGTCCGTCCGTCCATCTGTCTGTCTGTCTGTCTGTCTGTCTGTCTGTCTGTCTGTCTGTCTGTCTGTCTGTCTGTCTGTCTGTCCGTCTGTCTGTCTGTCTGTCTGTCTGTCTGTCTGTCTGTCTGTCTGTCTGTCTGTCTGTCTGTCTGTCTGTCTGTCTGTCTAGTGAACACTCCAAGTACCACCATCTCGCATCTTTTCATCATATATTCATCATACACAAACACCGCCATCCAGCGGTCATTCCAAGGACTAAACGAGAGGTGGCTAGCTACTACTACTACATACATCGCGGACGCACGACCCACGGCTTGATCCCTAATACAGCCAAGCACGCGCGGAACGCGCAGCACTGTCCCAGCGAACGCTGGAAGAGCGGCCTTTCAGAGCCGTTTTTACACCCACTTTGGGTAGCTGCTGCAAGCCTTCTTGCAGGGTAACACTACGCCATGAATCATCATTTTTGTGAAGTAGGCAGGCGTCCTTGTTCTTGTTCACCTCTTCTTGTGGCTCATACCCACTGTGCGGCATTTTTCAGGCATTCGCTATTCCTCTCTTCGTCATTATGTGGAGAAGTGTGGTACCCGCTACACACGCGCAAGAAATTTTCTGCAATTTTTGTAGGCTATACTTGACGTCGAAGAAGAATTATGCCTGAAGCTTTTGTAATGGGTTGGAGATGCCATGACCCACTCGTTACGCAATTCGCATTATGTGACGCCTGGTTGTTCATTTGCTGTTTTAAAACGCTTCTCAACTCCTATTAATGTGATTCCTTTCCCGTTATCAAAACTGCCTAAGGGTAGTTCGCAAAGGAGTTCGAAGCAGCGGTGTAGGGTATCTAAAGGAAATGTCGTTTCGTCCGTCCACTTTATATCAGTGAGACTTTCGTTAGAGTATCTGACTAAAGTGTCACGTTAAATATTGTATAAAGACCACGTCGATGTTTTACTGGCTGTACTATTGTACTGTAAGCTATACTGTGGAGGCCCACGACAGGATGTTTTTGAACGTGTTAAAAGAATGCTTGTAGTTCCAGGAAACAAAACTTCTTTTAAATTACAGACTGGTGCCTCACCAGTCTGTAACCATTGACATGGTTGAAGGATAGGGGATCATTCGTCCCATGCATTGTTACTTATGTAACACACATTGTTACTTATGTAATAAACAGCAAACAAGTGAACACGTATTTGTAAATTACTGGAGCGGGGTGTTTTTCTGGCACATATAACAGAGAACGTTGAAAAAAGAATTACCGTTAAGTCACCATGACACCCATTTCTTTTCTGTTAAAAACGAGGTCGGCGTACCTTATGATCTAATTATGCTTCTTGGCCTGCACAGTATATGGCAAACTCGAAATTCCTTTGAAAATGTAAATGTAGAAGTGCGATCTATGCGACAATACTCTTGCGAATCAGTACGCCATTTTCTTAAAGTTCTGAAGGAGCAAGAAGATGCACGCACAAAAGTGGAATGTGCGCATTGAACCATTGTTACGAAGGCCAAAGTATTCATCAGTAGTCCGCTCAGAGCTGGCGGTTCTTCATTGTATTTTGGGGATGTATTCTGTGGTACCCTTGTATTTTGTCGAGTATGTGAAATACGAACAGTCTTGATATCCAAGGCAATAAAGAAAATAAAGTGACGTCGCTCAGTGGTAGAATACTGGGCTCGCACGCAGGGGACCCGAGTTCGAATCTCGTTGTGTCCTTGGTGTTTCTTATTTACTGAGCTTTTTGTTCTTATTTAGTTTGGTATCGGTTATGGACACTGGCGGCGGCGGACAACTTCGGCGCACGTGACCCTTTTTGGCCCCGCCGTGGTGGTCTAGTGGCTAAGGTACTCGGCTGCTGACCCGCAGGTCGCGGGTTCGAATCCCGGCTGCGGCGGCTGCATTTCCGATGGAGGCGGAAATGTTGTAGGCCCGTGTGCTCAGATTTGGGTGCACGTTAAAGAACCCCAGGTGGTCAAAATTTCCGGAGCCTTCCACTACGGCGTCTCTCATAATCATATGGTGGTTTTGGGACTTAAACGCCACATATCAATCAATCGTGACTCTTTTTATGATCTCATAAACAGCCTTCGCTGCAAAACACGGAGAAGAATTGGCACGTCGAGACGCACTAACTGATTATTCTTATCGCTGTTGTCAGCGTTTCTCACCATGGCCACAACTCACGCGCTCTTCCCCTGGCGGGAATGTCGCGAAACAGTGTGGTGCAGGGTCTCCGCACGCTTTTCGATCACGGAGGCTTTCGATCTAGTGAGCACGGTTATCCCGAATCACACACCGTGTAGCTGCACCCACCTGCCAAAAAGGCAGATCATAGCACAAGTAAATGGAAAGGGCATTGGGCCCTATACGACGAGTGGCCGTGCGGCGCGCTCGTGAAAATCGAAGTATAGCGATGATTGCTGCAACTAAAGCGAACGAACACTGGGGGCATTCGACTAGGAAAATTACATCCCTTCATTTTAGCGTAATACACATATGGACTGATGTTCGCGCACAAGCTACAAGGCACGACTAACGTTAATAACCTTGTAATCACAACTGCACCTCTTGTAGTGACAAGCCGAGTGTGTTTGTATAACAACTTCTGCAAGGCGGAAGATATAGTAAGGTCGTCATGATAATGAGACTACGAACGCGAACAGCACTTTGTGAAAAGAAGGGGTATGTGCTACTCTTACCGGGGAGGCCTGACTTGCAGCGCTTTAAAAAGACACGTTAACTCTCTCTTGAGTCCCACGACTCCCCTAAGACAGTATAATGATCTCCAATGAAAGGCGCATATAAGTGAAGTCAAAACTAACCAGTATGAGTAAGGGGCAAAGCCCATGGGTGAAACACCGGGCCCGTGCCCCCCCCCCCCCTTCCGAATTTGTTTTAGGGGCGAAGCTCCTTATGGCGTGGTTTGTCCGTCCCTCGTAGTACGTAATCATTAGTGGCACATACCCGAAATAGCAGTCCTAACGATATTGACCTCCAAGGTGGTTCCGGTGAGAGATTTCTTGTGTGCGTCGTTGAACAATAAAATATAGTGCTCAATGCACATGTTAGTGGCTGCTAAGGGGGAATGAGAGACAGGAGCATTCGGCCTTTAGGTAACGCGCACGCTGCGATCCCCATTAGCAGCTATTGGCATGTACATTGAGCACGATCTGACAAGAAAGGGTTGCTACGTCATACTCGCTGGGCGTAACCTCCTTGGTTTTAGAAAGGTTTAGCGAGCGTTGGGCCGCATAGCCATGAATACAGTGAACTAGTATATACCATGAACTCGAGGTGGTTAAAGGTGGGAAGTAGATACGAAGCGCAAGCCGTAAGAAAGTGTGCATGTGCCACCTCCCGTTTAGTCCTTGAAATGTCCGCTGGATGGCGGTGCTTCTATATGGAGAATATATGATGAAAAGATGCGAGATGGTGGCACTTGGAGTGCTGAATAGATGGACGAACGGACACACAGACAGATGCATGGATGGACGCATGAACGGACGCAGACGCGCATGCATGGACGAACGCAGGGACGGACGCACGAACAGACGCACGCACGGACGGGTGGATGGACGCATGGACGGTTACACAGACGTACGCAGGAACGGACGGAAGCAAGAACGAATGGACGGACGAATGCTTCGCCCCACTCCCCATCATTCACTCCGCGGATATGCTGCCATTTTTTTACCATGGCACAGAGCGAATGTCCTCGCTGAAATTATAGAAGTGCCCCCCCCCCCCCCCCTGAAAAAACTTCTGGGTACGACTTTAGTAGGAGTTACACATACCCTTCGTTTTCCTAGAGTGTATCCGCATTGGACAAGGAAGTGGTCGTTCGAACCACGGACGTATATTGCTATATGCTATAAAGTGAAATAAAGACATGTTTTAGTTTCATCCTACCACGTGAAACCGTCAATCCGTGATGAAGAAATTGACGATTTTCGCAACGGTGAAACCCACCCGAAACCGCAAATGTAAAAGCTGTCTTGCGGCGTCAAACACGTACCTCTTCACGTGCCGCGGTCTCTTACGCAACTGCATGTAGGGAACGTAACGAACGAAAAAAAAAAATGCAGCGCACGAAGATATAGCGGGGAGTACAAGTAAAGGTTGCGAGGAGGAAAGAGAAATTACTCTGCACACGTACATCTCTTGCACCGAGCTACCCGGCCGTTCTTTTCCGCATACAAAATTCCGCACCCTCCGAGATTTTTTTTCAGGGACAGCAAAGAAGTGAAGTTCGGGCTTGGCGTTGTGCCCCCTTCAGTTTGAGCAAGTGGGCTATTCAATACGTGTGGCTTGGGACAAAAAAAAGAGAAAAACGTCCAGACCCCGGGAGGGTGCCTGTTATACGATAAATCGCGTGGCCTTTTTCATTTTTTTTAACCCCTGCACAGAGGGGTTATCTTGACCTTACACTTTTTAATTATATTTTCTTTTTAATTTCATGCCCGTCCTGTGTGTAGATAACACAGTTTTTTTTTTCATGTTCGTCCTATACGTATGCAACGCACTCAGCGGGTCAAGCCTATGCAGAAATATCGCTTTGCCCCTTTCCCGTGGGGCACACGTTTGCTCTGTACACTCGGTCGTTTTCCTTCCTCCTGGTGATACATTGGTCTATTAAGATCACCCTTATAGAGTACTCTTGTCTTCGCTGGAATATGGAAATGCCGTTCCATGCGAATTCCAGCAGGCACCGCAGTTGCAGATATAGCGGCTATACGGTTTCTTTCTTGTCCCTTTATATATTATTATTTTCCGTTTCTCCTCTACACTTTATCCTTGAGCCCGTAAGCATGATTTGACTGTATTTCGATTTTTCCCTTTTCTTTTTTTTCTAGCATTTGTTTCGTATTATATTTCACTTTTCCTACCCTCTCCACCTTATCGCTGTACAGCTGCTTCGCGTATATTACAGCAACGGTGTCGTTGTGCAACGTAGCGACCGTTGCTGGCACTCTCACGTCCCTTCGTCACTTGTCGGTCTACACTCGTTCGCTTTTCGGGCTCCGGCGTAGCGAGCAAACGAGCAGTGAGCGAGTGAGGAGGAGAGAGAGGGGGAGGAGCAGAACGAAGGCCAAGGCCAACGCGGAAGAGAGCCGTCGACGACTGCAGCTGCCTCCGAATGTCTCTCATTAAGCGTTGTGACAAAGGAGAGGCTCCCGCAACGATCGCGGTGTTGTTTCCGGAGTGCACGCCAGCCCCTCTTCACCCATTATCAGTGCTACCTGACAGGCTTTCGAGAAGCTTCTACGCCTCTGCCTTGAAGCTCCAAGGGTGGCTTACATTACTATATTTTTTTTCTCTATCGTCGATATCGTAAAGCTTGCACCGAGTGATGATGTTTCACCAGAGGAAAGCGTCGGTGATGATGCGGCTGCTGTATATCTGTGGCACAATCTTAAATTACCAACTCTATTGCCAACCTTGGCCGTGCGCGAATTCGCGGTGACCTAAAAGACAGAGGACACAGTTCCGACATTGCGCCGTGTATCGCTCACAGACCATCACAAAGAAGCCTGATTTTAAGTTTTTAACTTGTCGTTAGCCGGTGCTTCCCTGGCAGCACCTGCAGCTTTCTGTCTTCATCTGTAGGGTGCTTTTATTGGTGGTTTGCCTTGGTTCACTCCGGTGGCAACATACGTTTCCAAACATTCATTTGTCGCTTCCCGTTATATATCGCTTTTCCCTGCATCAACGCAGTTTAATAAATTTGACTAATTTCGAGAGCGTTGTTGCGCTTCTTGCGGGCAAGTGGTCTTAGAGACAGACTCTAAGCAGTGTCGTGGATCATCTGTTGTCCTCCTTTTTTTCTCTCTCCTTCAACGTCTCTTTTTTCTCATCTTCTATTCCCCTAACCCCCTTCCCCAGCACAGGGTAGCCAGCCGGTCTGAGAACTGGCTAACCTCTCTGTGCTTCCTCCTTATATCATCCTCCTGCACTTCCTTGACTAAGTTCAAATCTATCTATCTATCTATCTATCTATCTATCTATCTATCTATCTATCTATCTATCTATCTATCTATCTATCTATCTATCCATCTATCCATCTATCTATCTATCTATCTATCTATCTATCTATCTATCTATCTATCTATCTATCTATCTATCTATCTATCTAACCATCCGCTTACGTCTGGGTGCTCTCGTGATCACCCCCTTAACTTGGCGCGAACCAAAATTAGTATGCGAGGTTTTTTTCTTTCCACCGCGTACGTCATCAAACACTTCCCGCTAAACAGTGGCACATACCCGCGGGCGGATATGTGCCAATGGTATGCGGGTATCATACTACCATCTAGGCATCCCTGTATTTCATCTCGTCAATGTATCTGCTTGTACCCTTACATTCAGATCAATGCATGACAACTTCGTGTCGTCATCTCAACGCAAAGCAACGAAATTCCAAAAGAAACATTTCGTGGCAGCCCTCCCGAGCTTCTACTCCAACCTGCCCCCTGTTTCAGGGGAAGACAATAAACATCTACGAAACGGCCCGGCATAATCCTGAGAATAGCCACCCGTTGTCAGGGGTATGCGCAACAAGACGAACGCACACCGAGTCCCTGTTTCACCATAATGCGCGTTCTTGTTCCGCCTCCTTCCACCCTCGAGCGGCGGCTGCCTCAACTCTATTTTATTTATTTTTTTGTTCTATGTATTCCTTCCTCTCTCCTCGAAGGAACGAGGAGGCCTGGCGCAGCGATCGAGCTGCAAGCTCACAGTTCGCCACGCTTGCCAGCAACACGTACAGCAACGCGCTCCGATGCTGCCGTGCTTAATATTCATCCGTCTTCTTTACTCTCCTCCTCTCCCCTCCTGTTCCTCCTTCCCTTTCTTTTTCTTTCGTCACCCCTGTCTCCTCGAGCAGGAGACCTGTGGAGGACCCGCAGTAGTTGCAAAGCGAGCACGCCAGCTTATCTGGAGAGTCTCTTCCGCGATTGCGTTAGGCCCACAATGGCGTTGCTTGAATTAGTAGCCTTTTTTTTTCGTATAGTACTTACTTTGTTTCTTCATGTATCTCTCTCTTTCTCTGTAGCTTCCACGCCAAGTTACAGCGTAGCGATCCGCTCTTTGCTTCACCCTCATGAAGCGACATTGCGCAAGAGCTCGCAAAAACCTTATGCCCGACCACAGCTGCCAACTGCTTCCTACAACCGACAATATATATATATATATATATATATATATATATATATATATATATATATATATATATATATGTGTGTGTGTGTGTGTGTGTGTGTGTGTGTGTGTGTGTGTGTGTGTGTGTGTGTGTGTGTGTGTGTTGAAACGATGGTCGAACGTACGAAAATGTTTATTACTTCCAACATTTCGGTACGAGGGCCATCTTTTTCGCGACAACTGGAAATTTTTATTCAAGGCTATTTTTTCAACACCGCATGCTTCATAAAACAAGATGCACTCACTGAGGTTAACCACACAAACTGTGTTAGCGTAAACGCTTGTGTTATCAAGCGGGCAAAGCAAACCAGCACTGTGATCAACTGTGCCTTTCTTTTTTTAGTAAAAAATATTCTTAGCGAAGGCGTCGGTAACCAGCGGCTCGCGCTGCAATAGCATGCGACCCTCAGCATGATGTCCACTCCTCCCCCATTCCCGTACAACTTCATCTGAAAAACAACATGGCAGTTTTGACCCAAAAATTACACTCTTACTTGCCGGTACCTACGTTTGATTACAGCATTGTGACATGCGTGCCAAAAAAAAAAACCTAATTTCTAATCCACTTTGTTCTAAATTATTGCCCATTTGCCGAAGTTTTTGTTTGTTTATTTGTTTTGCTCTTTGCAAATTTTCCACGCTGTGCTACAAGCTTGTTTACGGTAAACCAAGAAGCCCATAATGGTATCCCTATAATTAGACAACCAGGCATTACATAATCGAGAATCGCGACTTGAGAAAGATGTTCGATGTGGCCTTTCTTCGGAGCTGCTATCAGGCGACCTCGTTTCAGCGGCAGTGCGGTGACTCAACGGACGCAGTATATCAGGACTTCGCATATCGCGCCACACGTGCATGCAGCGACATGCTGGCATAAGAGCTGCCTTGCCTTTCGCCCGCTCACCCCGACTGATATCGCAGCAGCGCGAGACAAGTTGATTGATTGATATGTGGGGTTTAACGTCCCAAAACCACTATATGATTATGAGAGACGCCGTAGTGGAGGGCTCCGGAAATTTAGACCACCTGGGGTTCTTTAACGTGCACCCAAATCTGAGTACACGGGCCTACAACATTTCCGCCTCCATCAAAAATGCAGCCGCCGCAGCCGGGATTCGAACCCGCGCCCTGCGGGTCAGCAGCCGAGTACCTTAGCCACTAGACCACCGCGGCGGGGCAGCGCGAGACAAGTTTGAGGCGCTTATTCTGCGGCATCTCAATATCTCGGTTATTATTGAATAATCACCAGATTTCATGATGTCGGTGATTCCAGTGAAACGTGCTATGACCTACAGATGTATGTATGTATGTATGTATGTATGTATGTATGTATGTATGTATGTATGTATGTATGTATGTATGTATGTATGTATGTATGTATGTATGTATGTATGTATGTATGTATGTATGTATGTATGTATGTATGTATGTATGTATGTATGTTCACCATTTCTTGTGTATGATCGTGGACCATGGTACATGTTTTGTGTGCGTGGATTAAATACTAATAGTGTAGTAAGTGCGGGGGGGGGTGGCGTTCCAACATTTTCTGCATATGTCCATGCGCGTGTTTGTATGCATACCTGTGTAGATGCTTGCAAATTTGAAAATTTTGCGAGGGGTTTTTCCCCTCTCTCGGTCACAGCAGTGTAATATTGATTGATCAGTCAATCAATTTATGTAAAATTAGTATTTATTAGTATTAGCACGTAATAGTATTTTTACATAGCCCCCCCTCCGGTCATGCCACGGAAACATGATTGATAAATTTAGGCTGATTAAAGTTCGAAATTCACCCCCCTCCTCCCTCATGGTTATACCAGTGACGCTTACCTACTTGTTACGAACTCTTTTGGAAGAATTATTCCGAACACTGTATGCTTTCCAGAATGTCGTCCCCTGAGACATCATGGTATGAACAAAAGCAAGATGTGGTCTTTCACCTTAGCCACGTCGGTAGCAAACATCTGTCTCTTTATTCGCCAATGTCACCGCCGTTTACCTTAGTTTGAGCAAGCCGAAACAGAAACTGACATATAGAAGGCACTGGGATCGGGCTATTTGGTACTAATCTATAACTTCGTAAGCGCGAAAGGCCAGTACTTATAACGCTTTAGCGCTTAACCTCTATCCTTCTCTCGTAGTGCCTTTGGCGCTTACAAAAGTTTAAAAAAAAACGAACAGGAAGAAGACATATATGAAAACAGCTAGGCACCAAAATTCAGATTGATGCATCTGTTATATGTCGTTTCTTTTTCTTTCTCTTTGATAACGAAAAAAAAAAGGACGAACACAGCCAATTCACGGGCTATTGGCTGCGAGGGTTGGCTCGCCATTAGTTATGACGTAAGCAAGCCCGCAACTTCTGGCACTGGCAGATGGTAGCTGGGTTCAAGATTGTGCATGGCTGCTTTGAACGTGAACGGGAGATTAGAAATAATTTGGTCTACATATTCAACTCAGTTATCTTTCCTTCCGCCAACATAGACCACAAACACGTCCATTCTGCCATAAAATTTGTTCATTCAGTTAAAAACTTCATTTAGTTTTTAAAGCAACCCTAATAATAAAACACTGGGCGCATCTATCTATCTATCTATCTATCTATCTATCTATCTATCTATCTATCTATCTATCTATCTATCTATCTATCTATCTATCTATCTATCTATCTTTATATCTATCTATATATCTATCTATCTATCTATCTATCTATCTGACAATAATGCCATAGCAGGGTATATGTATGACGAACATGACTGAGAAGTCATGACAGCTAATGACATTGGTCTCGTGGTCTAGTGGCTAAGCTACTCGGCTGCTGACCCGCAGGACGCGATATCAAATTGCGGCTGCGGCGGCTGCATTTATGGTGGAGGCGAAAATACTGTAGGCCCATGGACTCAGATTTCTGTGCACGATAATTAACCTCAGGTGGTAGAAATTTCCAGAGCCCTCCACTACGGCGTCTCCCATAATCATATGGTGGTTTTGGGACGTTAAACCCCACATATCAATCAATCCATCAGCTAATGACATCAGTGCACGCCTGCGGCGTGTACTGCGTCTGGCAAATTCTTTTCCAGGGCCACATGCGGCTCAAAACCTCACACCTCGGTCAACAGTATGCGGCTGTGAGCCATAGGTGATTCTAAGTCTATGTAAAGCCAGTACAGCGATAATAGACATAAAAAATTATTATATTGATGCACAGATAACACAAGAGAAAGACATAACGCCAGTTATAGTTGATCATATCAAAGATCACGCGAACACTAATACATGTACCCCTACGACCAACAATCTGCACTCTAGGGCTGCTTATCACCGCATAAATGCGCCAACTAACGCTTATTACGCTTCGTTTCGATAAACGTGACGTCCGAGCTGGAACGCGAGTGCCGGCGTACTGTCGGACATCAGGTACCATTTGCACGCCAGTATAGCCAGTGGGCCTGTAGCCAATCTGCCTGATAGGCGCGACTTTTTAAGTGCCTGCCTGTGCTTAGTTAAAAACAAACAAACAAACAAACAAAAGGTCATTAGTTATAATTAGCAAAGAGGAAACCGAGTGGGGCAATCAGTGACAATAAACACCAATCACCGAAAATAAACGTTTTCGAAAAGCACTAATGTTATTTAAATATATAAGCCCATTTTACTTTACTGTTAATATTACTCACTGTGTTGGTTTCACTGGTGTATACGTGTATGTAAGTTTTCCCACCCCCCTCTGTAATGCCTTTGGCCTTGAGGGGTAAATTAAATAAATAAATTGATTAATAACTAAATAAATAAATAAAATTGTCTGCAATATATGCAAGGCTACAACCGCTGGCTACGTACAACATCCTAATGCTGAGGTCCCTGAAATTGTCATTGTATGCGCACTCCAATTTCGTAAGTATGTCGGTCAACCTGTTAAAAAGAGACGCAAAGTGCGTCATAATCGTGCTTCTTACCAAATACTTCATTCGAAGCGGATTCTCACAATACGTGGAATCTGTCGTAACACACATATTTTGCAGCGAAAGCTGTTTTGAATGCAAGAAACGAAATAGACAAAAACCTATTTCGTTTCTTGCGTTCCTATGACGTCACTTTGGTATATGACCGTGAATCAGAGGTTAGAAAGTGTTTTTATAGTGCCCATAAATGCCTATATTTGACTTTTGTGCCTAAATTGTGTCTTAACTGGCCTTAGGCAGGCTTGATGTGGGGAAAGGACTCGCGTTATTTTGAGTGATAAAGCGTTTCAGAACAGCGAAGGAACAACCAGGTGTCACAGAATGCGAATTGCGTAACGAGTGGGCCACGAAATGCTTCGACGCACTACAAAAGCTTGTTCTTGATCACCTATTATCTGTGGCGCATACCCACTTCAGGCCTAATTCTTCATAGTCGTCAGCCACTCCATTAAAAATTTGCATAAAATTATTTGCAAGTGTGTAGAGGACACCTCGCTTCTCCGAAGAATGACGGAGGATAACATATAGTAAGAAAAAGACTTCTAGTTATTCCATTTCTGAAAATAGGCGTTACATAGACGGCGGAAACTGCACTAAACTTTGGTGCCTAAGTTTTGGGACATTGCCACAGGGATGCTTTCAATGCCGTTTGATATTATATTGTCACGTGATTACAGAAAGACCACAACGTCTGTTCACAGGAGCAGCAGCACTGGACGTCGAGCCGAACCGAACGTTAGAGCACGAGCACCACAAACAGTCCTCTTCTTTTTCACACCGTGGTACATACTCGCATTGGCATGGCTCAACCTCGTTCCATGCCTGTGGCATCCAAACGTATCCTATTGTGTTTCTCAATCAAATATTTATTATTTGGTATCTTTAAAAAATTCTCAATGGTTAGGTGAAGTAAACGCAGCTGTGGGGTATTCACAACACCTGAAATCTCAACATTTCTCAAATTGACTTTTCCATTTTTTTCGTTTACTCTATATTCATGTAGTTTTCCTTGCATTAGTCATATTATAATACAAATCATTTTTACACACAGTTATAATGCTCACAGAAGAAGTGCACTACGCTTTCTTGGTCAATCTCCCTAAGTGGGTGTGAGCCATGAGTCCAGGGAATTAAACAAACAAATAAACAAGCAAACAAAGTAAATTCCGGCTCTCTATGCAGAAGTTATAATTATTGATGGCGTAGTGGGTACCATGAAAGTGTGTCTATAGCAGTTTCCCAAAGAGTGTTTAGAAAAGGCTCGAAAAGGGCACTCTTCCAGCTTTTGCTGTTACTATGCTGCGCATTCCTTGCAGGCCTGGCAGTTTTTTTTTATGATTCATTAATCGTTTTGGAACAGCAAAGCAACAACCAAGCTTCACACAATGCTAATTGCGTAATGAGTGACTCATCGATTGCTCCAACTTATTACAAAATCTTCGTTTGTTTGATTGTTTGCTTGTTTGTTTGTTTTTCTGCAATAATGGTACGTATATCCACTTTTGGGAATTGGCGTATAGCTTCATTTTCGTCAGCCACAAGAGAAGAAAATTGCACGAAATCCCTTGAAAGTATGTAGTGGGTACAATGCTTCTCTGAAGTATGGCGAAAAATGGCATAGTGAGTGCCCCCCTATACTACACAAAAATTATGATTATTTGTGGCTCAGTGGCACTAAACAAGTCCTGCAGGGCAAAAGTAAAGTTTTCGCACTCATGGTTCTATTATGGCGTATAGTGGGTACGTATTCAAGTGTATTTGTAGCAGTTACGTAAAGACAGATTAAAAAAGACTCTGAATGGTCACTCTTCCAGCTTTCGCTCCGACTGTGCTACGCTTTCAGCGCGGGCCTGGCGTTTATTTTTTTTTTTATGTTGCAGAACATTAGAGCTTTATGCCGTAAGTGACGTCAAATTTGTGCCTTCATCCACACATTTTTTAAACTGCAAGATATCACAATGATCGTCCGATGTATTACATTTTAAAAAGAAAACATTAGGTGCCTTCCCAAACCCGAATATCAGATTTCGGCGTCAACATGACTTCATCGCATGACACCATTGTTTGATGAAAGGAGGGCTGATCACGGAGACCAAGTAGAACAGGGCGACATGCAACAATCTTGTCATGTCCGATCTTAGAGGCGGTGGATGTGTGCCGGTAGCTTTCAAGGGAGAGGAGATCCGTGCCTTAGACCAATATTTGCATGAATCATTTCTCTTCAAGCTCCTCACTTCCTCAACTCCTCACCTTTTAACATTGTCAACGTTAATTAATTGACGAATATTTCTCAGAACTGCCGTCATTAAGGCTATGATCCCAACATACGCGTATGAAAGAGAAGAAAACTCCCGCTGTTATGCAGGTGGAACTTAATCATTCCAAAAATTCTCGGAACTCGCAGCGTCGAAAACAGCTTTTAAGGAGAACCGATGTTGCAAACACGCGAGAAAGAAGACTGATTTCATGATGACGTGCAAAAAAAAAAAAACACGCCCCCCTTTGTATTGACGTATAGAATACAAAATTAGGC
Source organism: Rhipicephalus annulatus (assembly GCA_013436015.1). Classification (NCBI taxonomy): domain Eukaryota; kingdom Metazoa; phylum Arthropoda; class Arachnida; order Ixodida; family Ixodidae; genus Rhipicephalus; species Rhipicephalus annulatus. The sequence goes on along the minus strand of WOVY01003677.1, from coordinate 109,810 downwards.
GCTTACATTTAATGCATTAGCTGGTGTGCACATCAATATAAAATTAAGGTTATACATTGCCAATAGGGAGCACGCATCAGATGGCTGAGAGGTGAGGCCGAACGTGCAAACAAACCTGATATTTACAACATCGTGCACACACGATGCCACGTGGTCCCAAGACATTGTCGATCAATCGCCCCTCATTATGAGAGGCCTAACAATGTGTAGGAAAGAAAACTATCTTCGTACCTCGGGCTCGCTTTCACTGCAGGTGTTTTACGCCTCTTTTTAGGCAACGTGTGTTGCAATTGGCGATGTCGGTAACGCATGTTGTCTCCCTTTAAGGTACAGTCCTTATATACGGCATAATAAACGACCGGAAAAAGACTCCTGTCCGCTCAAAGCAACATTGGTGATGTCGGTAACAAAACAGGTCTGCTTTTAAGGTACAGTACTTATACGGCATGTCAAACAAACGTAAAATTGTGCATGTCCGCTTAGCGACATTGCCCGTTATCAAAAACAATAATTTCGACAGGTGCGATTGACTGGGTGTCGCTTCCGCATCCGTCGTTGTAATCGCTCAACAGCGCCATCCATAATGCGCTCTGCACAACGAGTCTATCAGGCATTGAGTTTCCAATAAATACATTAGAGGAAACTCTGGCACTATATATCCATAGGGCTACAACGCGTACACGGCGCTTCAGCCAGCAAGGGAATGATGGGTACTACACGAATTTGACTAATGTTCGCACTTATGACTCCGTTTGGCTTTGCGTGGCTTTGAGCTGTTGTGTCGCGAAGCAAAAATCGCCAAATGTTCAGCAGTTGCACTTCACCAGGTTAACCTCCTATAGGCTCACCAATTCAAATCGGGTCGCGAAGTTCCAAACGGTTCGTTCTTTCATTCGAAACAAAACAAAAACACAGCAATGAACAAAACCAGCGAGTGCGTTTGAAGCCCGCAAGCACGAAGACTATAGTCAAATCTATGTACATCACTCCCACGGCGGCCGAACGATCGCAGCGCCACCGGATCACCTCAATTAATTTGAGGAAACTCTATGCTCTCAGGGACCTTTGGTCTCAATCCATCACGTGCTCACTTATGTGTTACGCATTGACCGTCAGCTCTTCTCCCTTCTCTTCTAACCAACAAAACCATCTCACTTGAACTACAGAGTCAATGTTCCATGGCCACTCGACACGCCAAATAGTAATAATTGTTGAAGTTTTACGTGCCGAAACCATAATATGACATAGAAGGACGCTCTATATAGTTGAGGACTCCGGAAATTTTGACCACATGGGACTGTTTAACGCGCTGAAATCCGAGCACACGGGGCATTTCGTCTCCTTCGAAGTGCGGCCTATATACGAGCCCAGGATTCATTCAATCCCACGGCAATCGGGTAGAGCACCATAGTTTACCTAGGTGGGTGCGCACAGCGTACGAGAAGCACGAAGGTGACCCACCGAGACCACATCATGTGCTTTGTTGGGGCAACGCCTCCTAGTTTTCCCGTGCCTGTCGGATGAGCGCGAAACGCCGGTCATCTATGGCAGCGCTGCCTACGTAGAAGTAAGGGTCTTTGTACTCGGCCTTTGAGATTGGCAATTTTGGCGTTTGCTACTAATTTGAGAGGATACCATGTATTAAAAAAGTTGCTTGCTGAATGACGGCGTCAGTCACGTAGGGTTAATTATAATTACGTTTACGCCTTTTAAAAACTTTTTACGTTATTTTTGCTGCATATAAGCTCCCAAAACGTGAAAACCTATTTGAAGACACCCCTACTTGAGTGGCGCCACCACCATAGTTCCGACGACCGCCGCTTTCCAAGTAACCACCGATAATCCGGCAGGCACGGGAAACCTAGGAGGCGTTGGTTGGGGTAACGCGTTCCGGGCACCAACCGTCGAAGTTTGGTGCCGCGAGAGCATGCCCGTGGCCACGCTCCGCGCCTTATTTCAGAGCTCGTCACTACCGACAGAGGAAGCTGAAGGGTATAGGCGTGCGGTGAGGGCATCACGTGAGCGTCTCACCCCGAGCTTCCCGTTTTGTCAGGGTCATGAGTGAATTGATTTACGCGAGCGTGCTGCTGCGCTCATGCATGCACCAGAGCGGCCGGGAAGTATACACGTCGCCGCCGCGAACTGCCGCCTCGTTAATAAGGAGCGCGCCTGCAGACCGCTGTACGTGTGAGTGCACTGCGCCTGTCATCTGCTGGTCGCGTTCTGCATGGCCTCCGGCCCGGCGCAGCAGAGCATGCCGGCTACCGCGGCACGGCGCAGGCGTGTGTTCCGTATGCGCATACGCTGCAGTGGCCCGTACTCGCACCCTACTATGAATCGGCGCAGTGCTGACGATGCTACCGTACTGATTTCAGGTAACGGCACGTGCCCAATAAGCGAAGCAGTCAGTCTACTTCCTCTTAATAGGTGTCCTTTACATGCTGCATCGGCTGCTGCGTTTACTCGAGAATCTGGTCAGGTCGCGTCGGGTAGAGTCAACTTGCTGGGCCCAGACCCGGAGATCGGATTTATGTAAAGGCTATAGCTGAAAGAGGCAGTTTCGATGCCATGCTTCTTCATTTCATTTTCCTCCAAAATTCATTGCGTGGGTCGGACCGGGCGAGCGTCGATGCTAACTCGGCAAACCCGCACGCATTAGCGCGGATTCACTCACACACTTGATTGGCGAAGCTTATGCAAATGCAGTAGTGTCGAGCTGTCTCATAGGTTGGTAGGCTACCTTAGTCAAGGCAACTACGGGTTCATCAAAACAACATGCCGTAGAAAATTAAACTGATACTGTTACTGATTTATATGTTTATGTGATAATGCCAGCAGCAACGGCCTGTTGGGACGAACATAAAATAAAGACAAAAATGATAAGCATGTCAAGCTGTGCAAGCATGTAAGAAAAGTTGTTAATGACATCGTGAAATCAATCACCAATAAATTCAGTATTTTGTTTATTAAAACAGTCCCAGTATGCGCCTCAATTACAATAAAGCTTAAGTTATATAAATAATAGCGTAAAACTAACCAATGCGAATTTATGCAAAACACGCAGACCGTATCCCGTACAACTGACAAATGCTAAAATTGAATAAATCCATGCTTCGTGTTTTTATATTCGTGAATAGGTGACTTGTCTCACCTAATATCTCAGGAATTCGTCCCAAATAATGGCGTTATTTCGCTGAGCGCTACTGGGCAACATTGTTGTGAATGGTGAACTCTGCGCGACCTTCACAAATTAAATGTATTCGGAAACGAAAAATGTCGCAATTCCGAAGTGTTTCGTTGCAAAAAACATTTGACTGTACACATTCGTTCTTCCCCCCCCCCCCTCACTATCATCACTGTCACGTTATGGGCATTGACCAGCTGATATCGCCCCTTGAATGTACACAGGCACACTGCAAACAAACAGTTGCTCGCCTTGAACGAAAAATATTTGACCATATGAGTGAGTGCGCTTATACCAATCATGAATGATTGGCTGGTTGGACAAGCAGCTTACGGAGAAGATGCACTGCGTAACATCTATCCTCACAGCGTTTATTTTTTGCACGTATTTACGAAATGCCTTATTTACAAGAAGAATGACACATTGGCTGTTATCGCGCTACACAAGTTTGCCAACGCACTCGGCAAAACAAACGTCTTATCGGCGGCCGTGTCAAACCATTGGGACAACGGTCGTTAAGATATATGCGACCTGAAACGCACATGTGCCCTAGAGTTGTTGCTATGGGTCACTGGACCAATAGCATCGCGTTGTTTCCAATCCGTGGCGTTGAACTTGTCGCTGTTGGTGTGACAGATAACCTCCAGGAGCGATCACACATAGCTGTGACTTCATACTGTAGTGACCATGAGTGGAACAATGACTGGTTATATGCGGGGTTTAACGTCCAAAACTAACCATATGATTATGAGAAACGACGTAGTGGAGGGCTCCGGAAACTTCAACCCCCTGGGCTTCCTTAACGTACACCCGCATTTGACCACACGGGTCTACAACATTTCCATCTTCATATGAGTGGAATAAGGACACATTGTTGATTGATTGATTTGTGGGGTTTAACGTCCCAAAACCACCATATGATTATGAGAGACGCCGTAGTGGAGGGCTCCGGAAATTTTGACCACCTGGGGTTCTTTAACGTGCACCCAAATCTGAGTACACGGGCCTACAACATTTCCGCCTCCATCGGAAATGCAGCCGCCGCAGCCTGGAATCGAACCCGCGACCTGCGGGTCAGCAGCCGAGTACCTTAGCCACTAGACCACCGTGGCGGGGCTAAGGACACATTGTACAGTCGCAGATCTTCCACTATTTACTATATGCGGAGGCATAAAGTGGTATTCGTCAAAGTTCTGACATGGTAAACACGCAGGTCTATCGTCTAAGTCGACAATTTGTACTTAACTGTATACTGCTGTGAGTGTAAAACCAACCATGACTATAGGCTATTTTATTTTATTTTATTATTTGTTTGTAACAATCAAGTGTAAAGGAGTATAGCCGTCGCCAAGTAACGGCGACAACAACTCGTTCGTTAATTTTTTTTCTTTCTATAAAAAGAAAAGATGCTCGAGCAACCTTGGAACTCACTGCTTTCATTGATTTGTTTCAGCGGCCTATTATGTTGGAGCGAGCAATCAATGTCATTTACAGAATTTAAGACGTGGGTTAGATCGATTTTCATAACCGAGCAGTGTTTAAGCTCGTGTAATGTCCTCAATATAGTGCACATTTGTCTGAAATATACCTATGTCCTAGTAAATTATGTTTACACTCAGAACAAGGGGTTGTCTATCGGGCCCTGGAACGCCAAAGGGCGCGATCTACTTGACCAGCAGGCATGATTCGATTTCAGGCTTTCTTCAGGATGTCTTATAAAGGATGGCTGTATAGTCAGGTGAGCTTGAGAGCGGTGACTAGGTACTAAAAGCGTCATGATGTCTGCGGTATCGAATGTAAAACACCATGTCTTGTTCCGCGAAGGGCCACAAAATACTTTCCAAACTCTTATATGATTAATGTTTTGTTTCTTCTTACCTGCGTGGACGTTCGGTTATTTGGTTTCTATGCGCAGAACTTGTAGTTCGAAACTGCCACGGTGGTCTCGTGACCAAGGCTAAAGGCTGCTGACACGCAGGTCGCGGGATCGAATCCCGGCCGTAGCGGTCTCATTTTCGACGGAGGCGAAAACGCTTGGGGCCCGTGTGCCTATAGATATAGGTGCACGTTAAAGGACCCTGCAGGTGGTCGAAATTTCCGGAGCCCTCCATTACGGCGTCTCTTATAATCGTATAATGGTTTTGAGATTTTAAACCCCACAAATCAATCAATCAATCAAGTTAAAGGGGTGATCACAAGAGCACATAGACGTAAGCGGTGACATAGATAGATAGATAGATAGATAGATAGATAGATAGATAGATAGATAGATAGATAGATAGATAGATAGATAGATAGATAGATAGATAGATAGATAGATAGATAGATAGATAGACAGACACACATAAAGAAAGAAGATAGATAGATAGATAGATAGATAGATAGATAGATAGATAGATAGATAGATAGATAGATAGATAGATAGATAGATAGATAGATAGATAGATAGATAGATAGATAGATAGATAGATAGATAGATAGATAGATAGATAGATAGATAGATAGATAGATAGATAGATAGAATCATAGATCCCAGCAATTATTAAAATGCCAGCGCTTTGTCACTTATATGCATCGCTTCTGGCTATGGGCTATAGTCGGTCGTACGACTTTCGTGTGACCGTTCATAGATTTGCGGAACTGAGCGGTGGACGAAGCTATTTGCTGCGCGACGGCTCTTCCTCGGCCCGTCGCGTATATTTTTCGCGCACACACGGTTTGGCCTCAACATTTCTCACGATAACTACAGCCATAACCCTATACACTGTCTACACGTGCATGTACTCGCGCGTATTACGCGCTTAGCATGCGGTTCCGAGATTAAGCGCGGCTGAGATAAGCGCGGTCGAACTCGCGAGAGCCGGCCGGTGCCGGATCGATGCGCCTCGAGAGCTGTTTACTTGTTTTTCTCGCGACAGAGAGCCGCGCGATTCCAATCTGTCATCGTGTACACGCGGCTCTATCGCACCTATATCCAGAGGTTCTCCTCTGAACATGCCCTATATGCGGTATAAACTTCATATATAGGGGTCCATCTTTGACCGCATACTCGTGAAACTGCGCAGTGTAGGGCATGTGCTATGGCATGGATTTTCCTAGAATATTTTCTGGAGAGAACTGTGGCGCTGCGATCATTCAGCTATCACGGAAACAATGGGTAGTATACACGTATTTTCCTAGCTTTGACTTCTGTTTCGGATGAAGTAGCTAGTGGCTTGTTGTACGTGAACCTCGTGAGCTGCTTTGAACTGGTGAACTTAAGGTGTAAATGCGGCTGCGGCGGCTGCATTTCCGATGGAGGCGGAAATGTTGTAGGCCCGTGTGCTCAGATTTGGGCGCACGTTAAAGAACCCCAGGCGGTCGAAATTTCCGGAGCCCTCCACTACGGCGTCTCTCATAATCATATGGTGGTTTTGGGATGTTAAACCCCACATATCAATCAATCAACTTAAGGTGTAAATATGATGAAGTGGAGCTGCTAAATTTTCTTTTCCAATTGCCACTTTTCAAAGTCAGAAAGCCACACGGGACCGATATAACAGGGGCAACTCTATGTACTAACCATCATTGCCATTCTGGCTGAAGTGTCATGGCCGTTGCCGTTCCCATCGAGACTGGTGGCCAGATTTCTCTCTCAGGAACTGTTACGAAACTCTGTGCCTACAGGCAACTTGTACCGGCAAGATGACACTTCGCCGCTTTCCTTCGACAAACAGTTGTTTCCTACTCCGACCACAGGAGTTGGAAAAAAAAAAGAGAAAGAAGTGACGACATTCCACTCGCTGGCGACCTGCGCTTGATCACTCATCTAAACGTACTCAGCTCGTTGAGCCTATACCCAAACTCAAGTTTTGAAGTGCGCCAGTTGTTTAATTAGATAGTAAACGTGCCCAACTCATGCGGAGCCTGAACTCTCGGAATACTTGAGGTATTCGAAACATTCCCCTCATGGCTGAACTATCTGAGGTGTGAGAGGAAGAAGATAGACACGTGCAGAGGCGCATCACTATGAGCTAGCTCGCTTGTACTATTTCACTCCCTCGTTATACGCCTTGCCTGCTGTTGCTGCGATCGTCGCGATCATTGCAGACCTTAATTAAACCCCGTAACAGGCGTCACAGCGAACCCTCAGTTTGGTCCCTCTAACTCCCAACTCTGTTTCTTATACTCTCAAAAGTGCACTATCAACTGCGTTAAGTATTGCGTCCTCGTTCGTTTATACCATGTTTATAGAGCACGGTGCTGCTAAACTGAAAGCCAACTTCACCCATGGGCGAAGTGGGTTTGATTTAGTATAATGCACGTGCATTTTCCATACACCATTTCGCTTGACTGGTGTACTCTCGCGTATCGCGCTAAATCTCACGCGGTCTGCTTTGCGAATACGCAAACAGAATGCCGGCGTTTGGTTAGCTATACCACGCACCACCCACGTTCTCTATTTCGCCACTCCTAAACTATGCAGCCTCCGTGTAATTGCGTTCTGGGGCCGTGTCATTTTCGCGGGCATTTCGCCAAATGAGACTTCGAATACCCCGAAGCTTAACCTCAGGCGAAGAACAGTGGGGGGGGGGGGGGCAGGAAATGCGGTCGGCGTAGCTGTAGAAGATCACGTCGATATCTAAACGACATTTAACGGCACGCCTTGCAGTTCCGTAGGCTCCAAAATGCGCGCGATATTTTCCCAATCGGCGCGTTCATACGTCCCGAAAGCGCGCGATTCGACTCGCCTTATTTTTACTCCCGCGGACTGCGCTAAGCAGATTTCGCGATTAGCACGACGCCGTCAAACGCGCTTCGAAGTTGAAACCTACGCGACGACCATTCGACGGTGCTCGATGGAGCACTTGGGCGCCACGTTTTTTTCACTTCTGTCGCGCGGTACAACGTCGCAATTGCAGCGCTGGAAAATCTATAGGTGCCGATGTGTCGGTGCCGTGGCGAACATCGATGTAGCAGGCCCCAAGTTACGTAGTCGTATACCCCGAAGCAGTGAGCAGATTAATCGTTCCAGGAGCAGCGCCGTACAAGAATGCAATCGATGTGTTCGGTTTCCGCACGCGCGAAGCAGAGCGTCGCTCCATTTGTAGAGTACATAAACACAACAAGATACATAAACACAACACATAAACACATACACGATACATAAACACAACAACCTGCTTGTCGTGCGCACACGACAAGCAGGTGTGTCGAAGATTGCCGGCTGCTTTCGCGTGAACGTGAGAAAGCGAGGCTTAATTGGAAACGGGGGAAAATCCATCTCGTACGGCACGATACATGTGAGAGAGCGGCTGTTATGTCCGCGTGCTTATGGGTGGGCGCGCTCGATCCCTTCTTCGTCGTTCACGTTGGTCAAGGGAGTTTCGCTTTTATAGCGGGTCCCGGGGGGGAGTTCTCGGGACAGCTATTTGACTCTCATCGGGGTGATTTCAATCAAGGTCTTACGATTAAGCGAAAGCGAGCTAGCCTCATTGTTTGTGCGTTTGTGTACGTTCAAGATAAATCTTGTACACGATCAATAATTGTACGCCCAAGGCATATAAGCACTGAACTAATGTTCTAAAAAAAATCTCGGGAATCGGGCTCTATTTGAATTTTTTATCTACTTATGTTTGTATACGCACTCTAATTGCGAATTTTCGGCTTACCTTGTCCCATTTGCGTGCTCTAACTCCTTTCCACTACAACGCTTGAAAATCTCGCGGCAATTTACTTCGTGGCCTCAAGGGCCAGAGGAGAGAAAAAAAATAAGCGAAAGTCCAGGTTACAGTCGGAGCAAACGCAGTCCAAAGTGGACCTCAGCTGAACTTCTTAGTGGACGTGGTTGAACTTCTTAGTGGACGTGGTTGCACTGGTCTTCGGACCGGCAACTTCGTGTTCGATAGTTGAAGAGAAACTGTGCTTAGTACAGAGAACATGGAACAAGTATAAGTATACAGACAATGTAGCTACCATTTCCAATAGTGGAGAAATGTTCGGTGAAAAATATTACAAATATTTAGAGCCAGCTTTGCCAACAAGGACGCTTCCAACATTGGTTTAATGCTGTTTTGGGTGCTGTAACACCCCAAGTGTCAATGTACGACCAACACCGCTACCAATGCAGCTGGGACTCGCTTTCTGAATTTCGTGCCGACCGGTAGTGCCCCCGCGATCTCCGACGACAGTGGAGCTCTGGCCGGCTGGCTCGCCCTACGCCATCTTCTGCCGCCGACAAGAGCTCTCGCAGAGTGTTGCCCCGTCTTCGGACTCCTGCGACCGTGTCCATCTTTCCTATCTTCTCCTTACTTCCGTGCGTCGCTGTCCCTACACCACGCTCTCTCCTTCCCTCTCTCTATCTTTATACCTTTAATCCTATCTTTTTAATATTCCGTCCTTACCCCCATCCCTCGTGAGCTACTGTTGAGGTGTCGTACTCTGATGCATACAGTTACAGGGCTCACTTTTCTCTTCTTTTCTCTTTAAGAACCACATAAGTAAAGTAAATGCAGTGTTTCCCAACGCCTGGCCAAGATTGGCCCAGTGGAGGCGTGCTGCATGGGAAAGGTCGGTTGATCGAAACCTTTATTGGACTATATACAAATGTGCTCTCGCTTTTTGGCTTCAGTATCATGGTATCAAAGGAAAAAAATTAAAATATAAAAAATAGAGGTGTGTTTGTCAAACTGGTCAGCTTTCGTTTGTTATTGCTAGTCAGGGGATAGCCGTCATTTTCCATGCATCGCACCATATATTCAGCCTGCCTGTGAAGAGTCAATCTTCGATAATCCAGTGGACAGTTTGCAACATGTCTCGCTGTAAGTGGGGTAGCATAGGCTGAACTCTAGCTGTTTATTAAAGCAGCTCGCCTTGATTCGTGAATTGGGCATTCCCAGATGATATGTGCAGTGATTGCGGGGGCTCAGCACTAGTCGTGGTTGGGGTCAACGTATTTAGTCGCGTACGTATTGTGAAGCACTAGAATAAAATAATCATGTTAAACAAGCTTTCTTTTTTTCTTTTTCGGACTTAGTGGTGTAAGGCTTCCGGCCATGTTACAAAAAAGAGGCTCACATCTTTAATCATCCATTTACTGCCCGTTGTTACGTTTGGCCCGGCGATTCGTCTGGGCAGACGCCATTGTGCGTAAGCTGGTCTACTGGGGAGGCTCTCAGCTCAATTGGCGCCAAGTCTGCCAGACGCTGTCGAAGATTTCGGCAATTATCCAGACAATGTGGCAAGCAAAGGCGAGTTCCTGACTTTCAAATTCGGACCCTTTCGTGGTCCCTTCAAGCAGCAGTGGTGCCTGATGACCTCGGCGACTCATCGGGAGACGGGGAAGCTGTTGTGACCGGCGCCAGAGCTGACAGGGGAGCAGCGCTCGTTTAATCCTCAATCAAGTAGCCGACCGGCCGGCTGCCTATGCCCGCCAGGCAGTGTCCGGAGGATGAGACCTCGTGTCGCCACGACATCGTAAACCGTTCCAGAGGGGACAACAAAGACAGCAACTTCCTTGGAAGAGACCATGGCGGCCGCCGCAAATCGCCCCGCTAATTAAGCGAACAAATCGGCGGACCCTTTGATCTAAGCTGTCAGGATCATGAGACCTCTCGACTAGCGGCACACACACGATGAGGAAGAGCCCCACTGGCGCCACCTCAGTGATCACGACTCAATATTGAACGTTCACGTGGACCGTACATGCTCATCCCACACACCTGTTGTGTGTGTGTGTGATTGGTGTTCCACTCGGAGAGGAGGAGCCCGACAGGGCTTAAAACGACGCCGCAGAGTGCTGGACGTCGCTGTGAACCATGTAACGGTTCGACCACCACGCTCGTGGGTTGTGAAACCTTTAACCTTTCTTTTCTGTAAATATGTGTAAATAGTGCCATAAACCTGTTTGTTTTTCGTATCCTCCTGCGATCCTCTTTCCGACCCATAACAACTGGTGGCAGCGGTGGGATGCCATCAGCGACATTCTTTCCGACCGTTAACAACGTTCATGCTGAAGGCTTCGGCAACGCCGGCCAAGTTGTGCGTTCGCACACGTTGATCGGCTCCCTTTACGCAGCATGTAGACGAAGCGTGTCAACTTCTCGTCGTCTTTGTCAAAACAAAGTTGGAGTTCTGAAAAATCATCGCTCACCTCATGTCACAAAGCAAGCAAAACAGAGCTGTCGCTCGAGAAAGTCGGTTTAACCACATCGATTACTTATTTTTTTCTTTCATTTTAGGACTTCTTTTTCTCGCGTTCATCGCTCACGCAGCAGTAATAGTCACTCCTATCTCTTTCCGTTCTATTATTCTCTTTTTCCCCCACCCCAAGTGTAGGGTAGCCAACCGAGCCAAGCTTGGTTAACCTCCCTGCCTTCCCTCTCTATTTATCTCTTTATCTCTCTCTCTCTCCCAAAAAAAGAAACAAACACGATGATATATACGTGTGCTTAAAAGGTTTCTCTGAAGCGCGACCTCTCTTTTTTCCCCTCTCCCCCGTCGAAGTTGGACTTTTTAGATCTTTCTCAACCGTAAATCCAACGTTTCTAGCGTCTTAATTTACGGCAGTATCATTTTACTCCCTCCTTTTATTCCGCTCTTTCAGGTGCATGCACCTGAAAGCTGAAATTACGCGAACGCGTTTTCCACGCCCAGAAGGTTACGCAAATTGCCGTCGCACGTTCTTGCGATGCATATATTTTCCGAGCAGTCATCGTATGCGCTGCATTGTCCGGACCACGCATTTAAGAAAACCCGGCCGCGCTTCGTCCGTGATGAGAGAACAATTAGCCGGGACGGGCTATTCTCATCCCTGTTCATGCTATATATGCCTTCTATATAGCTCTGCGGCCATGCATGTCAATGGGCGCCTGCGACTGGGCTGCAGTCGTTTCTATTCGCCGGAGAGTCGGCGCTTCAATACGTGCTGCTCCCTGTCTAACGGGCTGGAATGATTATCCCGCACGGCTCGGTTTGGCTTGGCTTGGCACCGAGCTCCTTCACATGCTCTCCGTTGTTGTCTCTTCGCTCCAAAGCGAGCGACGGGAGTAAGTCGACCGCGCGCTTTCGATAGTGCATAATTACTGTTTATGCTACCTTCCTACATATCATGTATACAGTAACTCTATTCAACAGTATACCGCGCAGCGCTACAGAAGCGGTCCGGTAAGTAGGAAAAACAGGATCGCGAGGAAAGGCATAGATGTTATAGTGCATTTTATAAAGGTACACTACACTGGGGGAACGGGATAGAAGAGTTGGAAATTTAGAGGTAGAGAACGAGGGCCAGAACACACATATTCACACACACTATCTCCTCCCAGCTACAACATGGCTATTAATCTATAAACGCCGGCGCAAGCATGTTGTCTTCAAGTATTTGAGCTGTGTCTTTCATCCACGATGACTTCTTAAGACGATGTTTCAATACAGTTACCGCCACCATCAGTGAAGTGGAGCGGTAAAGTTTCTAACTAAACAGAGGAGGTAGAGTGCTGTCCTTGCTCCACCGTATAGCTTTTGAGTGTTGCAGTCCTGACCAGGACTGCATACACAGAGAAAAGTATGTTGTTGCGATCCTGAAGGCCACGATTGTAGCCGGTTCTCACGAGCGAAGAAACGTGGCCATTCATAAGCGACAGAGTGTCCTCCTTTTTTTTTTTGGGCATATTTCGTTTCACAAACGAAATATGCCCAAATATGCATCCATGATGAGTAGAAGCTGAGAGTGGCCACCTGCAGTGCTTGATCCGTCACAGAAACGCTCCGAGAACAATGCCTGGATGTCAGAATATCGCAAGTTGCGTATCATTTTCGCGCTTTATTGTCCCAGTTCGCGTGCCCACCTGCACTGAGCAAGCTTACTCTTCGGTATAGTATGCGATAGCTATAGTCCCAGTTGACGCACTTTTGTCGGAAAGGAGCTTCAAAGCCTCTAAAACTGAAAAAAAATACGATCTCGGTTAAAAAATACAGAAATAAGACGACCTGGTTACGTGACCTAAACAGCGCGAAATCGTTCACAGCTGCACACCGCTTGAATGTTGTGCAGTTGTTGAAACGGGGTAAAGCACATGTCAAAACCGGCGCGAACATGACGGAGACGCGACGAAAAGTACACAGTATATACGAGCGCTGTCATACAGTAAGAACGCTGTACAAGTGCTCGGTATACAGTCGACGCTCGTAAACTGTGTCCGTAAACTGTGTCTTGTGTCCATTTTTTCACGCTGATTTTTACAAGTATATGCATTGTTTCCAACTCTCCTGTTTAGCCTAAAGCTTTAGCAAAACATCGCGTTAACTCTCTCTTTCTATCTTCCGTCTCTCACCGAACTGTCACTATTGAACAGCGCTGTCACACAGTACACCTTCTCGCTCTTCTTTCCTTCTCTCTCTCTGCCTCACTACGGGATGGCAAGCTACTGTCAGTGCATGTCCGTGCATGCTCCGCCGCGGTAGTCTAGTGGCTAAGGTACTCGGCTGCTGACCCGCAGGTCGCGGGTTCAAATCCCGGCTGCGGCGGCTGCATTTCCGATGGAGGCGGAAATGTCGAAGGCCAGTGTGCTCAGATTTGGGTGCACAAGAACCCCAGGTGGTCGAAATTTCCGGAGCCCTCCACTACGGCGCCTCTCATAATCATATGGTGGTTTTGGGACGTTAAACCCCACAAATCAATCAATCAACTGACCGTGCATGCTTTGTCGCAATGCCCCCGTAACGCTGAGTATACATAGTCAACCGCATAAAAGAATGCGTCCTCCATCAAAAGACACTTCAGGGCTCCTTGACGTCTGCCTTTCATTCAATTCATACCATCTAGTGCAATTTGACTGCGTTACTTGCGAATTACCACCATCTCGCAGTAATTCACAGGAAGACCCAGTACCGCGTTCACGGTGAAGACAAAAACGGGAGCATATTTCAGTAATGTGACCATGGCAAGGGCCATAATGTGCGGTCAGAAGAAGCCGACAGAACGCACTATATTGCCGTGCATAATTGATTCCTCGCTCAAGCATTCAAGGTGGCCGGCATAAGGTCGCAGTAACCTTGTCGTCACGCCGTCGTCCATATGGCAACCTACCAACTTGCCCCATGGAGGACGGCACCTTCGTTGCAAACTAATTTTCGAGAGTGGTCGGGGATCGCGCTTATGTTGGTCGAATCGTGAACACTTCATTAGCTCGATGCGACGAGACTCGTTACCCGCTTGAGAAAAAAAAATTGGCAAAACGAGTGAATCATATATTAACTTGCTGCGAAGGCTACAAGGACAGCTAATATAGAGGCCCATTTTGAAGGTAACCATGATCTCGGGCTTTTTTTTTACTTCAAATTAAATATTCAGTTGTGCGTGCGACGAAGGTGCGATATATATTTCACACTGTTCCCTTCGCGTGTCTCGAAACTGTAGGAAACCAAAACGAGCAAGACTGCAGCGCGTGTTCCGGATACAAACGTGAAATATTCGTAGGAAAGACGGCTTCAGTAAAGTGGCTTGATCGAATGAGTTGGACTTCCTCTTCGCGCATACCATTGACGTTGACAGGAGGGGGGGGGGGAGATAGTATCCACCCCACCCTCCAAATTTCTAATCACGAAGCTATTTAACAAATCCTTCTTTGTCCAAAAAAACTAATACAAAAACTACATTAATCATAAACGGGTACGCGGTGCAGAAGTTGGGTAAGTCCTACTAGTTACCACTGATGAACTCAAAATTGACGAAGGGAGCAGTTATCAACAATAACAAATGAGGGCGAAGCGACGGCAGTGAGCCGAAAACCTCGAGTGAGAGAATATAAGCAATGGTGGTCGAGAAGACTCCGGAACGACAGGAGGACTATACGCCAATGAAGAAGATGCGCGCGTTGATATATAAGAGGTGAGAACCTTTGATTCCAGCGCGATTTTCTGTCTTTGGAGTATCCGAGTAGCGTCTGCGGCTGTCTGTGGCTTAACTCGAACCCGTCTGCGCTGAAAATCAATGTAGAAGAAAACCTATAGCGTCCCCAAACTAAAGCCGAGCAGTGACACAAAGGAGCAACTTAGAAACAACCTGAATCACCCAGCTAAAACCTGGAAACAATCTAAGAAGCAACAAACGTAGTGTTCAGAATCGCGCAGATTCAAGCTGGTTCAAGCGTTGTGTCGATCAGTCCAATTTTCGGTCACTTTTTTTTTTCAACTTCGCATCTGTAAATGTACGCACAAAATTATACTCACGAACGTATTGACGACGGTCAATCACACCCCCAAAAATATTTCGCCGGTTGAAGGTTCGCCGGGTTGTAAGGTGTACCCTTGCTGCACGGAACTGATCGCGACTTGCGCGGCGAACTACCGCCTTTTGTGCCATCGGGTGCATCTTGATAAGCTGGGAACATAAACAATGAACACCGGCGCAATACGACCTAAAGTGGGCACGAGCTAGAGGTCGTTGCCGTCGAGCGTAAAAAAAAAAGAGCGCGTGCGCATACACTATACAATGTATAACAGCGGGCCCGCTATTACACTTTCGGCTGTATATGCTTCTTTTTCGGCCACGATCGCAAAACGTGCCGTAAAAGCCCGACCTTCGAGTTGCCTTATTCGCGAGGATTTATGAGTTACGTGAGCGGGGACTTAGAGGCACAACGGAGCACTGCGTGCGGCTGCTTGCTGGTGGTGGAAGATTACGCCGTTCCACTGCGCTTACCACTAGTTCGTTTTCAGTGGTCGTTTCTTTCCTTGCAGCACATCTATATCTCGAAAATGGTGTACGCCCGTGCTCTCGGAATCGGGTGCAGGTTGAAGAACCCCAGGAGGTCATAATCCCCGGAGCCCTCCACTACGTGCGACGTTTCTGGTGATCATACGGTCCGTGGTTTCGGGATGTTAAACCCAGCGGATATCAATCGATATCGATGTGCCATATCTTGTTCTCACGCATGCGCTGTTGTCAAGAAGAAGAAGAGGAAACAGAAATGGACTAGCTGTTCGTTTGGGCTGTCTTCGTCTGAGATGTAGAGTAACTAATTTTACTATTCTGCGAGATAGTATATACTTTCAGTCAGTTGTGGAAGACTCAGTGTTTCGATTATAACACTGCGAAGATGGCCAGACTAATTTGGACATGCAGAGATACGAATAGGCAAGCTTAGGACAGATATTTATTTGCTCGTTTATGTAATCAAGTGAATCGGGGCGCTGCAGATCGCTAATTATTAACGTTTGCCTAGTTATCAAGTCCCAATGTAACCGGAATGAACGTTCCTTTTTCTTATTTTCTTTTTTTTAGTTCAGTGCAGTGCAACACTCCGTTCTATTCGCCCAATGTAACACGATGGTAGAACACGCCAGCTTTGATGGCAGCAGTATTGGTAGCTGTTGTAGCAGCAGCAGCAGCAGCAGCAGCAGCAGTAGTAGTAGTAGTAGTAGTAGTAGTAGTAGTAGTAGTAGTAGTAGTAGTAGTAGTAGTAGTAGTAGTAGTAGTAGTAGGCAAGCAAGCAAGCAAGCAAGCAAGCAAGCAAGCAAGAAAGAAAGAAAGAAGGAAAGAAAGAAAGAAAGAAGAAAGAAAGAAAGAAAGAAAGAAAGAAAGAAAGAAAGAAAGAAAGAAAGAAAGAAAGAAAGAAAGAAAGAAAGAAAGAAAGACGTCATGATAATCTGACAACTGCTGTAACGGACTTTTCTAAGACCTATTTTGGGAATACAAGCCACATGTCTTTTCGAGGTCGCGACTTTCAGTGATCCGCTTCACTGCAATCCGTGACGTCATGGATATCTACTGGTCAAATTCTAACGCGGCGTTGCCAGTGCTCTACAAACCTCTGCGCCGCTACGCCGAAGCTTGGACTCGGAATCGATATTCACACGGCTGCCGCACGTACGAAGTAACGATATAAATCTATACATCTCTTAACGTCATATTTCATTTGGCAATCCTTTTGCGTGTATCTTTATGCATTAATATGGCCATTAAAGAATACCGCCAAACGCGTTTCTTTGTAGGAACGCGGGGCGTTATCGAAGACGGTTATCTGTTTTGAGACACATAATCCATCGCGACCGTTGGTAATCGATTATCGACATGATGAAAGAGTCGCTGGATTAATCATCGCCTTCGAACACGCGCACTGACGCGGGACAAGGACAATGTAGGAGATATATGAAAAAGGCCACTCCGCTCTGCCTAACCACTGGAACAGGAAGGAGAAGAGTATACCGGCAACAGCGACCGTGCTTTAATAGTTAACGAGTGTCCTCGGTGTGCAGGCAAAGCGCGGGAAGGAGAGAGGACCAGCATATCGCTTCCGAAACAGGCCACCCATGATTAAACGTTCGTCGCGAGCCAAGAAGCCTAGCGCGGCCGCCGGACCATAAATACCCGGAGGCAGATGCATAACGTGCTCGGCCTTTTGGTGCGTGATGTGCACGCAAGTATCGTATTTAAACAAAGAGAGCTCGCTTAAGGTAAAACCCGCGGGCAATAAAGAAAAAAAGAGATTGGTATCACTGCAGATAAGGCTGCTATGGATTTCGTTGAGTGAGCCAGAACATCAAATTGGCTGGCTAAGTTTATGTGAAGTAACAATTTAAAGAAAAGCAAAGCTAAGAAAAAAAGGAGGGTGGTGGAGTTTAATAGGAAAGTAAGTACTTTCCTATTCAACTCTCCCACCCGCCTTTCTTTTTTCGACTAACCTGGCGTTATAGCGCCAAGTTAGTCGCCGTATTCGATTTGATTCGTGACGAGCGTACATGGAATAAAAAATATGATTAAAGAAGAAACATCGGACTCGAACGTATTGGCAGCACGACTTTGCGTAACAAGGAAATGTACAGGCCACCTGCAACTATGTTTCGCATATTAAAATGCCCCGAGTAGGTAGGTGACTACGTTCCGTTTTCCGTTCACTTCTGGTTTAAAACAAAGAGAGGCACCTCATGAAGTTCTGCTTCAGCAGTTGTTCTGAAGACGACAGAAATTATTTTTTTATAGTTTAACAATTGAAGTATAGCTCACATTTATTTAACTATATATAGGTACGCGTTTTGAGCGAGGAAGCCGGGAGAAATGATGAAATCAGCTTGATAAGCTATGGGTCAGGTTTAACTCGTTCGTACACACTAAACGAAAATGACCTAAAATAACCTCAAAAACTGGGTAAACCATTTGTCCTCTAGCGCACTACCTTTCCTGTGTTTTTTTTACCACCTACTACCGAGGTAAAAATTTACTCTCGTGCTAACTGAGTTTTTGAACGTAGGGAGAGTAGTAAATATTTACCCCAGTGAGGTTTTCAGCGAGTATAGAAGGAGTAAATTTTTACTACCTTCACAAGGTTTTTGAGGCTATTACTGGGAGTTATTTCTGGTGGTAAAAAAATAAAAATTGACGGGTGCATTCGCCCAGAGGCGACAAATTTATTGAATAGCAGAACTGATTGAATTTATTGAACGGCAGAATTGGTGACACATAGATTCACATACAGACAAACACGCACACACAACAAATGCAGAATAATATACCACTGAAACAGACAGCACGCGTTTTTTTTTTCTTTATTTCCGGTTCAACATCACAAACGGGTTGCTAAGATAAATATATTACAATTCACAACGAACAATACAATAAACTTAAAAATAACTAAGCCCGTCAAGCATTACTATAACACATCACGTCTTAGAATTCCTTCATGGTCAGAAGGGCTTCTACCCTTTCTACCCATGAAGGTACACATTCGTCTGTTCTTACTACCTCAAGTAATCTTGAGATGCTTTCTTTGAAATACTCTCTTGCTGGTCTTCTGTCTGGGTCACAATGAAATCCAGCCATTCTAGAGCGCCATATACTGTGCAAGGCAGTCATCATGATAAAATCGAAAGGTAATCCATCCTCATTCTCTATTGCCAAATACCTGATCCCATGAGGGTCTAACGGGAACTCTTTTTTGATCGTCCTTTGTAATACGTCCCAAAAATAAACTCCTTCCCAACAGTGCAGAAAAACATGGTCAATAGTTTCCGGTTTCTTACAGATTAGACAGTGTGATCCCCAAGGCATATAAAACCCCCGCTCCTCTAGGAAGGTTCTTACAGGAAGTGTTCCCGTGTGTAATTTGAAAAAGAACGTTTTCGCACTTGGAGCTGCTCGCATTTTTTTAACTCGTTTAAGTACATTCTGACCCTTGCGTGCTGTATATAGCGCTCTGTACAGTGGGATGGGGAGCATCGTGTCACATAAATCTTTGTACAGTTTTTTCTTTCCAACAGACCACAGGTAGTCAGTTGAAAACCGAACACACAAAAACCGCACGCTGGCCACAACTTCCTTCATGTATCCTTGCACAGCCCCTGTGGTAGCATGAGTGCTCACAACGAACTCGGGCAACAGTCTACTTAGTTTTGTTTGACACACTGTTAATAGGAAAGGATCTCTTGCCTCGCGAAAAAAGAAAAACCTATTTACTAACTGCTTGATAAACAGATGTCCTAGCCCAAGGCCTCCACACTTCACCCGTCTGAACAAATTCGTGCGACTGCACCTTTCCCAGTTAGAGCCCCACACAAACACTGCAAACACCCGATGTAATTTTTGCACATTGACCCGGGAACAGTACAGCACTTGCATCACATACCACAGCTTAGACACAAAAAACCAGTTGCATGCAGTAGCCCTAGCAAACATGGACAGATAGGTTGCATTCCACCTATTCGCTTTCTCTTTAATTTCTTTCGTTTGCTGTGTCCAATATTCATCAGTACTCGGAGTACCGCTCGAGTCATACAGACTGCACGCGTTGCTCAACTACACTTTGACAGTCCGGTATATATATAGGCACGACTTTTTGACCGGCCCTGTAGGACCAGGAAGAGAGCTATTTTTCTGCATCGATAAACAAGAACAGTTGAAGGTGCAAGCGTAAACTTGAGGTGGGCTGCAGGACACTAAATGTCACACCGACCTTTTATTGTAAATCTACCCAATCTCACCTTTTTGAGTATCCAATAATTACTTGGCACACCGGGCTCATGGCCCCACGCGTGTTAGCACTGCTGATGCACAAGTCCATAAAATATACCTAAGTACGCACAAACTATGGTAGCTCAATGATTTTCATTGAGCGACGGTGCACAAACACAGTAGCAGCACGTATTCATCACAACGGGCGTAGAGGAGCGGTGCACGCCTGCACACAAGCTTCTTACCGACGGCGTACTAGGCCTTTTCGAGGAACATGGTTATCTGATGAAACACAGCTGGCAATCACAGAACACATATCCTGTGCGAATTTCGTCATCGTTCCAGACACAAATGAACACGTGGCCACTATCTTACGGGGACGGGGCGTTGTAAATACCACCGTCCGGGTTTTCTTCGTGCTCACCGGCAGCCGTTTGTTGGTCCCGTCTGCCTCGTATAGGCTTTGCGCTACATGTTTGAGAGCAGTTGGTGCATGAGGTGGGCAATTCGGGCAGCACTTTACTCATGCAGACATCGCCTACTGTGGAACAAACCATATGCGATGCTTCTTTCACCTGCCCCGGCGACACACTCCCACTGGTCACTGGCGGCCGCGGCTCGGTGCCGACGACAGAGTGAAGCATTTTGCTTATTGCTTCTCCAGTAGGCAAGCACGGACGATGACACCAGATTGATTTTGTTACCACTGGCAGATATTCGCGATTCGGCTCGGAAGCGAGATATCCGCGACGTGCAGGTTCGGAGGCGTTCGGAAGCGCACGGTCGTTTGACGATGTAGGAAACACGTGAGATCCATCAGCCCAACCAGACACACAGATACCCAGCTTCTTGCACCGTCTGTCTCCAAGGCCAACGCCGAGCAAAAGCCAACAATTTGCGAAAATATGCAGGACAAGTTTCCTGAACAGGTTTTCTTTCTTTCTTTTTCTTCTTTTGAGACCCCCCCCCCGTCTTTTTTTCTTTTTCGTTCACAGAATGCTGTTCACGCTTGTTGTGCTTATGCTGCCCCCAGTTCCAGTGAAAGTGCGTTGACTCGATGTCAGTCCCGAGGCACGGCGATGTCAAAAAAAAAAAAAACTGTGGTCCTCGCGTACCTTCAGGAGAGCGTCACAATGGGGCAAAAGCCACCGAAGCATCTGCACCTTGCAGTCACGTGGTAATAAACTCTGAAAGGCAGGTTAAAAATCACGTGACTGAAAACTCCCTAAGTGGTAAAACTGGATTTTGACATCCTTTTACTACTTGCCTGAGAGGTGGTGGTAAAACTATGTCATGTACCATCTTTTACTCCTACACGAGGTAGTAATTTTAAACGCAAGAGAGTTTTCAGGGGTCATGAGCCGCAAAAACCCCAAACTCGGATAGTTTTTGCTTACAGTGTATCCCATCTGTATACGAACCGGTGTCAGCGTTCAGGAAAAAACTGCACCCTCTCCTACCACGCAGCCCCTTCCCCACTCCCCCCTGATCAGCGTTGGCCATCTCTATCTGACACGCTTCCTGTCGTAACGTAGCAACGACATCAAGACGACTGATAGTTAACCGGTTATGTATAACCAACACTCCTCGTTGTAAGAGTTGCTGCGTGATCACAGGAACACTTCCATTCCCTTGATGAAAATTACCTTCTATATGTAACGTAAAATGGAATGATTCAATGACTCGTTGCTTTTCTAGACACAACCAAATTAAACATTTAACGGACAAAAAAGCCAAGGGAGGCACATGGGAGTCTATTGGTAGTCTGTAGTTGTATTGTAGTAGTAATGACAGAAATGTAAAGTGATTTAAATGATTATGGGCTGAAACAGCGCACAAACACACGGGACGAAGAGAAGAGACACAAACAAGCGCTGTTTGTGTCTCTTCTCTTCGTCCCGTGAGTTTGTGCGCTGTTTCGGCCCATAATGTATCACCAACTAGCCCAACTTTCAGTCTTGCTTCAGTTGATATAAATGCACAAAAAAGAAAATCCTGCTGGTAGGGATCGAACCTACAACTTTCGCAACCAACAAACACGTTCTGCTCCACGTTCTCAGACATTCGTCTAGGGAGAAATACGTAAAATGAACAGGTGCAGTGTAATACGTTTTGGGCAAAGCAAATTCACGTACATCTCTGCGTATAATCAAATGCAATGGTGGCATTGCGGAATGTCCCACCTTGATGACATATACCTCATGGGACGTCAGCATTATCCGCTCAATATACGTACAACTTAGCCTGGGGCACATGCAGAATTTTTTTTCCGGAGAGGGTGGAGGGCACATCCTCTTGAAGAGGTCATTTTTCAAAGCGAAGAAAAAAAAATCGTGGTGAAAGGGGGGGGAGGGGGGTCACGAGTTGGGTGCGCCACAGTCTGGCTGCGCCATTGAACTTTACCAGTTGCTTTGAATTGCTTGGGCTGAGTGAAGCACCATTTTTACACGTGCATTTTCGTGTATTCAACTGAGAAGGTCAGAGTTTTGTCTGAATGAACGCCACAATCTGGGATGCCCTTCACTCGAGAAGGAAGCGTGTCACCTCGATGATACAGCTGCCAACGAGTTACCCTGAAAGAGGGAACCGATTGGACACATCGCAGCGAAGAACAGGTCGGCATTCCTGCAAAGCCGATACAATGGCAGCCGCAGCGGTCACTCCAACAGAGGCTTCCCTACAGGTCCTGGCTGTGTCCCACATAGAAAATCTATACGTTCGAGTGTCCAAGTAGCGGGAGTTATCCGCATTGGCAACTTTAGCCACAGCCAACGCTCCTTCCTTCGTCATCCGGGTAATTTTGTATATTAGGTCGTGAAACGTGCATTTTCATTCCCATATGTAGCACATGTAAAATTCCCGTGTATGTCAGCGTCAGATTGAAGTTTCCCTGTACGCGGGTGACGCATGCTTTCAGAGAGCTTGCGAAACAATGAAGAACGAAATGACAGCCAACGCGAGTGAGTCTATATTGCGGTGTAATTCTGTGCCTGCGTGTTTGTTGCAGCATCAAAAGTTCATCCGCCGTGTGGGACAATCACTGTACACCTGTGTCTCGGCGAGTCGTGAACAACATACGGCGCTAAGCCTAGTTGTTCTTCCGTATGAAAGATGAAGAGGGGAAGAGGGGAGGGCACTCCAGAAATAAGTAACACTGGTGATTTAGGGGAGAGGGCGGGCAAGGGGGCGTTCGCGGAAAGCAGCGTGGAGGAGTATGGGGTTTCGGCTTGATTCCAGGAATCAAGTTTCGTGATTTCACGCTGCTCAAACACACACGCGGGGCGGCGGCGGTGCGACGATTGTGCCGGGTCGGTCGGTCACGCACGATATAAGTCCGCCCACAGAGGAGCGCTGCTCGACGCCCTTTGTGTGTGCGTGTTTGTTTGTTATCGCCAAGGGCCCGGGCTCGTGTACGGCCACTTCGTAACTGGCTCGGCTCGGCTTGCGAGGACCGGCCTAACATCGGCACGGCGTGAATTTCTCCTTCCGTGACCGCGGGAGTCCCGAGAAGGCGCTGGTATCACGACTTCCTCGCCGCCCATGGACGCACCGGCGCACGCTGGTTTCGTGATGAAGCGGCGGCGTTTTTATTGCGGCAAAGTCCGCAACAGTCTCTTGTTTCTTTTTCTCGAATCGCCCCTGTTCCAGGGACGAGTGGCAGGTGTTCAAAGGGCCACACGCACGGCATGATAGCACTTTAAAGGCACCATTGGGCTGCCATTTTGTTGAACTACTTTTTTTTTTTTGATACCCGAAGCCCCAAGCCAGAGTATTACTAACTTCCAGAAGATGTTGTTGTCCAAGAGACGTACTTATAGGCTCAATATGTACATTATATGTCAGTGGTGGTATAGCAGAGTCAAGCGACGACATGTGCCGCCAGAAAAGGGGCACGTGCTTACCAATTCTGCCCCCCCCCCCCTATTAACTTCCCAAATGCATCCATAGTCACACCACCCACAAGGGGAAACGACGTCAGTATACCAACGCTGGTGATACCGAAAGGCCTGTAGAGAACAAAATTTTCTGTTTTTTTTTGACACCCTGGATTTGTAGCACTCCCGCGTTTAGCGTTGTTTATAACGAAAATATTGGGAATTCGATTCACACATTACTTTCACATGTAAAAAAAATAAGGAAAAGTATGTTATAGCTAGATAAGAGGCAATTGGCTTGCTATGCTCAGGGTAACACGTTAGATGACTGAAATGCATGTCACCAACACTTATATGCATGCAGCAATTGCGCGAATAAGAGCACAAGCCTCGGCTACACGCACATTTGCGCTGCCAAAACATCAGTGTCTATAGGGGCGGTTACTCATCACTATCCCCCGTGGACAACAGCTGCGCGATTATCTTTACGCGACAATTCTTATCACGGTTTACGCGATTATCCGAGCGGTAATCTGACAGCTTTCGGCGCGGTGCATGCCGCACCCCCCGTGAAGCCTTGAGACGAGGACGGATTGGCGAGATACGAGGTGACCACGCAAAACCCGGCCCCGACATTGCTCGCGTTGGATGCAAGGTGCGTCCGGGGAAGCGCGCGGAATATTCCTTCGGTTATGTTCCACCGCGCTACGCGACCCGTATCCGTTTCACGCATGTCTTGGTCTCCGTCTTGAGATCGCCTCTAGGACACGTCTCCGCCGAGATAAAGAGCACGACGAGATAAGATGAGATATACGAACGAACGTGTGTGAAAAGGCGACCTCCCCAAGTCGCGACGACGCCTTAATCTGCGCGAAACTTTCGAAATCCCCGAAATCAAAATATATTTAAGGGAGAACATGCGATCGCGGCGTTTGGGACGTCTTTCACGATCACGATACGACAGTGGCCTATAGTGGTGACTCAGCGAGGCTGTGGAAGATGTATAAACTATCATCATCGTAAAATGGGTATGTGTCACTTGAATTGTGTAAATCCCACCAGTCAGCACTGGCACACTGAAAATGAACAAGACAAAAGTTAGCCCTGCAGGGAGCTGGGTACCCTGTACAACTAAAGAATACGGAACTAATGAATACGGCTTCGAGAAGAACCCGAAGCGA
Source organism: Rhipicephalus annulatus (assembly GCA_013436015.1). Classification (NCBI taxonomy): domain Eukaryota; kingdom Metazoa; phylum Arthropoda; class Arachnida; order Ixodida; family Ixodidae; genus Rhipicephalus; species Rhipicephalus annulatus. The sequence goes on along the minus strand of WOVY01003677.1, from coordinate 84,646 downwards.
TACGGAAGGCCTAATTAAGCCAACGTAGACGCGCCGGTAGATTTATATGAGAAGTGCGAGCGCATGGTCTCAGCGTGAGTTTCTATACCTGAAGTTATAAGTGACTTCTGAAAGGGCAAAAGGAAGAAATAAGCGCAGTTCCGTTACTGCATCTCTCTCAGTGGAGGGCACCTCCACAATTCTGCGCAGGGGATGGGGGTAAGGAGGGATTAAAAAGGATAGGGAGGAAAAAGGTATAGAGATAGAGAGAGGCACGGGGACAGCATTATACGGAAGGAGAAGATAGGAAAGATGGACACGGTCGCAAGATTCCCAGGACGGGGCACCACTGAGCGAGAGCTCATGTCAGCGTCAGGAGATGGCTTAGGGCGAGCCACTCGGCCATATAGCAACAACCTTGAAGTGACAGTAGTATCATCGTGATATTTTATTTCCGCATTTTATACCTTTGACGATGTAGTTATTATTACGTGTTAACGTTTTTTGCCTCTCCCCTCTTCAGTGTACGTTTGTACACTGAAGGTGTGTGAAATAAATATATAAATAAACACGCCATGCAGCTAAGACCTGCAAGCAACCAGATAAGTATTCAGAATCATCCAATATCGCTGTTATTGGCCTTTCGCGAATCAGTGCAAGATTCGCATTCTAGTTTCAGTAGGCTGTTAGTAACGTGATGCTACGCGAAGATATGTCGTAAATTAATGAATCATACCTTAGCGCATCATAGCATTATGATTAGCTGAAACATTCAACCTTGGAAAGCATCACAAAGAAAAATTAACGTTGCAGGTGAGGGGACATGATCACACACATACGTGTGTGTGACTTGTAGAACCACTGCCCCCTACCCCCCCCCCCCCCCAAAAAAAATGCGGCATATACCTCTAGCAGAAGGAAAAAACAAATCGGCAGATTCCGCGTACCTTGGGAATCGATGTTATACGAGGCATGCGGAGGGAAGGTGACCGTGGTGTGAGAGTCCCGCTATGAAATGACGTGAAATATATGTATAAATGTCGCACGCACAGACATAGCTTGAACAGTTGCAGATGTTTATGTAACCGGTTCTTTGCACTTGCGCAAGGATGCCAACAAGGCCATGAGTATTAGCAACACCAGAAGCGATAAGCTGATAGGAAGCGATGGTGCTCGCGAAGATGGTAGCCATGGGCACTGCTACATAAATAAACCTCAGCGCATGGCACTTGACTACAATTGGCGTTAACCCGACGTGACGGCTGTATCATAGGAGTACATATGCAAAGTTTATAAAGATGAATAGCATTGCAACCACGACTGACGTTTCACGAGCAGTAGGAACTATCTGAAAGTATTACCGACACCTGACGTGGCTTTGTGGTAGAGTGCTTGATTTTCACGCAAAATGATTGGGTTCGACTCCTGCTGGGAACCTGACGTCTATTCTTTGCACGCGTCGGGTCAACGCTGCAGATGTCAGGCTTTTCTTAAAGCTCACGCGTTAAAATTGCCCATGTATTTTCTCACCGTTTCTGAGTAGATACTAAGTGACAGTCGCCTGTGGAGCATACCCGCATACCATTGGTACACACCCGCCCGTGGCTATGTGCCACTGTTTAGCGGGAAGTGTTTGACGACGTACGCGGTGGAAAAAAACCTCGCATACTAATTTTGGTTCGTGCAAAGTTAAGGGGGTTATCCAGGCGTAAGCGGTTAGATAGATAGATAGATAGATAGATAGATAGATAGATAGATAGATAGATAGATAGATAGATAGATAGATGTTAAAAGCGATTGCAGTTCGCAAAAAATGCTCGCATTTAAACTATCAAATTGTATAAAACATGACCATATCTCACCCTAAATATAGCAGCCCTATGCTGATAGAAGGCACTGAATTATCAACGCGGCGCACACTGCTGATTGATTGATTGATGAGTGGGGTTTAACGTCCCAAAACCACTATATGACTACGAGAGACGCCGTAGTGGAGGGCTCCGGAAATTTATACCACCTGGGGTTCTTTAACGTGCACCCAAATCTGAACACACGGGCCTACAACATTTCCGCCTCCATCGAAAATGCAGCTGCCGCAGCCGGGATTCAAACCCGCGCCCTGCGGGTCAGCAGCACCTTAGCCACTAGACAACCGCGGCGGGGCCGGCGCACACTGCTACCGGCCCGTATAAATGCGCGTCAGAATGTCGTCACCAATGACGAAATTTGCGATTCCCACTGGTGCACGTAACAGAGAATAATCGTCACTCTCTAGCCCCAAAACGACCGTTCTCTCGAGCGTATACAAAGGAAATCGCGCGTCTGTATAATCAATCTGAAGCGCACACTCTCGTGTGGCATACGAACAAATTGTGTGGTCCGGCAGATACGGCCACGGCCGCCACAGGCAGACATATCTCGGCTGCGTGGCACGTATGATCAAAGCCGACATGACTTATATACGTGCACAGCCTCGCTAATAGAAGCACCTGACGTCTATTATATCAGCCGCAAAGGAAACTCAGCTCCTGTTTGTCGAGACGTACGTGACTATACATCTATGACGAAATATAAGCGCAGGAAGGAACATGGCGACCACTTCATATCTAAATGATTACGCAACTTTGAGAGTGCTTCTTCCCATCTAAATGCGCGCTTGTGGAAAATTTTCAGGCCAACATTACAATTCCATAAGTGCTGTGCGCTAGGGCATTAAAAGGCGCTTTGGGCCTGTTTTTTTTTTTCTTGCACGCATTTCCTTATAATATACTCCATCGCTCATCTTGCCTCATCACCAATAACATCTTTAAGCGATGTATGTGAAGAATGAAACCATCTCTGAGGTTTGTATATATGTATTAAGAAATGCACTGTTTTTAGCAGTGTGACATACAGGTGAAGTAATAGTGTTTCTTTTTCTTTAATGAACTGCGAGATTTTCAAGCGCCAACATGACGATGAGGCAAGCCCGGGTGATGGAGTGAGGTTCGGAACTCCGGGTTAAATGTGAACTCCTTGTAATCATGAGCTGCATTCGGCATGTAAAACACCCAGAACAAAATTTTAATTATAGTTTTCGTATTTCAAATATCCCTGATTTCTCAATGTACTTTTTTTTTCAGGGGCAAGAGAGGATCGTGGCTACAAGCGCCTGACCTTCTGAACCTCGTCAGGATATCTAAAAGCGCGAAAACCACCGTAACAACCGCAACTCCTGCACAGCCCTTTGGTGTATGGGATTCAAGCGTGTACTTCGTCTTTTGTTGCCATGTACAGTGGTTCAGTGAACTATGAGCGCGGGAACACACGCAAGAGACTGAGAAGAGGCACACAGCACGAGCCGTCTGTCTCGCTCGCTGGATTTCGTGCGGACCCGTTGCGCCCCCGCGATCTCCGACGACAGCGCAGCTCTGGCCGACTGGCTCGCCCTACGCCATCTCCTGACGCCGACAAGAGCTCTCGCCGAGTGTTGCCCCGTCCTCGGACTCCTGCGATTGTGTCCATCTTTCCTGTCTTCTCTTTACTTCCGTGTGTGGCCGTCCCTGCACCTCTCTCTCTTCCTGCTCCTCTCTCTATCTCTATACCTTTAATTCCCCCCTATCCTTTTAATCGCTCCTTATTCTCATCCCTCGTGAGCTACTGTAGAGGTGTACTCCCCCTTAGAGACAGTTACGGGGCTCACTTTTATCTTCTTTTCATTTAAGAATCACTCCCCCCCCCCCCACGAGTGGTCTGAGCCGAATGACTTCGGTTGACGAAAATTTTGGTGACAAACACTGTGTGCCTCAATTTCTCTGTCTCCGGTGTGTGTTCCCGCGCTCCCAGTTCGCCGAACGAAATTGAACTGCCAACTAGCATCACCTTTCTATCCTGTTGCAATGTACAGTGTTATAAGGTGCACGGCTGCTGACCCAAAAATCACGGGTTCGATCCGGGCAGCAGCGTTTGTATTTCGACAATGGGGAATTGGTAGAGGCCCGGGTACTGTGCGAAGTCAGTTCACGTTAAGTGACAGCGGATAGGTGAAATTTCTGGAGCCCTCCCCTGCGGCATCGTTCATAACCAATACGTGAATTTGAGTAGTTGAACGCCACGTATTATTATTGTTATCATTACCGTTGTTGTTGTTGTTGTTGTTGTTGTTGTTGTTGTTGTTGTTGTTGTTGTTGTTGTTGTTGTTGTTGTTGTTGTTGTTGTTGTTGTTGTTGTTGGAAATGTATACTGGGGCTGTCACAGTAATCGACAGCAAAGAATGAAAACCCATCTAGAGCGCCTCCGTCGGAAAGGCGAGATGCACATGAGGAAGAGCCTTGAACACCGGGCAGAGTGAACAAGCCAGTCCAGATCACCACACAGGCACACAGAAGATTGGCTCGTCAAAAAAAAAAAGGGGGGGGGGGGGGGCTCGTGTAAGAGTATAAAAGAAATCCCAGCATATCCACGGAGTGAATGATGATGATTGGGACGAAGCGTCCGTCAGTCCGTCCACGCTTCCGTCCGTCCGTTCGTTCTTGCTTGCTTCCGTCTGTCCATCAATGCGTCCATCCGTGCGTCCAGCACCTGTCCTGTGTTGTTCCTCATCTCGTGTCTTCGTCTTTTTGCCCTGTTTTAAAGGTGAAGTCAACCAAACTCGCCCACTTTCTTGTGCCGTCAAAAAAGAACTGACTGCTTCTTTGCTAACGTAGTTCAATGACTTCTGCAACCACTTATCATCTTACTTGTCAGATAAATACAAAAAATAGAAACTATGGCAGGGAAAGTATGTCGCCAGCTCTTATGGTTTCATGCTCACGTATAGAGAAAGATAACAGTGACGTCAAGAAAAAAAAAAGCCTTATTTTCTTTCTTTTTTTCGCGCTTGGTGTGAAAACCCAGTTTCTTTTTCCCCGCTGTCTTTCTTTGCTGGCTCTTCTCGCCACACTCTTTCTGAGCTGCAAACTGCTATATTTCCTCGCAAATTCAGGCCAATATTAATAAGAAACCAGTTTCAAGAAGACTGCGCAAGCATTCGTGGGAAAAATTAAGAAAGGAAAAAAAAAGAATAGAAAGTGAATAAGAGAACGCGGTTCCGAGGCCGTCCTTACTATTTTTGTTGCTTTCACGTCTGTTCTCTTGATGATTTTCACCTTGGTTATTTTGCGGCGCTATTTGCGGCACGGTTTGGTGGCATGGTTACTGTGTCATATTCATATTTCTTTCTTTATTCATCAAGTGCGAACATGAAAAAGTTTATGGGTACAGATTCACTGGGAGGTCCCAAGGTAAGAACCGCAAACGGGACCTCCCACGGAAAAAAAAAAGGTAATCATCAAGCAACACTGAAATACATTGCGAGCAATTAAACACAGCAGTGTAATCTGTACAATCGTCAAACGTGCAGTCGTTCGATCCTCTTTCCTCCTCTCCAAGTGTAGGGTAACAAACTCGGATCAACTTCGTTAGCCTCCCTGCCTTTTCTTTGCCTTTCTCTCTCTCCGGTTAAGCAACGGCACATCGCTGCATTTGACCTTCATGAAAGCTATATTGATATATCTTGAAACCATTTTAAGGTGCTTTCTTTATTATTTTTTTTCCGCGAAATGAAATACTAGGTCCTTGAGAGCTTGGAAAACGTACTCGTAAGCGCGAGCGCAGCGTGAGAAGTTCATTGAAACATGTTTTAGACATAGAGTTCCCTAAAATAAACTAGAGTAGACTCTGGCGCTGCGATCGTTCAGCGACCATGGGAATGATGGGTAGTACACGAATTTGCCTAGTCTTCATACTTGCGGATGGCGAATCGCACTTGTGGATTACTGTTGTGTTTCGGTTTTGTTCTAAGGAAAGAACGAACCCTATTAAACTCTGTGACTCTATTTGAAATGGTAAGCATAAAAGAATACGGTGGTGATCAGCGCAACCACTGAACATTTGCTCGCTTTTGCTTCGTGAGAAAACAGCTCCAAGCCACACGAAACAGGCCCAAGGCACACGAATCAAGAAGTACGAAATTCATACAAATCCGTGTACTACCCTTCGTGCCAATGCTCGCCGAAGCGCCATGCTTTGCAGCTCCCATATATACTCCTGAAATTCTGGACAAGTAGTTACTTCGACACCTTCGGTCCATCTCAATAGCGGGCTCCGATCAGGGTTTGTTTAGGGGTGAAGCTCCTTATGGCGTGGCTTGTGCGCCCCTCGTTGTAGTGCGTAACCACCGGTAACACATACCCGTAAGAGTGGTTCCTAGAACGCCCGCTAGATGGCAGCACTTGTATATAATGAATACACGATGAAAGGACGTGAAACAGTTGTACTTGGAGTGTTCACTAGATAAACGGACGGGTGGATGGACATACAGATATACGGACGGATTGACGGACGCACAGACGGACAGACAGAGGGGTGGACACACGGATGGATGGATGGACAGACAGAGGGACGGCCGCATGAACAGACGCACTGGCGGATGGACAGACAGACAGATGAACGAATTGACAGATGCAAGAACAGACGGACGGGCTGACGGACGCACCTACGGTCACACAGATGGACGGACACATGGACAGACGCATGGACGGGCGTCTCGACGGACGGAAGCACGGACGAACTGATGAATGCTTCGCCCCACCACTCATTCACTCCGTGGATATGGTGTGATTTTTTTTTTTATGATGGCATACAAAACGTCGGTCACCCCTGGAGAAGGCTGGCGTGCCGGAAAGCACGCATTCGCACTGGGGCGCAACGGCGCTAATCGAATCGACCCTGAATACTAATTCGCGCTCGTCCGTCGCACCCCATTAGGTTCGCCTTAAGAGTATAACTCTTCACCGAAAACTGGTTTTCGCCGTGGGATCCTGAACGAGATTACACCAAAGCTCGCTCCGTAATTCAACGACGTCGGTCCGCTGTTGTATAAACGCGCCGCGGATGTGTGACTGGCATCGAACGATGCCTCGTCACGAATCAGAGAAAGCGATGCCCTTTCAGATGTCCAACTCGCTTAGCAACAGTGCGAGGAACGCTGGAAGTTCCGCGGGATTCCCTTAATTCGCGATGACCTTCTTTTCTCTGCTTTTAAGTCGACGTGCCACAGCTGTGCGGGTTTGCAGCAGCGTAAACTGCGAACGGGGGCCACGCTGTTTTATCCTAATTTTACTGCAACAGCGCTGCAGTTCTGGAAATTAAGTTTGCCTCGACCCTCCGCAAACCAAGCCCGTTACACCGAAGAACGATCGTTGTCTATAACGGCGAAGAAACAGAGGTACGATTTTCTATGGTAGTCATCTCGTGACACCCTCGCCACCTCCTCCGAAGCTTTGTTACATCGGCGAAGCCAGGGTGGAAGGGTCGGGGTTTTTCGAAAAATCTTCGTCGTACCACGCGCGAGCTCTCATGTCCCCCCCCCCCCCCACCCCCGAATACACTCACTCGTCAAAAGGAAGCATTGCTCCAAACGGTTCGCGGGAGTGGAGCTGTGACGCCTTCAGTCCGCACGAAGTGGGGCTACGCCGACACAACACCAAGCAGCCCATTTTGTCCCGCACCATTGCGGGATGCACAGACTTGAACCGCCTTTTACGGACATGCCTTGGGCTTCGTGCGGCTCGTCGACGCCATCTGCGGGCGTGCGGGACTCTAGCACACCAGGCTGGCCGAATTGCAGTGATGGATTCATGAGCTGAACCCTAGACTTCGTGGAGGAAATGCAGCTACACAATATTGAGGAACATGTATTGATGCCGTATACGGCAAACTTACGCAAAAAGACACACAAAAATGCAAGTTCAAACATACATAAAAGCTGGTTGAAGCTCCCCTCTTCTACCGAAAGAGACTTGTGGCAATGTTTCTAGCTCGGCGCAGGATTCGTCTCCAGCCTGTATAGTTAATTAAGGATCAGATAGACAAGGGTCCGAATTGGGTCGCATTGGGTTTATCTCGGGACGAGTCGTCGGGGTCGGGAAGTGGAACTCGAGGGCCAACGTGGACGGAAGCCGCACGTTCATCCGCGATCGATGGAAAAGCCACATAATATGTTGTTACAGCCGTATATACGAACCGTGCGCACTCGGCAGGCGCAAACAACAACAGGCGATCTGGGCGATCGTGACGTCATACGTGACCCCCTTCTTCTCTTCCTAGTAGACTCACTGGCGACGCTTACTACGCCGTTCTTATCGCGAGACGGGATCGTGCCGATAAGGCGTCGACCGCCGTCTGCAGGGGAAGCCTCACCTGAATCTGGTTTGCCGGCGCTCGCAGGAAAGCACAGTCGGGAGTTGCGTACATCGAGACGTGGAGGCTGCACCTGCGAAATGTCGTATAGTGCCAACATGACGTCATAAGAACTCAACTGATACCTTCAACTGATACCGTACTTTGGATGAAGTATGGTATTAATATGTTACCACAGTTATAATTGTGTTGTTTTACGTGCAAAATGAAGGATATCATTTTAAGGCATGCATGCCTTAGAGGAGGGCTACGGGAACTTCGACCATCTGGACTTCTTTAACGTGCACTTGCACTGCACAGTGCACAGGCCTCTATCATTCCGCCTCTGTCAAAATGTGACTGCCACTGCGGGGATCGAACCCGTGACTTTCAGTTTCAGCTGCCGAACACCACAACTAGTTAGTGACCTCGGTGCCTGCCCACGGAATTCATTCACATATGACCCTGACGGCTTGGCAGCCGTGAGGTCACGGACACACAACATGGCTCCAACACGGCGGTTTATAGATGACTTCAAGTCATCACAACCACTCGGTCTTTAGCCTGCTTCAGTGTGATAACGACGTCGCTGGAACATTATTTGCCCGCTGTGCATGAAAAAACGAAGGAACCAGCACGCGATGTACTCAAAACACCGACGTTACATAACGACGTACGTGTCCCGCATGCTGGAGCTTCAGTATGACTGTTTAAGCGACGTCAGTGCAAGCCATCTATACAATTCTTGCATTCCATGTTATTTAAACGACGGTCAGGTGGCCGGATTAAGACCCGCAACCTCGAGCTCAGCAAAACAATGTTATAGCATGTGGTCACCGCAGACATACATATGCTTTATTTATTTATTATTTATTAAAGATACTTTCAAGGCCCAAAGACACTACAGAAATGAGCGGGGGAAACAATAATTTACAGGTGCAGTAAAAAAAAAGGAAAGAAGTTACAGGGCATCTTGTACGGCGAGCTTGAAATATTTTTCGTCCATTATGCAGGCGATGGAGGCGGGAAGGCGGTTCCAGGCGGCGCTTGTCCTATGGGAACAAATGCGTCATTGCACAATCTGGTGCGACAGGATGGTAGACCCACCTTATAGCGATGATAGATCCTCGGTGATATGAAACTAGGTGGATGAAATAGGGCGTCCTTCAAATGGCTGTTAAAATGATAGATTTTGTGAAAAGGGTTAAGGCGAGACATGGGAGCCGACACGAGTGGCGAATTTTGACGCTGCGTAAATACAGGCTACTTGAGGATTGCTCCGTAAACTCTGAAAAGCTTCTCTTAGCTTTCAGGCCGGACCCTTCTCCCGTCAGCGTTATGCCGTCGGTGCACGCGGAAAGGTACTTCACCGGCAGGCGCTCGCAGCTCAGAAAACCAAGTCAAAGTGTCAATAGACCTGACCTGCGAAGCATTCGCTAAACAAACGCTACTCATGCTTTTACCCGTAGTGACCGAAAAGGTATGCCTCAAATAACGCTATAGGAACTACAGCTGCTGCCCGGTCTAACGCAGTATTTTCAGATTACTACTCCACAGCTTCAAGATTTGAATATAAAGGTTATAGAACAGCGTGCTATTAATTAAATATCTCACTCCGGACAGAAACAGCATTTTTATACGCAGTTATTAGAGGCAGCAGCCGCGCCAGCTGTCGGCGCAGCCCACGCTTGGTAGCCAAATCGATGAAGGAAGTGAATGCAAGCGAGCTCCTTTAGTTCTTTTTAACTTGATGCATTCATGCATACGCTTTCTGCCACCCAATTCCAACACATCCCCCTTAGTAATGATACGCCTCTCGTAATGGATCGTTGTTATCGTCATCAACAACTAGCGGCAAGCGTGCGATAGGAACAGGCTGAGCGTTATCAGGGTTGTTTGTATCCCTATTTGCTTCAGTTCGCGGAGCTCGGGCAAATGCGATTAGCCCCAAGAAGTGGTGAAAGTTCTGGTCGGTGTAGTCTGAGGAAGCGCTGCTAAATAGAAGTAGCTAAGAGCATACTTGAGTGCACGGGGTTCTACAAATGAAAAGGGTGGCGGAGGGGGCAAAGGTTCTTCACAGGATCCGCCCCCCACCCCCATCGGGGGCAGATTTCACCCACCCGCCTCTTAGATGACTATAGGAGAACCATGCCATCGCATGAACCATGCCATCGCATGCCATCGAAGGAAAAAAAAAAGATCACAGCGTATCCACGGACGTAATCAGGATGAGTGGGGCGAAGCGGCCGTCAGTCCGTCCACGCTTCAATCCGTCCGTGCGTCCGTACGACCGTCCATCTGGCGAACACTCCAAGTAGCGCCATCTCGCATCTTCACTCTAAAAAAATATCGAGTAAAAAGGGTGTCTTTTTGTCCCGCAACAATAATCATCTTCAGGCTTGCGGGCACTTTCTTTCTTGAAAACTCGGCGCTGGCCACTTTCCTATCGAGAAAGAATGCAATGTAACCCTGATAAGGGGCATGTCGATCGTGACCGGAATGTACCGGGCGCGGGGCGATAGCGCAAGGATGGAACGCAATATAGATGGCGATTATTGTTGTGGGACAAAAAGATACCCTTTTTACTCGCTCTTTTTTTAGAGTGTTGTCATCATATACTCATCATACAAAAGTACCGCCATCCAGCGGGCATTCCAAGGACTAAACGAGAGGTGGCTACCTATTACTACTACTTCTACTACTACTACTACTACTACTACTACTACTACTACTACTACTACTACTACTACTACTACTACTACTTCTACTACTACTACTACATCACGGACGCACGACCCATGGCTTGAAGGCCTTCGCCCTTAAAACACTATATAAATGTCATGTTGTGAAAGGAGTCTCTTTAACGCATGTAATATTGCGTGACAGAAGTGTAGAACTAAGGCAGGCATCAAAACATGTGAATTGCTCATCTAGTTCGTGTTTTAAGGTAGGTCTCCACCTTCAAAAACACAATTTATGAAAAAGAGTGACTTTTTTGGAATTTCGTATTCATAATTTCAAGCTCCCTGTCTATTGAAGAATGGTTAGCAAAAGAAAAAAAATCATGTTGCTATCTTGAGTCATTGGAATGTTATGACAATTTTCGCGACACCTACTGGACGCATACGAAACCGACACTGAAGGTTTTCGATTCCAGAAGACTTACCAAGTCGTCATAAATGTTTTTGTATGCATTTTACGTAAGGTTAAGGTGTATAAGTACATTCCAATGCCTGTGGAATGTGACATTTTCAATTTATCTAAAACTTACCACTATCCAGATGCAGCACTCAATCGGTCAAGTTACGTGCGGTTTCGTACGACAGTCAGTGTTGTTTTGTGTGCCGTTTCGAGTTCCTGAACTTAGTTCTGGCTTTTCAATGAGAAAGTTACGGTACTTCGTGAAACGTGATGAAGTATAGGACAAAAACTTAAGGTAAACGCAAGTTAGGTATTCAATCTACCAAGCCTGGATCCACTGTGGAGAGCAGGGATGGCAGTCGGCTAGGAACACAAAACAAGATGGGTAAAAAAAAATACGTGCGTCGTCTCGCCTAATAGAAGCTTGTTCCACTTCAAGAGGGGTCCTAAGATATAAGCGTGGTGAATTTCAGGCATATCGTTATATGGAAATACGAGTCAAATGTTTAAAGCCATTTTTCAGAAAAAGTGGGGGTTTTTTTTTCATCCTACAGTTACGCGAGCAATTATAGCCTTCTTTCTTCCCAATATTTTCACTTGAATTTTTTGTGCTGTTTTTAAATAGGCGGAACTGTGCATTCAAGCAGAATTATTAAAAATAAGCCTTAACTTTTTGCACTATGGCTAACTGCGCGTACAAAACAAACCTGCCAAATATCAACATTTTCAGTCTTTTTATATTAACTCATATAGGCTTACAGATATTACCATCATGGAGGCTAGATACACATAATATTATCCTAACAACGCAGCTGCCGAATCCCAATCGAGTAGCACCAAATTTTTTTTAGTATGACAGTTGGCGTGAGATGCATATCTTGGAACACTTTGATTTTTAAAATTTATTTTATTACATTTCTAGCTGTTTCTTCCTCTTTGACTTAGAATTCATCTAAGCCCTATAATCTAAAACGATTATTAAAGCTTTTGGACTGAAACTGCAAAACTGTTTTTCTCGAAGGTGGTGACGTGTACCTTAAAAGCAAAGCCTCTGACACATTTGTTCATCATTGGCTGCGAAAGCATCAACCGAGTGAGCAGCTCAGTAGATTCTCGTGTTGCCTTAATGACGCGTAGAGGGCCGTTACGCATGATTCGCATAAGGAAGCATTATGGCGTAGTGGGCCCCTCAATAACTGTACTTACAGTAGGCATTCTTGAGGGTATTTCGAAACGCCCAATGTTCCACGCGCAGTTGTTCGCTTCCTGACGGCACGGCTGAGGCATGCACAGCGAACCTCAACCGTGACGTTGACGTGTCCGGGCCCCGATTACGCTCGAATTCTGCAGCTGAAGGTGAATCTCAAGCGGGCCTTCAAGTTTTTGGCACTCCTCCCGGCTTGACTTATTTGATTGTTTGTTTGTTCGTACTTCTTCAAGACTCAATGCGATCTTTTTGTTTGTTTTTTTTCGCCAGGTGTGCATCTGCATTCATCCGAAATTGTACAACTGAAAATTACAAAAAAAGAAACAAACTGAAAAATCCCCCTAGCTGGCTCTAAGGCAGCGTATAACTTTCCGTTTGCGTGCTACATACTGTTACACAAGAGAAACAGGTGACTTCACGTACAAGTGACGGCCACATTCCATGCCTGTCAATTTTAAAATATAAATAAAAAAAGAAATGAACTACATAATGGAGCATCGAAGCATAACACCGGAAAACACCGCGACATCAACGCGAGAAGAATGTGCCTCTGCAGCTGTGACCGGCCCCAATTGAGCGAGAAACCACATAAAAAAAAAAGGAGGGGAGCAAAAAAAATGAAGAGCGGAATAACTCTGCCTCAAAGCCGTACTGTGTAGCTCATCCATACCGACAAACCGCAACTTCATTTGAAAAAAAAAAAAAAAGCAGCTGCACATTTTACCGCGACGTTCTCCGAACGGGCAGTCGCACCTTAATCTCTAGAGAACAAAAGAAAAAGAAGACGAAAAAAAAGATGGCAGAGCAGCGCATTTCATGTGCATCTGCGCAGCTGCAGAAACGATCTCTAAAACTAACGCTGCTTCAGCGCCCCCCCCCCCCCCCCGCGAGCGTTTTATGGCCGGAATAGTTGCTGCACGCAAAAAACAGCAAGGGAAGCCATAGAATAAACGAGCGGGGAGTCGTATGAGTATTACAGTCCAAGGGCTAATAGATGCAGCCGCAATTAAATGTTTACGGGCACGTCCGTGCACACGGTTTAAATTTTTCGGTGTGCACTACTTGAGAAACTGCTGCGTGTAGGAACTCGTATTCAGCCGGCATGCATTTCATATTTGTGTGTGTGTGTGTGTGTGTGTGTGTGTGTGTGTGTGTGTGTGTGTGTGTGCGTGTGTTTGGGAGTGTGTGTGTTTCGTAATACGCGCTTGTAAGCGTAACGTCCTCAGGGATTGGCGCCGGTTATAGCCATTCCGCAAGCTTTCATATGAGACGTGTGACTTGCTGCACATTGCATGCACGTACGCATACAGTGTTTGTACGCCCATTTGTAGACGTCACGATATTCAACGTCAGAACGTTGATATGTGGGGTTTAACGTCCCATAACCACCACATGATTATGAGAGATGTCGTGATGGAGGGCTCCGGAAATTCCGACCAGCTGGAGTTGTTTAACGTGCTGCACTCAAATCTGAGCACACGATCGAGCCTACAGCATTTTCGTCTCCATCGAAAGTGCAGCCGCCGAAGCCAAGATTCGATCCCGAGACCTGCAACTCAGCAGCCAAGTAGCTTAGCCACTAGACCACCGTGGTGGGGCCAACGACAGAACGTGATGTTTCCGTTTAGTGCACTTCACCGCAGAAGTTAATAGGCACTCGCCATCACGAGCCTTGTTTGATTGCACAAAAACTGCAGGCATGTTTATTTGCAACGTAGTCCCCCCCCCCCCCCTTCCCGCAGAACATGGGAAAAGACGGAACTCTTGAGACAATGCACACTGAAATAGTTTCGACACGCGTGCAGTGGAATAAAGAAGCATATTAAAGTATTGCAGTATTGTTCATTGTGCTAGCGCTACGTGTAAGTGAAGCAACCGCGACCGGTAGACGCCGTTGTTATCCGAACAAAGCTGTGCCCGAAGCTCAGTTCCAAGCGTATGCCCGAATAAACAGTACACATGTTGTTTGGTGGAAAAAGACTCAAATTCAATAAGACATTGCCAAAGATGCAACCGTTTCGACACAGTGAATGTTTTTTTTTTTTTTAGCATGCGCTCACATAGTAGATTGCTTCAAACCAAATACAGCCCCGCCGAGGTGGTCTAGTGGCTAAGGTACTCGGCTGCTGACCCGCAGGGCGCGGGTTCGAATCCCGGCTGCGGCGGATGCATTTCCGATGGAGGCGGAAGTGTTGTAGGCCCGTGTGCTCAGGCGTGGGTGCACGTTAAAGAACCTCAGGTGGTCAAAATTTCCGGAGCCCTCCACTACGGCGTCTCTCATAATCTTATCGTGGTTTTGGGACGTTAAACGCCACAAATCAATCATTAAACCAAATACAGCCGCTGAGCGAACGATTGCTAATAAATCCTGAATGGTGGTTTGTCGCACAAGCAACTATAGCGACGCCACTATTCACTTAGCGCTCCGTAAGCTTTAACATATGGAAGATTGTATGCATATATGGGGACACCCTATTCCTCTAGTTCAGAGCTATCGTTAACCTGCCATGAAAATGTCTGGTGACTGCAAGTTGCCGTCATCCTAGGTTGTCTGTATACCACTCTGCATTGTGGTACGATACAGTGCTTTAGAACAGTCCACACGAAAGTTTAAATTTATGTTCCGCGTGCGCCGTACGACAACCTCTTGCGGGCTCCCGTTAAATGACGCCCGCAACGCTACGCCTGCAAGCTTTGCGTACGGTATTCTGAAACCACCAATTAGAGCGCTTTCAGATAGCGTATGCTAAGTTAGCGTTACTTGTGGTCGCCCGCTATTTTCGTTACTTAAAGGGAGCCCCCAAGCGGCTACCATACGGCGCATGTGCAGTGGCGCAAAGGTAACGTAAGGCTTTGCGTACGGTACTCGAAAACTGCCTGTTGAGCAAGCTCAGTGCGAATCGCGCCTTCGTGTATGCCGTCCGAGATATCCGGCGCGGGGTAACCAAGGGGGTTTAAAGAAAAATTTTTTGTAAACCTGCCTCGGTGTAACATGCTGTGCCACTGATTTCGGAAGCAATTCGCTCTGAATGTCCCTATACCATGCAGGGGCGTAACCAGGCATATTTTCAGTGAGGTGGGGTGCGGAGTTTGTACCCACCTTTTGTGCACGTTCGGGTTTGCATTTGTATATGCAAGTGTGTATGCATAAGCCCACAGGCAAGACTAAAAACTTAAGCAGCGCAATGAACCCCCGCGATCCCCCTCCCCGCACCTGTGGAGAACAATGATCGCCGCACAGTGATATGCGGGTATCGAGATGTGTAGCTGCCAAGGCACTGAACCTCAGTCGGCTTTCCTTTAAGTTCGTAAAAAACAGGGAAAAATCGGCAGTGGCGAACCATTTTCTCGTGGTTTATTCCTACTGCACTGAAAGACCGCGACGACGGCAGCAGCAACTAAGAGGGAGCCTTCGTCCTGCCCGGCACACGTCTTCTGAGGCGTCGAATTCGTCTCCGTGCGCGTGTCATCAGAATCGAAGCCGGACGCACCAAAAGAGCGTCTCGCGCTATCGTATTACATGATAATGTTCGTGAGCCCGACGACAGGTCTCCCATTGCTCGCTCCACGTGTTCAGTCCAGCGGGGAAAACATCCATTAGGGCCGGCGGACCGTCCTGCACGCAACTGTTTGCCGAAAGGCAGAGAGAAACGCGGGCGCAGCGCTAAAAGGTGGTGGCGGTTGTGGTTAGAAAGAAGGAGAAGGTTGCGCGGGGCGCTGCGTCGGCCTACATATCGGCGCGTCGCGACGTCTCTCGACGGGCTACTGCAGCGTTCGCTGCGCCGATGAGAGGAGGAGAGGCGTACGGCTGGCGCCGATTCCGGCGACCCCGCTCGCCTCTTCCCTGTCGCCGCTTCTCAAATGTGAAGAAGAAGAAGCGGGACGCTGCGACCAGCGGGCGAAAAATAATTCCCAAAGGGAACCGGTCTCGTCCATCCCTCCAACGTGCGTGTGTACGTGTGTGTGTGTGTGCGCGTGCGTGCGTGCGTGCGTGCGTGTGTGTGTGTGTGTGTGTGTGTGTGTGTGTGTGTGTGTCCGAAGCTCACACACAAATGCGCAAAAAAAGCAGCAGGGGCTGGTCACACTTTTGTCTTGGACAGACAGGCATTGACGAGAGTACACAATTGAACCTGATGACTGACTCTACGGGCTAACGTCGCTCTTTATCGCAGTCCCCCCCCCCCCTCTCTCTCTCTTCTATAATGGCTGATGATCTAGTTCAGAGGTCACGTGACCCACATGAAGAAAATATACACGCGGTACTGTAGACGACAAAAATTCGTTACTTCTAAATGTTAAAATGAAACGGCGAAAGCCGGGCAAGGAGGATTGGACCAATGGACGGCAGTCGATAGGGCGAGCACAGTTCGATCTGTGCTATCAAACAACGGCGATGTTCGCATTACAGTGCGGCACCGCCGTAAGGTAACAGAGGTAACGAGCCCCAAGATAACTGAGAGAAAAAATATCCCAGGGTTCTTCATGTGTTCACCTAAGACGACTTGAAGGCCAAGGCCGTTTTCTTTTTGTATCAGTCGCTGTATCCATCCTACCCCGCCTCCCACGGAGATACTTCTATTCACATAATGTGGTCTGCGCATTAATGTGGTTACACATAATGTGGTTCGCGCAATAACCTGGTCTTGCAATACCTCCGTGATCGACGTACATTTGACCAGGCTACGATGTCATGTGCTGAAGCCATTATGTGACGTCAGAGTGACGTCGTGATCAAGTCACAACAACGTTACAATTTTTGGCTATATTCGGCGTTACAATGACGTCGCATGGGGACGTCATCGCGTGATGATCTTATGCATCGTGTTGACGCCGTGGTACGCCGACAGTTAATTTTCACATTTGATGAGCCATCTAAGGATTTCTCCTTGATAAGCAAAAGTTTTTCCAGTTCCTGCCACGAAACGAATCAATTAAGCGTACATACATTTTACTTGAAACACAGGGGGGGAGGGGGTCACTAATTGCAGTTCGATTTCCGAGGCTTTGCCAAACTAGCAAAGGCTTTTTTTTGTACAAAGGCAGGAGGAGGAGGAGGATTGAAAGAGGAAGGACAGGGAGGTTAGCCAGTTCTCAGACAAAGGCAGACAAGATGCGTGGCAGGGCAGAACATCCAAACCATTCCCACTGACCAAGAACAAGGCGTAGACGTCTGAAGAATAATTAAGCTTGTGGATCACTCAGCCTAGGAGTAGAGATATACGAGAGTTCATGTAAGCGAATCACACGCTGCTCAATGCTTCAGATCAACACAATCGACTTGGAAGAAAAAGAAGGTTGCTTTCGCCTTCTAGTCGTCTTTGGCCAACGCGTCAAGTACTGTGCCACTTAAAGCGACATTTTTGCGTGTGTGTGTGTGTGTGTGTGTGTTTCTTCTATCTCTTTTTCCCTATCCCACAGCGTACTTTTCCTAAGGATGTCTTTC
Source organism: Rhipicephalus annulatus (assembly GCA_013436015.1). NCBI lineage: Eukaryota > Metazoa > Arthropoda > Arachnida > Ixodida > Ixodidae > Rhipicephalus > Rhipicephalus annulatus. The sequence continues at coordinate 66,677 of WOVY01003677.1, read as the reverse complement.
TTCTCTTTCACACGCGGCTACCGAGACTAATCGAGAACTCCAGGCGAGCCAGCAAAGAAACCTTTCGGCCTTTTCCCCGTACACACAGTCCGAACTCAATATAACGACGAACACTACACACGTGCGCGCGTGTTAATGAACCCGAAGCTGCCCAACTTAACCCTAACCATTACGTGCACCCCGACTGTGGCACCCGGCAGTCTTAGACCCGCTGGCATCCCGTGAGCAAAAAAGAAAAAAGAGATAAAAGAACCGAGAAGTTTTGCGGTGCACGGACGCGCCGAACGGCTCTATACGTCTATCGCCAGTAATTGTATCCGTGGGGACGTGCACTTGCAATCAGCCGACAAACAAACCGAAACTGTATCTGATTACGGTAGCCTAATTACCCGCGGTCGAGCTAGCTTACAAGGAAGGGTCTCAGTCGTGCGAGGCCAGTACACGGCGTTCGCGACGCACCTTTTCTACCCGGAGGAGCAACGGCAACAGAATTGCTGCAGGCATGTGACGATTGATATGTGGGGCTTAACGTCCCAAATCCACCGTATGACTATGAGAGACGCCGTAGTGGAGAGAGAGAGAGAGATAAAGATGCAAGGAAAGGCAGGGAGGTTAACCAGATGCACATCCGGTTTGCTACCCTGCACTGGGGAAGGGATAAAGGGGAGAAAAGAGGTTGCAGAAAGATGAGAAGGTACACACAATCACGAGCACACTCGGGGAGCACACACAGTCTACAGGCGGTCGCTCAGGTTTGTTGACTTAAGGTAAAGTAGCAGTGAGCAGCAGGAGCCGTAGTGGAGGGCTCCGGAAATTTCGACCACCTGGGGTTCCTTAACGCTCACCCGAATTCGAGCACACGGGCCTCCAGCATTTTCGCATTCATCGTGTTGCAGGCGTGTAGAGGTGAAGACTGCGCGAAGACATATTCAAGAGTATATACTTGCCCTATTGGTAGAACGGGGGCAAGAAAAGCCTGGCGTGTGTCTTGACATGCTAGATTTCTCTCTTTCCCTATTGTCTCGGTCTCTTCCTTTCTGCTCTCTCTTTCTTTCCGTTTCTTTCTTTAGTTCTTTCTCTCTCTGGCGCTCCGCAATGCTAGCTCCAAACCGTTTCCTTCTTCCATGCTGGTAATCTGACCGTCAGCCTCGTGCTTAATGGCAGTGCTTCGGCTAATACACGGGCCACAGCAAAGGTTATGCGTTCGCATCCGGGTAACTATGAAATGTGCCAGCGTAAAATGACAGGTCACCTCAATACGCGATCTAAGATTGCCGTATATCAGGTACGGCTGGTCGCCGACAAGCCCAAGATCGAGAGAGCGTCGACTATTGAAAACATCGCATACATAAGTGTGTGACCATGAAACTATTAGAAAATAGCACACACAAATTAAAAGCATGCGACCTAGACTATCGGAAAACAGCGCATACATAGAGTATAAGTATGCGACTCGAACTATTCGCAACAGCGCATACATAAGTGTGTAACTGGAACTATTGAAAAAGAGCGCATACCTATCATCAGCATGCGACCTAGACTATTGGATAATACAAGCATGCGACCGGAACTATTGGAAACAGCGCATACATAAGCGTGCGACCCGAACTATTGGAAAAACAGCGCATACATATTATAAGCCTGTGAATAGACCTAATGAATAATAGCGCATGCATAGCATAAGTATGTGAGCGGAACTATAGAAATATAGCTCATACAATGTATAATCATGCGGCCGGCCACATTCGAGGGCAACATTTCTGTACGTTCGCCGATGCCATATTTTCCGCGTACGACGCCGAAATCTGTGCGTTATAACGAGCTTCACTTCGAAAAAAAAGAGAGAGAAAGGAGAGACAAAATAAAAGAAACACGACCGTATGTACGTGCGTGCGTGTTTGCCGGAAGGCCAGCTCGATTCTGGGCTCCGCCGAGCGGCGAGGTTAATAACCTCGGCCCGCTTTTCTTCTTTCTGCCAGCTTCCTTCCCGCACTAGCAGCAGCAGCAGCTCGCCAGAAAACATGCGGCTCTCTTTTCTTGTCGCCTTTTTCCGATGTAACGGATCGCGCCGCCCTGTCGTCGCGTCGTGAACGTCTTCTCGGACTGCACTCGCCTCGTAACGGGTTCGACGAGTGCGTTCCGTTGAGACAACAAAGCAAGAAACGAATAACGCAACGAAGAATCTGCGTACGACGAAACGACGCTTACTTTCTGAACGTAGATGACGTCGTTGTCGTGTGCGAAAGCTTGTTCGCTTGCAAAAGCCTTACTTACCGCGCATTTAAAAAATAAAGTTTTTGAGCATACATGTTTAGACTTACTGTGTCTGCCATTTTTAAGTGACACATATCCAGTAAGGTTCTTGCAGCATCAAATACAGCAATACAGTATATGCTACCAAGAGAGGTAACATACGCAGTAACTCTGTATATGTTAGGGACAAAGCGCCGCCTACGAACTTCCCCTAGTCCGAACCCATAAAACACTGGTCCGCTCCCTCATTTTTAGGTGCGAAGCTCCTTAAGGCAAGGGTCTGTCCATCACTTGTATGTATGTACTAGTACGCAGCCACCGGTGGCACATACCCGCTCTAGAGCGGGTACGTGCCACAGGGGATGGGCGATGGCGGTACTTGGAGTGTTCACTAGATGAACGCAAGGACGGATGGACAGACAGACTAGCAGAAGGACAGACGGATTGATAGAAGCAGGAACAGACAGACAGACAGATGGATGGACGGACTTAAAGACGGACGCAGGGACAGACTGATGGACGCATGAATGGATTCACGGATGGTCGCAAGGACAGACGGAAGCAAGAACGAACGGACGGACGGAAGCATGGACGGGCTGATGGACGCTTCACCCCACTCATCATCATTGACTCCGTGGATATGCTGTGATCTTTTTCCAGAGGGTCGCACAGTTGTAATTTGCTTTGTGCTAGTTGGTTCATTGTCGGTATTGTTGAGAAGAACAATGCAATGACGTAAGGACAAGTCAAAACGTAGGGCCCGTAAGCAGTCTGGTTGCCGTATAGGTGGAATTGAAAAGGCGCCAAACCTCGAGTCAAATTAAGCCAAAGTTGCCACGTCATTTATTATTATCACCAAATTTGTAGCCAAATAAAACTAAGGCGGTATTATCAACAGAGCATTTGCTATTGCTGAATAAATAAAAGAATTTTCAGCAAGTAAAACCGGTAAAGTAGCCAGTAAATAGCCAAGGCGCCATAGAAAATTTTAGTCACCAAGCGAGTTCAAAAGTAGCCAATTTTGATGCAAAGTAATATAATAAGCAACGACAACCCTGCCCGTAATTATGAACCTTGCTTCCAGTTTAAGAAATCCGCTGAGTAGAAACTCCCTGCGATTCCCTACGATTTGTGTGCATGCACAATTTGTCGCGAAATCACCTGTTGTCCACCGCTATGGTTATTTTTTTTACAGAAAGAAAGAAATAATAAAAGAAAATGGCATAGGCCTACGCAGACACCAGTGGTGGTATACTGTTGAATTCGTTGAATAAGCCTGTCTTCAATGCTTCCTTTTCTTTTCGCAATTCGCAAGCGCAGATAGTGAGTGCCACGGCCTGCCTTTCATACCACTTTGTTTTTTTTTTGTTTTCGTCATTTCTCAATATGGTTTTAACGCGATAAAAAGAAGCGTTGAACAGCGTCCTTGGAAGAACAAGTCGGAGGTATGTGTAAACTGGTAGGGTAACTTCCAAAAAAGCCCATGGATCCAGCAACCAGCGGCTCGTTGCCACTATCGCCATCTACGTGAAGAGAGGAAAACTAACAGCAAACAAAAAAATGAAATAGGACGTCACAACCGAAAGCGGTAGTGACGTCGCGCATTTGCCCTATACATGGCGCGAAATTGAAATATTTCCAAATTACTGAACTTTTACGTTACTAATACACAAGTTTATTACACCTTGTACCTCGCTAATTGCATGTGGGATGGAAAAGAAAAAGATCCCTGATTGAGGAAGCAAAGTTGTTTTATTAGCTAAATGACGAACTATCTGCACATTCTGTGAGCTAGTTTACCTCTGCTGAAATGTCCCGCTAGTAAACAGCACATAAGTAAGTAAACTACTGAAGGTACAGACAGACAGACAAAGAACTTTATTGGGTCCTGAGAAACGCTACTCTTTTAGAGCAACGTCACGGGCCACTCCCACGTAGGAACGGGGAGGCCTGGCCTCACCGCCACAACGTGGGCTCTCTGGACAGCACGTAGTTGTGATAGTAACTCTGAACTTCGTAAGGAATAGTCCTAATCTTCTTCTGTGAGCCGACTTGGGTCCCGTAACGAAGGCCACTGCCAGAGCATATGTGCTAAGTCACTAACCTCACCACAATCAGGACAATTATAGAGTCGAAAGCCTCTGAGGAGGCCATGCTGAGGAAAGATAGACTTGGATAGGACCTGGTCTGGAGCATTCTAAACGTGATGGTCTGAGGCCTATAGACAACTTGCTGTGTGGAGGAGCAAATGAACGCCTACTCAACTGGTAGTGTTTAGCAACTTCACTGAATGTAAGTAAAGCGTCCCGGAACATCTCACTGCCAACCTGTGGACCTTGTCCTCCCCAGAGCGGAGGTTTAGTGCGCGCGCCCGGGAGTGAGCAGTGTCGTTCAGGATTACTAGAGAGTCCAGTAGTGGATGGTTTGAGATGTGCAGGAAACCAGGTAATGGTATGTGGAGAAAGTGTCTTATTTTCAAGTAGTTTAATTACTTCAGTGCCGACAGAACCAGAGGCGAAAGCTCTGACCGCTGACCTTGAGTCATTGAAGGTTTGCGATCTACTGTCAACCAAAAGTGCAAGGGCTACGGCCAACTGTTCGGCTCTTGAAGGAGTATAGAGTCCATAACTGACGCAGCATTGATAATATAACCCCCGTGATTGGCGGAAATAACAGAAAACCTAGTAGAGAGACCGTACTGAGCGGCATCGAGAAAAAACACTGAATGAAGATTCTTCCTGATGCTCTTCAGAAGTGTGATGGCCCTAGCCCGGCGCCTGCCTATAGGCTGTGCTGAGAATGAACGTTTCGCTGCAAGGGAGAGAAATGCGGCATGTATGCTGTTCATTCGGCACTTGAAGACAGCTATCTTTTTTATGAGCGCGGGACTGAGACCTATAGGACGGACAGTATGTTCCTACCAACGGCGTAGACGACAGGCGCATTAGCTGTGCAGTCTCTTGGGCTTCAATGATCTCATCTAGGGTGCTACGAACTCCTAGCTGAATAAGCCGTTCAGTGCTTGTCCGCACGGGGATGCCCAACACCCTCTTTATACTTTTTCGGACTCAGAGTTTGCAGCTTCTTCTTTTCGAATCCATACCAAGAGTGCATAGCAGTAACGCACGTTATATGACTTGCGAGGAATACATGAAAGAGCCGCAGTAGATTGTCCTCTCTCAGTAACAACCTTCTGTTCGAAACCCTATTAATCAACCTGATCATGTTCTCGGTCTTGGTTGAAATCTTAGCGATGGTTTGTCCGTTGTGTCCGTGCGACTCAATAATCACTGCCCAGCACTCTAATGGCGTCCACTCTCGGAATGGGGGCGCCACTTCCGATGTGAAGTACAATGTCCACCTTTGATAAGGGATTCCTGTTTTTTGGCTTGGCTACTGGGGCCTGTATAAAAACAGTTTCTATTTACTCGAGGAGCACCTCAGCCCTGTGCCAGCAAGGAAGAGCTCCGTCTGATCAACGGCTTCTTGGTGTGCAGTCTCGTCTTCCCCTTCGCTACCTCCGGGACACCAGATGGTGATATCATCAGCGTAAAGCATGTGGCTGATGCCCTTCACGTTAGTTAGCATTGTGGACAACTCGCACAGAGTGATGTTAAAGAGAAGCGGGGACATCACTGCTTCTCGCGGCATGTCTTTAGGGCCCAGTGCTATGGGAGAGGACTTGAGGTCCCCGATATTGAGCGTGGCCCTCCTGGATTCGAGAAAGGAGCTGCCATATGTGTGGAAGGCTTCGCGTCCGGTCCAACTGAAGGTACAGTGTCAATTTTTATGAAAGGGAACACGGGAACGGGGCCGCCGCTGGCAGCGCGTTAAAGCGGGAGCGAGAGCAACCACAGTCTCATTTATAGCGTCATCTCGCGGCGAGCAAAACAACCATTAGTTGCTGATATAAAACTAGAGGCAATTTGTCAACCCTCTGCCCCTTTCAAGGCGATTACCGGCTCTTTCGTAATCGCCTGGAATGGAGAGGGGGTTGAAATCTTGCCGCTGGTTTCATATCAGAAACGAATGGTTGTTTTACTCGCCGCAAGATGACGCGAAAAGAGACTGTGGTTGCTCACGCTTGAACGTGCTGCCAGCAGCTGCCGGAGCGCGCCGGCTACGCGCTCCCGTGTTCCCTTTCATAAAGACACTGCACTCACGAAACCACCACAAAAAAGTGAGCAATGCCTCTTTGACCTGGCAATTCAGGAAACCACAGAATACGCCGAACTAAACCCAAGCTCTTAAAGTAGATTGCCTTGATTGGCCCCTTTCCCCATTTATGGCACTCGACGAAAAATTGAGGCAATCATCCATTTAGCCAGGTGTGAGATACACCATAAAGTAAGTTTATAGTCAAGTTTGAAATATGTAAAAGTACGGCTATATATTTGAAGAAAACGTCATATTGAGTTTTTGGTTTTTGTTGTTTGTCCCCTCCTCACCTAGCTGCACTTCAATCATCAGTGGCCTCTGATGCCTGTGGTAATGTGTTTCCGACACTTTTCGTTCAAGGTTTCGAGACCCATATAATTTGACCATGGAACAAGTACGCAATATCGTGCTCGAATCACCGCTCTCAAGGCTTGTCACCATTCGCAATATCCTTTGAGGCATAGCGCCCTAATCTAACGCTGATTTCAGCACAGCGATACGATGACGCCTGTATGCGCTAATAGCCCTTTTGCGAAAGGACTGGCCCAATACTATTCGCTTATCGCGCTTAATTTGGCGTGGATTCATGCTACGTAGCATTCTATCACGCGTCACATCAGCGTTAAAGATTCTCAGCTGGGGTGATATTGTAAGGATCACGCAACAATACAATTACAGATGAAAAACAAGCAAATAACTGGAGTACTACGTTCGTATTTCCTTTTATCTGTACTACCAAACACCTTGTCAGACATTCTTCCGTTGGGAAATATTGATAAAGTTTGAGGCAGTGACTTCGAACGTCACGGAATCTTCCAGGACACAGTCTGTGGGGGCATTTGGCGATATCTGTGCAACGTTCATTGTTTCCTTATCGTCCGTCTCGCGGAGCACGCGGTCAATTCCGAAGATAACGCATCACACCAATTAGCAAGGCAGATGACGAAGGTCTGGTAAAAGAATGAAATCACAGCAAGATACTATACGGCACGGCCCCTAATCAACACATAGCAGATAAAAACTTCGCATCCATTATCGGTCACTACAGTAGAATATGTGCCCTTCATTCACAAAAGGCCTTGCAATTCAGATTCTTCCCGCATTTTCACTAAAGCCAACGGAACAATACCAGCCGTTGAACGCACAGCATCGTGACATCATCAAATGAACTGAGAGTACAGCATTGCTCCAATGTGTGATTGATGCCGGTAAAAGTATATCTTCCACATTACTTCTGTATCCCCAATTTCGTAACAGATCGGCTGACTGGGCTAGTTGGTTTAGAATACGTGAGGTTTAACAACGCTTGTCCCGTCATTTTCCTACATGTCCACCGTGTATTATTTCGCGCTGTTAAACCTAAAAAAAGCAAAAATAAACTGCTTTCGTCACATAATATTTGCCAATGCTTGAAAAACGCTGTCAATATACGTAGCGGAGCGACTGTAGTCATTCGGGTTTCTTTATATATAGGCAACGTTGCTTGTACAAGCACGTATACGGTGCCAAAGCAAAAAAATTAAAAATAAAACATGGCTGACAACTGATATACGTTTTACGAGTAGTGTTCGGAGATAACGCAAGGGACGGCAACCTATACTAGAAGCATGAAAATATATTACGAGCGCCGCTTTGCTGTTTGCACTATTTTGCCAGCATCACCATACTTCCAGGACTATAGAGTCCACTGGGACGTGCGGCTTTACCAAGGACGTCATACATGACGTTCCCGCCCAGGATATGTGACTTCGGCGGGAAGCGATTGGAAGATCCGATGTCACGCTCGTCAAACGAGCTGTCTCTAATTTTAGGTACCGTATAGTTAAAGTGCCGAAACGCAGAGGTGCGGCCTGCCTATGGAGAACATGCTGCCCATGCATGCCAACTATCTAAATATTCTCGATTTTCAAGGCGATCGGCCTTGATTGACGCTTGCGCTGGTAAAATGAAGCATGTAACAACTGCCAGCGTAAAATAAGTCATTCCGCAAGCCTTTCCTAAGAGCAGTTATCAAGAAAGCGTAAGACGATGTTCTAAAGAAAAGTGATAAACCAGTGGCTCAGTCACTGAAACGAGGACTGAATTTCAACGTCTCATTAAAGGGTCTCCGTATGAAGGCGGACGACAATTCAGATTTACAGCAATCAGCGCTTGTCCTTCACCGTAATCCTCCAAGGATTCACTGTATAATCAGCGCCCCGTTCGACGTGTCTTATTAAACGCTTATCGCCCCCTCTGTCGTATTTCTGTCGGAGCACTCGCGCAAGCAATTGCTCGCCGGGAAAGACGCTGCGACTTTCAAATGAGTCTTCGCAGGTGACGAGAAGTGCGAAGCGCGTTCACTGATAAACCGATTGGCTCAATCGTTGCCCGAGACAAGAAGCGGAGATAAAATAAAGAGAGTGACAGACAGACAGACACTTAGTGGCTAGAAATGCTACGGAGAACACCGAGATATCTGACAAGGGCGATCCCTTTCGCGACTTCCTGCCAACAGCTCAACGTTTAGCTCGCACCATTATCTTCTTTCATTATTTTTTTTCTCTACATTCTTCCTGGCACGTTGCCTATCTTCTACGGGCCTGATGCAAGCCGAAAGAGAGTTCCTCGGACGGCACACCCGTCTCTAAAGAAAGAGACCCCTTTTATTGCATACGCTTTGAAACACCATCGACGTCTTCTCGGGTGTGTGAGGCGAACCTCGCATCGCCAACAACGGAGAAAAAGATAAAAAAAGGGGTGTTATCTCTTTGCCGCCACTTCAACGTTTCACCTCGGAGTTCCGCAGCGGCTTCTTTCTTTTCGGCAACGCTTCGAAAGCGAGGCTCACAATGCATGCCACGCCACTCTGCATAGCTATGACTGACATTCGGCAACACTGCAGTTTCTCTATCGCGCCGTGTGACTGCACTGTTTGGAGTTTTGCTGAGCAACGGTTATTCTTTTTTTAACTCGACGAAGAGCGTGCGTTGCGTCTCGGTTGCGAGCCGAAGAATCGCTGCCGGGCCAGCAGAAATCGTCTTGCGAAGCGTGCGTATTCTGCCCGAATCAGCAATGATCTGGTTGTGCGACAAGTTGAGACCGATAACGTTAATGTCGTAGATTTCGCGTGACAAAACAAAGATATCATTACGACGGAGTGACCGTAACACTAGAGCGACCAAATTTCTGGAGCCCTGCAAAACGGCGTTTTTCGTAAACGTATGCTTTTTTTTGTCTGGGGTCGTAAAACCATGCAGATGTTATTATTAATAATAAATTTCTGAATTCTTTGCTTTAACCCGTCACAACATCGATATGTTTACGACAAAACGCTCGAAAAGGACGGATACAGTGAAGGAAAACCACACAAGACCAGCTCTGGTTGTTCCACATCGCTGTCTTCATTTTTTTTTTCTGGTTTCCCCTGTCGAATGGTAAGAACCAAGTCACCAAGCAAGCTACGTTAAGAATTAGGGGTCTAAATTTCCGGAGCCCTCCACTACGGCGTCTCTCATAATCATATAGTGGTTTTGGGACGTTAAACCCCACATATCAATCATTGAATTAGGTGGTGCATCGTAGGGCTTCAGATTGATTGTGACCAATTGAACCCAAGTGCACGAGGCTTTCTCTCTCTCTCTCTCCATGCCCCTCTCTTTTTTTCTTGCAGTTCACCTTCATTGAAACACAGCGAGCGTGGCCTGGAATCATACCGACGTCCGCGACCTACCTTAGCCAGAACCTTGATGAGCTACCACGTTTGGGTGACGTATGCAGTTTAACGCGCGGAAGCTGCATCTAATTCGAGATGCGTCGCAGCTCGTTGTTGGACGAGGGCTGCGGCTATTTTAACGGCGAAGCTGCTTAGCCAATTGTTCCTTGTCGTGCGAACCAAAAGACTGCCCCCATAAGAAACGAGTATGTGTCACAGAAATCGGGTAAATCCCCCTGGCTCCGCAAAGAATGAAGAAGGCGATAGTTGTAACCCAAACAAATGGTTGCAAAGCAATGGCGGCGAGCTGTTACGACCGGGGTTTGCAGGCACCGGATGTCCGGGATGAAGTTGTCGAGGCAGGAAGAAGAGAGACTTGATGAGGGTTTATTTACATCATATACAAGGTGAGTTCTTGTACATGACGAGGAGCTCTTTCTTACATGGCGAGCTCTCGAATCTGGCGTTCCTCTACATGGTGCTCCTTCGAATGAGCCGGGTGGCTCAATATAAAGGATATGTGCTCCCCAGATCTCTAGATTAGGGAACACGTGCAGATGGTATGTCCAATCACATATCACACACAACTGGCGAGGGGGGGGGGGGGGACGAGCATGCACGGCCCACGTGAACGTCCAATATTGAGAAGGCACTGCGCCGTGCTCCCGACCGGGTTGCGGAAATTAGGTGCCTTTTCTCATCTTCTAACCACTACCACCACCAATATTGAGCCGTGATCATTGCAATCCAAGGTGGCACCAGCGGGGCTCTTCCACGTCGTGTGTGTGCCGCTCGAGGGGTCCCAAGTCGAGGGGTCCCAAGCTCACGACAGCATACTTCAAAGGGTCCGCCAAACTGCTCGCTTAATTAGCGGGGCGATTTGCGCTGGCCGCCGCGGTCTCTTCTAAGGACGATGCTGCATTTGTTGTCCTCTCTGGAACGGCTTAGGGCGTATTGGTGACACGACGTCTCACCCTCCATCTAGGAGGTACAATGCCTGGCGGACATAGGCAGCCGGCCTGTCGGCTACTTGTTTGAAGATCCAAAGAGCGCCGCTTCCTCGTCAGCTACGGCGCCAGTCACAACGGAGCCGAAGACCCCGAAACGATGGAACCCCTACGCCAACGCGCCCGCATGTATGGAACGCTTGGTTTCAGCGCACGAGATTCCGCCTGCTTGTACATTCACGACGTGCCTGTGATTTTACTCGAACTACTCTGCGCTGAGAATCATTGTATAGACACCACCTAGCATCGCCTATAGCTAGAGCCTAGCAACGTCCTAGAAGCAATCTACAAACGACGTGCATCATCGTCATCAGCTTGACTATACGCCCACTGCAGGGCAAAGGCCTTTCGATTCCATGAACCGCCAATCAACCCGCTCCTATGATTTCAGCTGTCACGTCACACCTGCGAACTTTTTAATCTCATCGGTCCACCTAACTTTCCGTCTCCCGCTTCATTCGTTTCCCTCCTCTGGCCTAAAAACAGCCTACAACCAACCAGGTTAGTGTTCAAAATCGACCCGTCTTGGTGTTTCAAGCCTTGGGTGGCTTGGTGAAAGTTTCAACTTTCGCTTTAGGTTAATAACACATGTACGGCCGTGAGCACATTTAATACGAACGCTCCGCCGCATGTCCTGAAGCAGTTTGACTGACGCACGTACGTTTTGGGTTCTGTTGCCAAGATGCTACCCATACACGCCCACATACTATCCAAACCTATACCGAGGTACTATCTCGGCAAAAGCGCCTAGCACTTCGCAGCTGCCACCAATCAAACTAGCTCTGGCCACGCATCGAACTCTTCGTGGTAAAGGTGCTGACGTCTGTACATATAAGTCTGACAAGGCGCCTGCATTCCCATCCCGATTACATCACAATGCCGCTGCAAATGGATCGACTAACTCCGTACTTTCGGCTCCGAGACGGTACAGTCGTCGTTGCCGGTGCTGCCTTCTGAAAAGCAGAAGCGCCGCAGTCGTATGTTAGACCTAATACCTCTATGATGGGAGCCACAGAAGTACGCGACAGTAGTTCAAATGAAGAGCCGCAATTCGAGCGCTTGCACGATATTGCTCGCGGACTGAATCGTCTGCAAATGTAGTGACTCGGCATGTTTCAGATAGAGTTACTGCATAAGTTACCTTTAGGTAGCATATACAGTAACTCTAGCTTCAGAAGAAACGCAATGCCACCTATCGGAGTAGCCCCGAAGATAACTTGCTGCAGAAGATACAAGCTGTCGAGCACAAGTCACCCAGACGCCGTATCGTGATTTTTTTTTTGGAAATAAAAAGAAAAAAACTTTTTTTGCCACCCTTCCCTCCAGGCTCCATTAGGCAGTTTTACGCTGATACACTAAACTTTTCGAGCCCAGTCACTCGCGTTTGTCGCCTCTGAGCATGCGTCAAACGCCAACTTCATGAGTATGGACATTATTATTCGAAAATAGCGTGAGTATGCCAGGGAACGCAATGTCTGGGTGCCCAAGCCTACTAACTCTCAGATATCGTGTACGCATTCAGATACGCGAGAAGCAAAATGGATCGTTGTTTCATCGTCTGTTCGAGCAATGATCCATGAACCCCTAGTCAGAAAAAAATTATCCGCTGATAGACCCCAATACTACTGACCGATAGTCAAGAGCCGCTTCGTCGAAATGAAAAGTTGTATTGATTCGTCACATCTGTTTGCATTGTTTAAATATATTTGCTTCGTGTTTGTTACCCGATAAGCAGACGATAACACAGCCGACCAATAAACAAGAAGAAAAAACCATGTGCCGCAAAAAAGAAAAAATTAACCGTACTCTAAAATAACAAAACGCGTGGCATTCACGGAAGTGCGCTTGCTAGCGAAAAGTGCAGTTCGATTTTTTTTTTTTTCGATCGTCTCTGAGGGCGTCCTATCAGCCCCAACAGCAGCTTTTCGCTGTAGCCAACATCACCATTTATGTGACATCGTCAACACTAACCAGCGGCCCCAATCAAAGCGTCCAAAACGTCGTTTCAGGAAAGAAGCGACCTTGGAGAAACCGACTCATTTCGCCAGTAAGCCCTTACCACCCTTCCTGTTCCCTCAGCGGCCCACCCAAGCACCAACCGACAGGAGGCTAACCATTCGCCGCTCTCTGCGATGAGTCACAGCCGCTGCATCAACGTGCAGTGAAGGCGCCTCGTGCAAACGGGATATGTTTCGGCGCGCCTGACTTTTTTTTTTTTTTTTTTCCAAGTGCTTGTGCGAGTTTTTCTCCATCTGTGGCTCGACCGCTCGTGAAGACTTGTTATTACTTGCCCCGACAAGACTTCCGAGCGAAACAGGTCCCGAGTGCACAGGTGCCATCCCGAACTACACCCGCCACCCCCCCAAGAAACCACTGCCCCCCCCCCCCTTCCCCACCGGCTTTCAAAGGGGGACCCCACAACGCTGCACTCACCCTCAACATGGATGGCCCTCCAGTCTCCCTTCGTTGGCCGTGGCAGTTCCGAGGGAAGGTAAGGAGCTTTCTTTTCTCAAACGATGTGCTCTCCTTCCTAGCGACCTTTATTTTCAACATCTTTGCTTTACTTGGAGGGGTGAGTCAGTCAGCCGCTTCTATTGTTACACCCCCGCAGTTGTGAGCAAAAGTAAGTTGAAATAGAAGGTGGTGCGTGTTCTGGCTGATGTAACGCGTCGGAACAGTTGCGTTGTAGTGTTTACTAACCTCCCGAAGCTGGCACGCATGGAAAGGTGTTCCCCGGTGTGCCCTGAAGTTCTCGCTGTGCAAGAACATTAAGTGGTGCACGATGTATCGTTGCTTACTCTTTACGGATGTGGCGCGCGATACACTATCATGAAATAATTTCTAGGTGCGACGTGACCAAGGCACACGAAGAAGAAACGGTAAAATGAAGTAACACTTAGTGTGCCTTCATTTGTCGTCTGTCTTCTTCGTGTTGTGACTGCTTTGTTTCAAGGTGCGACACTAAGAAAGCAGCGATCGTTGACCCAAAGGGTCATTAGCACTCATAACCGCAAATATAGGAACGGTTGTCAGCACGGGTGGAGCCAGAGTTATTCAACTTAACGAGTTGCAAAACTGTGTTCAAAAATCCTGGCAAGTAGGTGACCAAATTTTTCGGAAGTTGGCTGACGTTCGCGTCACGTGGGAATAATAATACAAAACGCAAACAGCACGTTTATTAGTGGGTGTTACAATCGAAAGGTGGCGCGACAATCTGCTAACTTTCTACAGGAGGGAACCAATGACGTGTTCGGATTTCGATGCACGGAGCCTATGGAGAGTTTCGCATTCTTAATTGATTGAAATAACTCTGGGACGAAGCTACAGGAGTGTCGTGCCAGTGTGTGTGTTTTAGACAAGGAAAAAAAAAAACAGCATGTCCAAAGAGGCACACACGAAAAGAAAAAAAAAAACCATTTTCGCCTGTCTCGCCTCGCCGGTAGGAAAGGCCGGCCCCGTCGTCTGCTACAGATGCAGCTGCGACCAGATACGGCAAGGAAAGACGTTTGACCTCTTAGTTTCGTGATTCAGCCTAAATGATCGATCATACTCAAATGGTAAGTGCCTGAACAACACAGCTCATTGACGCGGCACTTCAAGAGATTTTTCATCCATGCTGGACGTGTGAATTTTGAGTTTCTTTTGTACTCGGTGCTCGGACCAATGTGAGCCAGTTAAACTTAATCGTACTTTGCGATTCGGTGTAAAGTTGTTTCTCGTTTACCTTAGAAGTTGTGCTCGGATACTGATGTATGTCACAGCAGCGTCTCATAAAACGCAGAATTGCAGCGTAATACAGCGCATCATCAATTTGGCTCTTCAAAAGTGCAAAAAAAAAGTGCTCTTCAAGTCTGTTTAGCGACTGCTTTGTGATAGCATTTCTTATAACATTTTTTTTTTTCATGCGTGTTCCGCGCGTCTGAATAGACAATCTGTAGCTGGGTTTACAAGGAAGCTTGTTATAAGAAAAAGTTGGAGACAACAGAGATAATAAGAAAAATAACAGTTGCACCTGCGAGCAACATGCTGCGTCACATGAACATAAGTACCAAAAATAATCGGAAATCTCAGCACGCACTAAGCTCAAACACACACACGTTATACACCTTCTGCTGTGTTACGAGTTGCATGCAGTACATGTAAGTGCACGGCAGTACCTCGGAATGCGTTACCTGGCAGTGAGTAGTTCCTTAGGACCCCTCGATGTTTTTTTTATTGCGAAGCATTTGTGAGCGAACTTCGGCGACAATAAGCCTATCTATCTATCTATCTATCTATCTATCTATCTATCTATCTATCTATCTATCTATCTATCTATCTATCTATCTATCTATCTATCTATCTATCTATCTAAACCGCCTACGACTTTTGGCTCTCCTGGCCGTTTAGATAATGGTATCGATACCAAACTTGGTAAAGCATAACATGACTGTATAAAGGACATATTTGAGTAGTCATAACATGAAAACCATGACATGTATGTCATGTTTTACATTTAATGGTCCTGCAGCTGTTGTGGTCGTTTTGTTCACATGACATGTTGCAAAACTGATATGGTATGGCATGATTGCATGGCGAACACAAGCGACACCCCTTAACTTGAAAATCATGACATGCATGTCATGTAACAACATGACTACATGCCACGCTCACGATGCACTCGCGGCCGTTTCGCTAGCATCACATGTACCAAACTCGGTATTACGCGACGCGAACGTAAATGACACATCCAAACATTATAATCATGACACGCGTGTCCTGCAACACCATGACTACATGCCACACTGGTGATGCGCTCGCGGCCGTTTCGCTAGCTTCACATATGCCAAATTTGGTATTACGTGACGCCAATGGATGACAAAGGTATGTGACCGGTGCATACATGATAATCATGAGATGCGTGTCATGTGAGAACATGACTACATGCCATCGTCAAGGCGCCAATACATTTCGACGTGACGCGGTGCGCGTGCTCGCCGGCGTTCATTTCGTCGCGTCACACCGGCGTTGCACACCAGGCGCCGGTCCTGCCATATACTCGCAGGCGAGCGCTGCACTGCGTTGCTTTGACGCATGCACGTTTCAGCACGTCCAGCCTCCATCCGTCACGAAAAAAGGGAGACGCAGTGTTGTCTGGGTAAAGCATCGGCGCGAAATGCAGCATGTCACATTCCGCGCCGGTTGCCGTCGCGGGCCGCGTCGATCGATCGGACGTTGGTCGCGCCTGGCGTCAGACTATAGAGTGCTCGCGTTTTGCTAACGTGGCGTCGCTGTGCCTAGCATGCGCGAGCGTCAACGCTACATTGGAGTATAATTAGGCCCTTCGTGATGCACTCGCGGCCATTTTGCTAGCTCCACATATACCAAATTAGGTTTTACGTGACGTCAGTGGATGACGAAATATATGACGGGTGCAAACGTGATAATCATGACACGCGTGTCATGTGAGAACATGACAACATAACACGCTCATAGCGTGCTCGCGGCCGTTTCGCTAGCTCTACATGTACTAAATTTGGCATCACGTGACGTGAATAGATGACGAAGGTAAACGACACATCCAAAATGATAATCATGACACTGAAGCCACGTACGGCATCATTTACCTCCAACTCGTATCGTTGTGCTGATTTTAAAGTGACATATCAACATTTCTCATTCGTGCTTCGCATATCATTGATTCCCACTGTACGTGGGATCAGTCAATAGTTTTTTTTCCTTCGATCTTTTTTCTTTTCGCGTAGATCCGCGATATCCTGGCGCTCCAAACGTTCTCATCATCAGAGCGATAGAATGGCATACGTGTCTCCCATTAACGCAAGTTGCAGCTGATGACACACAGAAAGAAACCAAACCATTTCCCGTCTTTTCAAGATGTTCCGTCGCGAACTCGGCTCAAAAAGCGCGTCCCCCTTGAAATCACTGAGGATCGTCAAGGATAAGCTATGCTAGCCAGCAGTCCGCCTCAGTGGAAAAGTGGCTCTGCACGGTGCTCAGCTGCTGACCCCAAGGTCGCGGGTTCGATTCCGGCTGTGGCGGTCGCGTTTGGGTGGAGGCGAAATGGGGGAGGCCCGTGTACTGTGCGATGTCAGAGCGACTTGAAGAACGCCAGATGGTCAAAATTGGGGAGCGCTCCACTAAAGCGTCTTTCATAATCATATCGTGCTTTTCAGACGTAAAACCCCGGGTATTGTTAGTATTATTATTATTTGTTTGTCAGCAAGGTACCGATATGCTTTCGACGCTCAATGCGAATTGTTCGCTCGTAAAGACGAGCGAACAATGAACGAGATTTCCAATAGAAATGAAAGGTGAATGCTGCATTGAAATGGTGTGCGGTTCGAGAATCGACTTTTCAATACTGTCTAATTAAGAGTTTTCGTTTTAAAAAAAGAAAAAAAAATAATGTGCCACGAGCTCTCTAGGTATTATGTATACGTGTTTTCCACTTTTGCAGGCTCATCAACTACTAACGAACATCTTTTTCTGAATGTAATTTCCGATGCAATTACCATGAAGCTATGGGTAAACTTCCTTATTGTTTGTGACAAGCTGACTCCGTGTTTCGGTTTTACAATATTCGGTAGTTTGACTACTTAAGAACGAAGGACATTTTTCGCTAGTACATTTGATGTATGTTTAATTTGTCGAACACTATACTGCTAATCCGGTTGCTTATAGGCTTTGAACAGGGCCACCACTTTATTATTATTATTATTATTATTATTATTATTATTATTATTATTATTATTATTATTATTATTATTATTATTATTATTATTATTATTATTATTATTATTATTCAATGGGTGGCATCATCCTATATTCAAGGGCTTGTGTCTGTTAATACGCACGCTTTCAATAGAGCAGCAACAACGGTGGACGGGCAATGATCCCATGCAATGTCCTAATTGTTCAACGTTTCTGCGAAAACTGCTGACGTAGGCACGCTCAAACGCTATATAGCACGACGCCGCGCTGCTGTTGAGTGAATGCACCGCAGAAATCGGCATGACGCCGTGGCACGCAGCAGAATGTGAAAGTTCGATTCGATGCTGGAACCGTCATTCTTTAGCGAGTCCTGTTTGCTGGCTTGCTTCTGTGTGTTCATTTCTTCTTTCAGGAGTTCGATTTGGGCTGTGCTACATTTGATACGTTATTTTTTAGGGCCATTCCTTTCAAACTCAGTCGACAAGGGAAGAGAAGAGGCGAAAAAAAAAATAAGACCGCTTCTACGGATTTCACTGATGTCTCGACATGGGCCGGCGTATCCGTGGAGACCGTTCCATTAGGCGAATGAGCGAATTTCCCGTTCCTGTACATGCGCACGCATTCGGGGAGGGGGGGGGGAGGGGGGAGCACTTCGATTTCTGTAGCATAAAAAAAAAACATATAGTAATGAAAGACAGCAACCAAAAAGGAAACTTCGCTTTCGAATGTGGCTGATCGAAGGATGTCTTCTTTCACGCGAGTTCCTAAATCAATTCGTTCCGTGTACGTTTCGAGCCGATCCGAGCTTTGGAACGAGGTATACACGTGCCAAAGCAGTCGGCGGGAAAAGTCGATCTCGGGACAAATTATACAGTCCTTTGAAAAGGAAACTTCAGCGTGAAGTTCGTTTGCGACCCGGGAATGCCTTTGCTTTCAATGGATTGCTAAGCTGGAGCGTACTCCGAGCAAGTCGCATGGGGGGGGGGGGGGGGTCCATTGATTGAAGTATCTATAGAAGGCCAGAAAGAAAGGAATGAAAAAGGAGAAAAAAAAACTCAAAATCATAAATTATGCATTCTGTGGACACAGAAAATGTCAGACTGACTTCATATCACCTCTTGGAAAACTCTGGAAAGGCATGAGAAGTATGACTGAGTGAAAAGCATCTTTTAAAGGGGAAAAGGCACTGCAAGTGATGGCGCGGTGTTTAGATTACTTTAACAATGCGCTGAGGACAGCCGTCGTGTGTTCTTGGCGTTGTTGCTTTGTTGGAACTTTTGTTAACGTGTCTGTAAAAAAACGCTTGCGTTACTGAAACTCAATTATTTTCGCGGCTTGTGAACCCTACAAGTATATCGTTGTTCTCCAACGTCAAGGTGTCTATACGATTATCCAAGATTATAAACACACTTTCTGCGCGAAATCAATAAGCAACTGTTGCACACACGTGCGCTGCAAGTTGCACGTGTTTTGACGCGAACGATTGATTGATTGATTGATATGTGGGGTTTAATGTCCCAAAACCACCATTTGATTACGAGAGACGCCGTAGTGGAGGGCTCCAGAAATTTCGACTTGCACCCAAATCTGAGCACACGGGCCTACAACATTTCCGCCTCCGTCGGAAATGCAGCCGCCGCAGCTGGGATTCGAACCCGCGATCTGCGGGTCAGCAGCCGAGTACCTTAGCCACTAGACCACCGCGGCGGGGCTTTCGACACGAACGAGTTCCGAGTCTTTCGATGAAAACCTGTCTGAAGGACGCTGGCGTTTGAATATGCGTATACCTAACATACAAGGCCGAGGTGTGCAGATATTTAGTGAATGTCAATGTTGAAATTACAGCCCACACATTGCATAAACACATGATCAAGCTTACAGAACAGGAGTATCGTGGTGTGCTTCAAAACTTGATGCACCGTTGCCTTCGCAGTCCTCATCATGTCCACTCAGCATGCCTGGTTAGGCAACGCAAATCAATCTCGGTTCCCATGCTTTTGCCGTTCATAGCAGATGCACAACGAATGAAACCACACAACGTAACAATAGCGCTTTGGAAGCCCCTTCATGTGAAATGGCAGGCTTTATCCTTCGTGTTAATATATACCCTTTTTTTGAGATTTCGGAAAGAGCGGAAATACCCAAGTGTTATCAGAACAGAGCATAATATAGAATGTGGTTTTGTCAAGTATGAATAAAAATAAGCAGCTACCAAGCACAATGAAAAAAAGTAAAACCAATAAAAAACTTCATAGTGTGAACACTAGTGAGCCCGCGATGGCAGTGCATTACTGCAACATCGACTCAGTTAATCATTCGCCGATGATCGAGAATTCAATAACACCATAACACAAATGAAGCCTGAAACAAAGATAATTCTTGAAATATCACACTTAAAATCCAGTGTAGCAAAAATTCTAGAAGCCTTCTTTTCCAGTATGCGCGTTCAGAATGGATATTTGTTAGTTGTGTTCATCCTTTTCTTTCTCCTTCTCTCTTTTTTTAATGAGAGACCTGATCTTATAGATTATGTTTCGAATTCTGAATGGAGCTTTACGGGAATATGGTTTCTCTCCTAAACTTTAGATTCTGCTAAGTGCGATGCACTCGCTAATGAGCGTCATTGGCAGGTTCAATTAAGAATGCGAATTCCCCTGCATGCGCACACAGTCCAGATAACCGTCACCCGAGGTCTTTCTTTGCTTAAGTTTAATGTTGGGACTGATGAACGGAGTGTCTTGTTTTCGTTTCTCTGAGTGACGTCATCAGTAAGAACTCGGGCACGTTGAAAAGAACAGCCGTGATCGACGATGCTTTGTATCGGGTATCGAATATCGGGTGTGCCATCATAGGCGTGCGCGTCATAACGCCCCTCTCTAAAAATGCTTCTTCGAGGAGCGAGCTGTTCAGACGTGTGCATGAGGTTACCGCGAAGACAAAGAAGTTACTGATGGGTGACTCGTACAAAGAAACACTTATACGAACGCGAATAGCGACCGGACGATGACTGGCCAGGATGCGACAATGATGGCCCTTACAGTGAAGTAATGCGTCTGCAGGGTATTGTCTCAAAACCACCATACGACTGTGAGGGACGTCGTAGGGGAGGAGTCTGGAAACCATCTGGGACACATTGACGTGCACCTATACGTCTAAGCATGCGCAAGTGGCCTCTAACACATCGTCATTCATTGAAATGCAACCGCAGCGACAGGGATTCCATCCCGCGATGATCGGGGTCAGCAGTCAGCTATACCGTAACAGCTATATATACCGTAACAGCTCTACCGCAATAGCTGTACCGTAACAGCTATACACCACCGCGACAGGTAATGGCGCCTACGCACGACGTCGTTCGATCGCCGGAATGTTGAAAAGGAGCTTGCCCACGTTGCTGAAATCGGCTGTTGGTACACCTACAAACAGCTAAAGCACCCTTGGGAAACAAAGTTATATTATTGCGAAAAAGGCGAAAGACAAGGAGGTGACAGGACTGGCGGTGAAACTAGCTTTCCTCTTGTCGTTTGTGTCACTCGCCCGAGTGTTACGCGTTTTCGCGGTGTGCCAACTGGCCCCGTCAATTGTTTTCACGCCTTTATAAGTTTAGGCTGACAAAAACATTGCAGGTGCTGCCACCATTCCTTCGGCTTTATTCCCAGGAAAGAAAACGAGCGCCACAGTAAACGCCGCTACGTAAAGGTGACGTCATTTGGATGCACATAAGAGTACAGATAGTGCTTTCGTATTTGGGCAGCTCTGGTGCATCCGAACTTTTGCAAGTCGACTAAAGTGAACGTTACGCTCCTTGTGATGTAATACAAATGAAAAACTAAGCCCCGACGCGGTGGTCTAGTGGCTAAGGTACTCGGCTGCTGACCCACAGGTCACGGGATCGAATCCCGGCTGCGGCGGCTGCATTTCCGATGGAGGCGGAAATTTGCTGAGATTTGGGTGCTGTTGCGGACCGGGGTCTAATTGGTCTTTTGTGGTAGCGTGGCGCAACTTCAGGTGGAGGAAACGAGCGCTGACAAGATGGGGATACGAAAAACAAACACGTTTATGGCACAATTATTTACAGCATGAGGTTAGGAGTTTCACAAACCACGAGCGTGGTGGTTGAACCATTGCATGGTTCAGAGCGACGTCCAGCACTCTGCGGCGTCGTTTGAAGCCCTCTCAGGCTCTTTCTCCTTGAGTGGAACACCAATCACACACACACAACAGGCGAAGGGGAAGAGCAATGCACGACCCACGTGAACGTCCAATATTCAGTCGTGAACACTGCGCTGCAAGGTGGCGCCAGCGGGGCTCTTCCTCGTCGTGTGTGTGCCGCTGGTCGAGGGGACCCAAGCTCCTGACAGCGTACATCAAAGCGTCCGCCGATCTGCTCGCTTAATTAGCTGGGCGATTTGCGGCGGTCACCGTGGTCTCTTCCAAGGAAAATGCCGTACTTGTTGTCCTCTCTCGAACGGCTTACGGCGTCGTCCATGGCGATACGACGTCTCCCCCTCCGGCTAGCAGGGACAATACCTGGCGGGCATAGGCAGCCGGGCGGTCGGCTACTTGTTTGAGGATTAAAAGAGCGCCGCTCCCTTGTCAGATCTGGCGCCGGTCATAACTGTGCACGTTAGAAAACCCCAGGTGGTCGAAATTTCCGGAGCCCTCCACTATGGCGTCTCTCATAATCATATACTGGTTTTGGGACGTTAAACACCACATGTCAATAAAGTGAAAAACTAATGCAAACCTAACAACTCAGTATGCTAAGAAAAATCGGACTTTGGCCGAACTGAAGTATTGAAAAAAAAAATGTTCCTAACGTCATTCGAAGTGGTTTGCAGAAATTCGCGACAGCGGCGCCTCCCTCGCATTTCTCTTTTTCAGGCCTTTTCAACTTTACCGAACTTCCTGTCAGGGTAAAAATTACTTTATATTTCAATAAAACTTCTTGAAACCATTCAGTTTATTAAGAATTTACTGAAGTTAACGACCGTATACTCATTATTAGGAGGCTAAAGCCTATCTGTCTAGCCGCATACGACTTGGGGCTCTCGCACGTCTTCGTCAACGTGTGAAATATGAGAGTTCATCACACGGGCGGTAGTGAACAGAGTGAAGAACAAGGATTAACGGTAATGTGACGCAAATTATTAGGTGTCGTCTTCACGTCACAGCGGTCTTCACATTAACTGCCTTTGTATAGAACTAGTGGGGATGTTACGCTCATTACGGAGTATACGTGTGCTACGTGTGTTACGTACACGCCAAACGTGGAGACTGCGTTATGACATTGCCATGGTTATAAATGACATGATGTATGCAAGCAGTTGGTTAATGCATAATACGGAGTAACGGATGACGCGTTCTGGCGTAAATGATAAGTGTCACTACCGCCGTTGCTGAGGCGTCAGCATATTCACGACATAACGAAAACGCCATGACATGACAGATGTCGCGGCACGTAAGCTATCAGCTCGTCTGACGCTATCAACAATGGTCGGTGAACTGCCGGTTATAGTGATCACTATAGCAGTAGGAAATGTAGGCTATTATTGTCGCTTATAATTGACTGATGTCAACTATTCCTGCGCTGGTTAATGTTGCCTGCAGTCGCTTATCTATAGCGTGGGACATGGGATCTTATAGTAACGTTGTAAATATGCTACACATCTGCGTGTGCTGTGACTGTGCCAATTATAGTCTTTAGGTAATGCTCGACCGCACAGGCATGTGCTAATGAACCGCTCTGCTTACATAGATGTGCGTCAGAGCGCCACAGCTGTAATGTTTCGCTGATATAAATGACGTCCATGGTTGAACGCGAGTACCCACGACAAGCGAGTCGACAATCAAGTGGCCTGCATAGTTTCGGTATGCTGTCTGCGTCGAACAGTCTATTTTGCATGCTGTGCGTTATCGTACTTTAAGATGGCTGCTGTCGAACTGTTTAGCCTCCTATTTAACCACGCTCTAAGGCGAGCCCTGGAACACACCCTGTTATTTCCCATGCGAAAACTCTCATGCGCGTATACTCATCAGACCAGTGGTCTCAAACACGCAGCTCGGGGGCTACATTTGATTGATAGACATTCGGTTACATCCGCCTCGCAAACGACTGTCTTCGTCCCATATTATAGCGAAAGCCTTAGGTACCTGATCAAGCTCGAAAATCGACCATTAACGTCGGCGTGAACACGAAGGATGTAAAAAAAAAATCGTCGCGTGATGACGTTACGGATCGCCAAATTATTTGTGGTCATCAACAGCTATGGACAGTCCAACGGGCCATGGCTCGGTGGAGACTTGGGGAGCTACACTCGTGGTGTCCAGTTCTTGGACATGTCCGTTTCACCGGAGCGCGTCTAGTTACTCAAAAAAAAAAAGGTGAGTTGTGACGTCGTGGCATGCTTGACCACGTCGACGCACCGAACCCGCCAGCACATTCTCAGCGTAAAAAAGAAACTAAGTGGACGAAATGTATAGAGTAACAGGACTTTTAAACTAACTTGACAAGTCTGCACGTGTGTATGAACGTGTTGAGATGTTTGATGAGCGATACAGGGGATGCGTACAGACCTTTCAGATCGTCAGGTGGGCGGGCGGCCGCGTTGAAGCTGATTGAAAGGCTAACGGGAATATAGTCTATGCACGGCCTCAGAGATGTGTGCCTAAGAGCGGATCTTTGGGGCAGGCATTTGTTGTGGTGAAGTGCATTCCGTCTTTTTCATTTGTGTCGAGAGTTGTGAAAGCTACGTGGCGTCAAATTGACGTTGCGAAAGAAAGACCGGAAACAGGCGGCGTGCTCCAGCCAATCAGGGGAGGCCGCATCGCACATGTCCATGAAGGGGACATCGCGAAGATAGCTAGCCCTCTTGGGTCTTCTTGATCCGACAAGGGAGCGGTCTGCCACGTGCTAGAGCGCATTTTGAAACACCCCGATAGGGTTCTTGAATGGCGTATTCGGTTGGGCGATTTTGAGTGCTCTGGAAAGAGGCTGCGCCTTTGGTTGGTAGAATTCGGGCGCTCGGACTACCTTCGGATTGGTTTTTTCAGAGCGGCGGCCTCTGACTGAGGGCGCTCCCGACCGCTCTAACTTTGAAGTGAGAGCGGGGCGCGATCTGACCGAAAGGAAGGATCACGTGACACAAGACGGCCAATAACGTAGCTGCCGGCAGGTTAACCATGCAGATGAGGAGTGTGAGCAAGCATTTCGGAAGGGGGCATCGCTGGGATCGTAATACCTCGTGCATGTGCGTTGTTGGTGGCGTGTATGAGTGTGTGTGGGGCCAGTTCGCAGCTACGAAGCCATATATGCACCATGTCAATAACGAGACGGCTAGCGCGAAGGCGGACGAAACATCAATGCTGTCGCTACAGCAGCTCGCAGGCAGCGTCGTGATTTGCTTTGGATAGCAGCTCATGACGAGGACGATTGCCAGATTAGTGTGCTGAGCTCGGAGAGCTTCCGCTACATCCAGAGATGTGCCTGTGAGAGAGAAAAAAATATAAGAGAGGTCAGGCATATCAGAGATATTCACTGAACTGATTGGCACCATTTGTTGCCACGGCGCAGGCGCAGCACTGTTTACCCGGAAGTTTCTCGCGCTGGCTGCACGGTGGCGCTACATGTGCGCTGCTCTGGGTACTCGGAGATCGCCGATGCATTCGGTTGGTACGCTGCCTCTCACGCTCCGATTGCGAGCTGCCTCTGCATCTGGCGACTCTTAGCCGGAGGACCAGAGTGGCCAACCGAATACGACACAATCCATCCATCCATGACGGCGTCATCGTGACGTCAGAGGTCCCATAGCACAAATGTCACGTGATGGCGTCATCACGTGACATCATCCATCGCTTGGTCAATGGTGAACCGAACACGGGGGCAGTGCAGAAAGCTTCGATCTTGGTGGCAGTGTTAAACCACATTGGTTTCAGGACTATATGAGGGTTTTTAGTGGCTTTCTAGGAGAATGTATATGGCCGCGTGAGTTTATTAATCATTATTATTTTGTCTTAATAAGTGTTGGGCTACGCCATCATGACTGCTCTGCAGTATGTTTGTTAGTAACCCCATGTGGTCACCATGCGGCGAAACATAACTCAGTGCGTAACAAAAGCTCCATATCCGCAATAAGCGTCCAGACATTAATCGTTCCGATTGTCGCAATCTTAGTTTCTGAAATCCTCGCTTCCGATGGAGGCGGAAATGTTGTAGGCCCGTGTACTCAGATTTGGGTGCACGTTAAAGAACCCCAGGTGGTCAAAATTTCCGGAGCCCTCCACTACGGCGTCTCTCATAATCAAGTGGTGGTTTTGGGACGTTAAACCCTACAAATCAATCAATCAATGAAATCCTCGCGGTGATTCCCCTTCAGAAACGGCGAATACGCGTAGTCCGGCCCCTGCGGTGCAACATTTCGTGTCTGCGGCCGATGAGTTTGAGAATCCTGATGTAGAGATTCTATTGTTTTACCTGAGGAACTGAATGGCCTAACGTCAACAAGAGTGATAGATGCTGGTAGAATGTTTATGACAATCGCAAGTGCGTCGAATTCCGCGAATTACTCATCATTCAGCCCAGCTGTGAACGGATCTTTTCGCTTATGCAGACACGTCGCCTTCTTGAGATCTACAGCGTTCATTGGTTCTCGATAGAAATTAGCATTAGTGGCGCTACGATTTTCTTTGTTTGCTCCACAAATGTGTCAGCAAAATTGATGGCTGTTATTCTGCCTGCATATTTTAAGCATACACGATAGGTATTTTGCTCTCGTGTGCATAACCAACGCTGTTTCGGAGCTGGCATTTGTTTCTTAGTTGGCATTTAGCTAAGGTATAACCTTAGATAGGGTGTAAATAATACCGTAGCACAACCCCGTCGCGATATGTCATAGCGCCGGTGAACTGAAGAGGTCGTGGTGACTATGACGTGTCACAATTCTAAGAATTTTACTAGACAGTCATTTTAGGGGCCCGTAGCCATAATTCTTTCTTTTTTTCCCCTTTATATATGAACGTACCCGTGTGCTCGTGCGCGTACCCACCATGCTCTTTTTCACGTGGTGAGCACGCAGGTTCGAATGCCGCCTCAATCTATTTCCTTCTGTCTCTACCTACCGATTATACGCAATCTATCCTACGCCGGACAAATCGCAGCACCTGTTCTGGTAGCGAAGCAGAAGATTAAGAGGTCGGAGAAGTCGCCTGCCGGTTCGTGACGACGAGAGTTTTTTCGCGTCTTACCACGGATGGCCGGCGTACACAGCTCCGCTGTTCAAATTTCGCGCCGCTGAGGCGTACGAAGTCTGAACGACCGAGTCGGGGTAAATCCACGCGTCTAACCGCCCATAATCTCAACCACCAAATACCTGCTTTTCAGCTCCCGCAGACGCTCGCGTCATAGTTCTCACCAATCTTCTTTTTTTTCTTTTTTTTCCCCTTACGTCGGAGAATCCCGTCGCGACGGACGGCTGCCACTGCACACACCCCATCGGAGTCAGCGGCGTCTACGACGGCTGCTGCAACGCAAGCGGAAGGCCCGTCTTGCCAGCTCAGCGGCTCCGATCGTCGCGTTGCAGTCTCCGGTATCCCCCAACGAACTCCGGACGCGGAGCGGTCGAACAGGGGCGGGCACAGAGGCGTGTTTCTGACGTAACAGCGCGCCCGCGCACGTCACAGCCGAGCTCTTTTCTGCCCGAGCGTGCGGTTTTCGCGCGAAGTGGAAGCCAGAGGAGAAGCGTTGGAGGAAAAGAGTGAGAGTGCCTCGCCCGGAGTTCGCGCTGCATGAGCTGGCAGGGGGAGAACGCGAGAAAGGAGGTGGACAGGAACGGAGGACGAAAAACGGTTGGAGGGAGGGAGAGAGAAGTAGGATTGGCAGGGACGGGCTGGAGAGATAAGTGCAGATATGTTGGCACAGTGCGGCAAAATTAAATCGCGGAAAGGGAGGACAACGGAGAGTAGGGGAGAGAGTAAGAAGAGAGGGCAGCGCTGTCGGAACCAGAAAGAGGCGCAGGCTAGAGCTCCGGTGGACATGTTGTCGTTGCCGCTGCTTGAAACGATGCATCACACTTGCATCATGCGCCCGAGCTTTGTCGACTGTGTGCTCGCTTCTGTGTGTGGCGCTTGGAAGGTGGGGTGTGAAGGAGGGATGAATGTTTCAGAATTCATCTAACCCGGACGGGCTGAGAGTTGGTGGCCTGAGGGGTTTCATTCCCTTCAGCGAGGGGTCTTAATTAACTCGGCAAAAAAGTAAAAGAGAAGAAACTTTTGTGCTGATGCTGCGTAAGTGGTAATACATAATTAACGTTGCACGATGCGCTATGGTTTAATTCTCTGATGCACAGTTTTGTAAGCAAAACTGCTCGCAGTTGTTCTGTCAGATGGAAGGATGAAGAAAAGTCTTACAGTGACAAGAAGAGTGCGAAATCATTCAATCGTGCACAGTGAATGCTGTCACGGACGTGTGCTTGTTTATTATATTCAATTCACCGTATAACGATAAAATATCAAAGAAATGTTTAAAATGCTTCTATAAAAATTCGAACGTATAGCGCTCGCAGCTTGAGTATAGCTGTCTCCGTGTTGTTCCTGCAAGGCTGAGCTTTTTTTCCACTCCACAGCGCGAAGTGGTGTAAACAACACTGCGTCAATAGCTGGCCGTTGAAAAACGCTATTTGAACAGCCATTACTCCATAAGTTGCAAAATAGCCGATGAATAAAACAGCTTTGGCTGTAGTTCTGCGGGGCATCCAGAGATGCTGCTCCACATCACACAGGACCGTGAAGCTAGACGTCGCAAAGTCTTCATCTCTTTCTCTTCCTTCAACGTGTCCGTCGCGAACGTACAGTGGATATGGCGCTCGGATGGTGACCTAAAGGTCACGGTTTCGATCCCGTCGGTCGCCCTTCAATACTAGGCGCTAGAGGCGCCATGTACAGTGCGATTAACATTGTAGTTCAACCGAGATGTGCACAAACAGTCGTAAGTAGATATCGTTGTCAGTGCATAATTGATAACATGGTAGCGGGATGCTAATTTTCTTGCTTTTTTTATTACATATTCTACTCGGCCACTTGAGTGACTCAAGCGAGCGTAGAACGTTGGTGTCATGACGCTATACAAGGGCACGCCGTTGTCGTAATAACGCGCAGTTCATTGGCAGCATTTTGTTTTTCAAACATCGTTCTCTTGATGCGCGCCAACAATGCCACAAAGTGCTTTTTTTTTTTTAAAGCGCAGACAACATGCTGCTCTCAGAGTGGCTGTTGATCAGCCGAGATATTTCATCTCGAAAGGGGGTCGTTGTGCCTCGACAACCGTGTGACTATACATCGCGGACGAGGTACAATGAACAATGGGCGTGCGAGAGATAAACAAAGGAAAATAATCTGATGGAAGGACGGGATTATACTTATACGCTACTGGCGATCGGCTTCCGCATGATAACCTATTGCGTGTCGAATTTTGTTATTTCACTAGTGTTTCACTTACAAAAACGTACGTTTAGTCCACGATGCACAATCAAGCTTTCTTATCGTTTTCTTCTTTGCAAAAAAAAAAAAACGACTTAACAATACGTATACCCGCTGTCATCGTAGAAGAGCAATGCTCCGCTTTACTCAACCAGTACATACTCATCCAAAACAGTAGGATATAAGACAGTCCTGGTATGTCACTACAACGACGATAGAACGTTTGATGTATAACCAATGATAGACTAGTAATCATTGTTAAGGTTCTTTGGCCCTTATTCACAAACGCTCCTTATTTCGAAACCCGACCTCAAGAAATCCTTGAGACCCGCAGGTCGCGGGTTCAAATCCCGGCAGCGGCGGCTGCATTTCCGATGGAGGCGGAAATGTTGTAGGCCCGTGTACTCAGATTTGGGTGCACGTTAAAGAACCCCAGGTGGTCGAAATTTCCGGAGCCCTCCACTACGGCGTCTCTCATAATCATATAGTGGTTTTGGGACGTTAAACCCCATATATCAATCAAATCAAGAAATCCTTGAGTCTTTTCGCGTTGCAGAAATCACATCGCGGAACAGCCCTCAAGGATCCCTTGAGGTGGAGTTTCGAGTCGAGGAGCGTTTGTGATTATGGACCTTTGTCCTAAAACAACGGCATTGTCACGAAGAACGCTGGAGTGTAGGGGCTCCGCTAATTTTGACCACGTCGGGTTCTTCAGCGTGCACCTAATCTATGTGCACGGGCCTCAAACGTTTTCGCCACCTTAAAAATCCAGCTGGGATTCCATCCCGCGGCCTTCGGGTCGAGCACCATGACCAGTGAACCTTTGCAGGCGGTTAGCAACTGCAAACCAGCCAGTCGCAATAAATCAGACCGAGCAAGCACCTAGCTAAGCAAGCGTTACGGGCAGTGCCGAGTGCGCAGGCGCCAGACGTGAAGCTCTCGTTCACGTTAAGTGTGCAGGAGACTGTATAAAGACCCACATGGCGAGGGTTACAAAGAGAAGAAGAAAAAAAAAAGGACGGAGGAAAAAGAAAGAGGGAGAGAAGGGTAGCGGGAGGTATTAGTTAAGACCATGGCCTTCTCGCCCGCCGAGCGCAGCAAAAACAGCGAAGGTGACCGGGCTCCGATCGGCGGTCACGTAGTGCGCCGGCTCCCGCACCACCGCGCCCTTCTCCTCTCCGGCACGCCTCTCCTCCTCTTCACGAACATCTTCCTTCGACTCTGATCCAGCCTCGCATTTCGACCGCCCTCCCTCTCTGCCCAATGAGAGAGAGAGGCTGGCGAAAGTACGCGAACGATAGCGGGGAGCTCCTTTGTTCGGCCGGAGCGTCACTGGCAGCGGCCACCATAGATGACTTAGTTCTAAAGCCGTTGCCCATTTAGAGAAAGCTTACTACCCCACTGCAACCCACCAGAGCACAATCTCGCGACGAGGGCGTAAAGAACTCGCCACTGCGCTGAACAAAAAAAGTAAATTTATCAGAACCGAATACTTAAGTACATACGTAGCCTGTCAACCACACCATCGTGCATGTCGCAAGTTTAACGCGTTTGCACAACAATGGGGGTGGCTGTATATGTTGGGTTTTACGTGCCAAATGATCAGGGTTACGTCCATATATGATTATAAGGCACGCTGCATTGGAAAGCTCCAGATATTTCGACCGTCTGCTGTTGTTTCTGCCTCCAACGAAAAGCCGAGTACCGTAGTCGCTACGACACCACGGCGGACATTTTTTCTTGCTATATGTGCAAGAAAAAATGTGCTTCCGATGAAATTGGTGTAGATTAGGCGCAAGTCCGTGCGTTTCTTTCTTGTTCTCATAATCATTGTAAGCTGATGGGTTGTAATCCGAAAGCAATGAGCCAAAGTCTTCAGTATTAGTATACGCCAGCCTCACAAGTTCGACTTTAATTGAATTCACCGGAAGACAAAAACTGAAAAGTTACAACGTATCTCTGGGCGTAATGTTCTGGGTTTTAGCAAGTTTTGGGGTTTCTTCGGGCCATATGTAGGGGGCCCAAGGGACGGCTTTTTTTGCTCTCCCTTGTAGAGTACCAGGTGCTATAAATCGTTAACTTTTTCGAAACACACACAACGTGCCTCGCTGTCGTTTGAGCATTCAGGACGTGTTATTTTTTGGGTGTGACGTGCGCTTAGTGATGTGAATGCATATGCGGTGACTTATTAGTTTCTAAAGTGTCCGCAGAGTATCGGTGGCAGACAGAAGTTTCCTGTCTGTAGCACTAACAACAATGAGATGCTTGTTGGGTCATTGTTCTAGATGGTGGCGAGTTCCCGTCGCGAATAGTAGTATATCGCCGCTACTCCAAATGCTGTCGTGATGATAAGGAGCCGAGAAAGATGTAGAATGCATTTAACTTGTCAGTTATCCTACAAAGTTTCAAACCGGGCTTAGAAGAGTATTGCGATGCTGTATTTCTGACTGCAACACCTCACTTAAGAGCGGCTTGAAAGGTTCTGTTATAGCAAATGAACACGTGGAGCAAGCTCCGCTAATTATTTAGAGACACGAAGCCCCCCTGGCAGCCTCCTGTCAAAAGCACGCAACCACACATGGCCCCCGAAGATGGGAGCTCTCTTCAGATCAAGCATCACACGTTGCAGGAAGCGACGTTGAGCTCATTTTCCACTGCGCCGAGGGAGAGAGGAAAAGAAAAGTAGCATTCGCGAGCATTACAAATCTTAGCAGTAATCTCTAAAAAGAGACGGTGTTTTCGGGCCTTGACTCCTAGCCAACGAATAAAGAAACCTCCACGAAGGATAAGGAGCGAGAAGGGGGCGCCTCAGAGACGGCAAAACAAGGACACAAGCCAGATAACGCCGTCAGCCGCTGCCGGCGCAAAGAGAGCGCGGCGGAGTCCGGTAATCCTGTGGTTGCGAGTGACCTGGCTACGAGCGAGATCGACCTACGATCTCCACACCTCCACCCGCACAGCACACCTGTGCGGAAGCGACTGAGGCAAAGACAGCGCAAGGCTGTTCTGCGATGCCAGAACGACCGCAGCGCCGCCGCTACCAGCTGGAATTTTCCGTTGCCTGATGCAAGATCGGCATGCTTTCCTGTACGGAGCGGCAGCAACGCGTTTGCATTAAAGAAGTGAGGCACTTCGATTAGCGTGAAAAGCATCGGCAAGGCATGCAACAAACTGCTCTCACAGTGCTTCAACGTGCTTGCAAAACCTTAACGTAAAGTGTCACGAGACTAGCGCCATAAGTTCCATCGTTTGCTCAGTTAGCCGAGTAGGGACTTAAACGCAACAAATGTGGCTTCGTTCCCAATTAAAATATACAATGGCTATGCTTATTTCGCTAGTTCATGAAAGCGAATCCCGCGCCTGCTCCTCGTTGCAATTGCCTACCCGGTGAACCACTTCGCTAGCACTTCGCACTCATTATCTGCTTGCTGCCGCTCCGCTCAAAAGGAGGACGTAGCACAAGCTGCTCTCCCAACGCGTCGCTATAGCAACGAGGGCCAGGGGGCGCCAGCGTCGCCGCTGTTTCTCTCGCCTAGCGGCCGCCCATTGGTCGGCCGGGCATCTCCTGATTTTCAGCTGTTTACTAGTCCAGCTGATAGGGAGCCTTCGTTCATTATTGAGAATGACAGCCTAGG
This sequence comes from Rhipicephalus annulatus, assembly GCA_013436015.1. Taxonomy (NCBI): domain Eukaryota; kingdom Metazoa; phylum Arthropoda; class Arachnida; order Ixodida; family Ixodidae; genus Rhipicephalus; species Rhipicephalus annulatus. Next base: position 33,747 of record WOVY01003677.1, on the reverse strand, counting down.
TGGTAGCTCGTATGCGTGTGTGAGTGCGTGCGTCTCGGCTTGCTCTGCCGTAGGATTTCCAAAGGGGCGACGGGCTCTTAGGATGACGGACGCATGATCTCGAAGCGACAGCGGTGCATGTGTGAATGAGTGCGTGGTGACACAGGGTAAAAGTGCGGCGCGTCGTTCTTCTAGTCGTGCGGTTGCGTCCCGGCAAGAAGACCCTCCGTAGGATCAACACCAACGCTTTGCGTGGATCTTTCCCGGGGGCTCATGATTCTGCCCTGCCGCAACAACAGTCCACTGCACGATACTTCAAATCATACCATGGGCCAAATGGGAATAAGAAACGTGAGTACCCGGTTTTCTTTGGGCCGCGTCGCTACTCGCCGGGAAGGAGGCCAAGCCGGCCGGCTTCTTTGTCTGTTGTCTCCGCTGAGCAACCAGCAGATCGGGCTTTGCGTAATCGTAATCCACTCACAATCCAACTTGATACCCCGCACTGACAGAGTTTGACGCTCTAGCTAAGTTCTTTCGTTCTGTCGTTGCATTTTGCGAAAATCGTCTACTTCAGGACTCCATTGTCTGCAGGGGGTGTGCCGCTCCGGGCTTTGTCGCTGGCTGGCTGGCGTCGGCGTCAACGCGATCCTCTTTTACGTAGGTTTTGTCGCATATTTTCCTGCCAATCTACGCGTTTTTGAGCTCGCAATCGGCTAAATTCGGCTCGTTTATTTCTTCTCTACGTGTGGCGTCCGTCTTTCAAGCGTCAGCCGGCATCGCGACTGGCCGGGCCGTGCTACGACAACGGTAATGGGAACAGTGCCCGGGACGTATTGGAGGAAGCGGGCTTGTCACAATTGGGACTCGGTGAAGTTCGGCCGTGATATTCACCCTCTGAGGAACCGAGCAAGCAAGCAAGTCCCTGCAAGTTTCGGGCAGGTTTACTTCGACCGGTTCGGAGGATGCTCTCCGAACTCAGTCCGTGCTGACGAAACGCCGTGTAGAGGTTGCCAGCCTAGTCTAAGCGTACGCCGCCGGCAGCGGCGAAGTTTCTCTCAAGCTTTATCTGATAGTAGTAGTCTCGTACTCGGCGAAGTCGTGTTTCTGCAGTACGTCAGAAAACAAGAAAAAAAAATTAAAACTAGGGTAGAGAAAGAAAACCGTAAAGGGACGCCCTGACATCGCAATGCCGAGGCGCTGCTTTTGTTCCTTGCGCTTGAAAGGACGCATTTGCGGATTTTTTTTATTTTCCCTTCCGGTGTCTCTATCATCGGCAAAAATCTGAGGTGGCACGGACCGGTGGTAGTGCCCGGATTCTCGCTTTATCGTCATTAAATCTTTCGCAAGTCTTGCTTTTTTGCTGTTTAGCTCACGCCGGCTCTTGTGTGTTAGGTCTGCCGGCTCTATTGTGCGGCCGGCCTTTTGAATTCAGGTTTCTCTCGCCAGGCCTGTGCGTGGCGCCAGCCATAGCAACAGCGGCTGTCGTCCCACCATTGGCCGCTGCGGCGGCGCGCCTGTCGCGGCTCCTGCCCCGTTGCGCCGCATTACGCCCGGATGGGACGGTTCGCTTTTTTTTTTTGGATACTATTTTTTTTTCTCACTGCTGCGGGAGTGCTCGCTTCACATTCTACGTGCAAGCTTTCATTTCGCCCTACCCCACCCACCTTATACGCGTAGTACTTAGTTTCATTTAAAAGGGATTTGTTCCAGGGACCTGTTTCTTTGTTACACCGAAATGATGAAAACAAGACAGTTTAGCTAACGAAAGTATAGGGAACAATATTCGTAGCTTCTTAGACTATATTGTCTTGACTTTAATTGAAAGGAATTAAAGTGTACGAAAAGTTATCCCTTCCGTTCTTGTGATCTGAAACTTTATCCCACCGGCGGAAAGACTTATTTTTTTTGTCCACCTCAATTACTTCCAATTTTTGTCAGAACTGGTGCACTATAATCAAACAAACAAGCGATGTTCCCTATGTGTTCCCTCAGCTTCAATATTTTTTCTTCCTATTTTTTCCGCGCTCAGTGTTTCGCGTTTGCAGACACAGTCGGCGTCTATTCAATTTTTTTTTTCTTCTTGTAAGCGTGTCGGAAACTTGCATGGATAGCCGCTGCGCCCGTCGTGATTCGTATCCCACTGTTAAATTGTTCATTTTCCGTCATGTGTCACGTCGCTCGGAGGAAGGCGTCTCGCATGGCGAAGCTGACCGGCATTTCTCATTTTTTTTTTCCGCGGATTTTTTTTTCTCGCCCGCAGAACGGTTTGCCTTGCCTTTTGAAACCCGACGTGTCTTGACATGTGACTTGTCACGATTACCGGCGTCTCTGAATAAAACAAATTTTTTGCAAGTCTGAACACCGCACATGAGTACATTTAGCAGGCGTTCCTTTTTACACGTTGAGAGTTCTTTGTTTTCGCCGGTCGCTCAATTTTCGAGGCATACTTCGTTCGCGTAGCTTTTTTCGAGCTGGCTCTTCGAGAAATTAGCTGCAAATGTCAAACTATTTTCTTTTCGTTTCTTTTTGAGCAGTGCCAGTGACATTGGCCTAAATTGTTGGCTTGCTTATGGCGTTTTTTTTTTCTTATGTTCCGTCTTATGAGCAGACGGTGTAGCGATAAGTCACTGTTGAGAATGGTGAACAATTCTACTGAAATGCCGTCTTAATGCTAAGTGCCGGCTGGATGAGTCATTCGTGTGAAGCACTCAGTAGTCGCTCTCAATGCCCTTCCCCCCTTCCATGTTCCGATTTTGATCAGCTTTGAGATTCTAAGCCGAAAGTTCACAAATATACATTTAGTTTCCGCACCGTGGAAAAGTTACAAATGCGTTATGACCTTTAATAAACGTCGACGTCATTTTTTTTCTTCTTCTTTAATGTTTTTTTTTTAGCCTTCTGGCACATGCGCTTTCCGATGGTTTCGTCTGCGATTCTGCGATGGTTTCGTCTGCAACAAGATCCTTGCTCATTCGCAATATCGTCTGCTTCGTGGTGCGGAAGGTTGAGCCGTAAATACCGAGCAATTCCAGCGTTGTCGAGGCGCATCTAATTCTTGCGTCAGCTTGTGTCCACACCTAAACCCTAGCTTTTTAAACTTCTCTTTAATGCACTTATCGGCGACATGTACACCGTGCAGTTTTTGTTGTTTACGGTAACCACGTTTTGTAAGATGCTTCGGAATTTTGTGCCCGGAGAACTGCGAAACATGATGTATAAAATATTAGCAACCACGTGTTCCCCTTTATCGATCTGGATCAACTTAAGCTTGCAATGCAGAGATACGGGCGCAAACTAGCTCTACTTTTCCGTCGTCCCATGGCTTCATTACAACAGTACACGTGGTTGCGCAAACCCAGTCCGGTCCACTTTGAGTATTGGCTCACGTTTAAAACTAGGAAAGAGAAGGAAAAAAAAAAACGTCTTGTATTGTTGCATAGCAATTCATCGTCGTTATTGATATGTTTGAAGAATACTGCTTGGTGTACTCGATGTTTCTACTCAATCTGCGACCGCCGGCAACTTTCGAAAGAGCGCCTTCATCAAGACAGCGCGAAGTTTCATTGCGATGCTGTTTCTTTTTCAGTCTTATTTTCGTCAGCCTGTTATTAGTGCATGAAAGTGTAGCCAAAAGCGTTATGTGGGACAAGTTACAGAAATGTGGTACGTAAATACGGCAAGGCGTTCCGCAGCGCTCTTTTCTAGCTCGTTATGCAGAGGGCGCTTCTAGTGTCAGTGACCATCAGTCCCCGAACGACATGTTCCTCGTCAACAATGCATAGGCTGACACTCAACAACAAGGAGCCCAGCACCGCAGTAATGTTTGAAAAAGGTTTCGTAGTGTTCGGGTGGAACGAGGAGCGGCCAAAGCACGAGTGAGGGAGGAGTAGTGGTACCGTAATGTCGTACTGTGTTTTACGTACCGCATTTCCGCAACTTGCTGAAATACATTAGTGTAATGCTGATTATAATAGCTGCCTCTTGTTCCGCTACGCGCCCACCGTAATTACCGTGCCCAAATTAAGGAAACTAAAAAAATTGCTTCTAGGAGTGCTGCCTAATTGAACTAACCCTCTTGATTTTGGGTATGCATTTAGCGTTTATGACCTGCACGAGTAGTTTTCGTGACATCACCGCCCAACTGACGTGTACCTTTTCTTTTTGCAGACTCAAGTGCTGTTTATCGACGCGCTTTGCCAAAGCAGCCACCTGGACCTACTCATGGGCTACCACTCGGCCTACCAAGGTCCGTTTCTCAAGACACAAAACTTCATCCTGAAGAGTGATGGGCCACTCCCATACGACCAAAGACATTACATTGCTATCATGGTAAGCACTGTCTCCTGAACCCACCTATGGTATTGCACGACCATGCAGTAGTGCATGTGTCAGAAGTGACTAGGAAGGTGCATCTTCAGCCATTAATGCTTCTGGCTTTTACGGCACCATATTAAGAATCTCAAAGGGGTGAAAACAATAACATGGCGCACTGAACCTGGGGGATGTAAATATATGCTAATTATTAGATAAGTGATAAACATTATAAAAAATTGCAAGCTGTATCTTGGCTATTGTCTCGTGGAGTGCCAGTCATATGTTGCGCAAGCACTGTCTAGACGTCTCGCTCGCCTTTAACACTTTGTAGTGGGCTGGTGGTAGGATGCTCAGCCGTTATAGCTAGCACACATCGCTCCAACAATGACAAAATTCTTTTAATCTGTGCATTGCAGGCAGCAGCAAGGCACAACTGCACCTACCTGGTGAACATGCAGCGGGAAGCATTCCTGTCTCCAGATGTTGCGGGGGACAAATTATGGCTCCAGGGCCTGGACTGCATTCCGAAGAAGTTGAGGGACCTAGACGAGATCAACAAGATCCTTGCTCATCGCCCTTGGCTGATAACAAAGGAGCACATAGAGGTACGCACATGTTTACTGCAGTTGCTTGCCTGGCTAAAACATTTAGATGAACATATTGGATGTGAACACGAGAGAATCGCATAAAATGTGATAGGTGCTTGGAACGTAGAATCCAGGGGGTTTAACTTAATTTTTGCTCGTTTTTCGTTGCCCTTGCAATGGTGCTCTGGTTGAGTCGTGCTAAGGAACTCTTAAAAGGAGCATTAAAGGCCTTTATCACATTTGGCACCCTCGAAAAAGAACAGTCGTATATATTCGCAGCGGCTAATTCATGCTCGACAGTTCTAACTCCTTTTGACACACTTGTGCAGTCAACGGACATTTTTCTGCAGAGACTTGCAGTTGAGGCTCCAGAAATATGACACGCATTCGCATGAGGCTTGTGCATTTGTGTCTGTGCTTCATGGTGCGTGCTTTTTTATTACTTTACAGAAGTTAACCAAAGGGAAGAACAACTGGTCCTTATCGGAGGTAGTGCAGGCCATCGTGATCCTTGCCCACTTCCATGCGCTGTCCAGTTTCGTGTTTGGTTGTGGCATCAACACTGACATGGAGGAGGAGACGAATGGAACAGCAGTCTACAGTGCCAACGGAGATTCCGGAGTGCCAGCTATGAAGGTGCGTACTTGCTCTGTACAGTTGGATGTTTGGATAACTATTTCAGTGGGTTAGCTGATGTAATCACTTAACTGACGGAACATGGGGCACTTATTGGGCATTGCGGGGTGCAGCGGTTTAATCTCAGCTTTCTTCTATTAAGAGAATACTTGTGACCACTGCATGGGCTTGAATGCAAAACTTTTTGAGCATGACACCAGAGAAAAATGCTGGGGCATCCAAGGCACAGTGCGTGGATTACATCACAAGAACAACACCCTGAACAATGATTAACAAACCTGCAGTCTTGACAATATTGGTTCACTAGTAATGTAGGACTCGTGAGTGATTTAGCTGTGCAATTCGATTACTAATGGCTCTAATAAGTGGTCAGTCAGTCCTTGAGCAATCGCAGCCGTAGTCAGAATTGTAGAAAACATTAACCATTATGGATATTATGAGTTTGGCGCTTTAGTGAAGTCTTGCACAAGAATTTTGGTTGGAGGACCCCAGCTTGGCACTAAATATAAAGTCATACGAATCACTCGTACTTAGGCTGTAATGCCAAAAATACGAATGACCTGAACGCAGCATTTTTTGTTCCTTTTGCAGAATGGGCATACCACTGTAGAGACCATCATGCAGAGGATGAAGAACATCTCTGAAAAACGCTACAATGAGTTAACGTTGGAGGAGAGGGCTCGCTGCTTCAACACGGAATGCAACGGTGGCGAGCTTTTGGCAGCTCGGCGCAGTGTCCCCAAGAGTGACTTGTCTCAGTTCATCACGGACCCTGACTTTGGCTACCAAGACTTTTCTCGGCGGGGAGTCTCGGAAATTCCAACATTCCGGATACAGGATTACTCCTGGGAAGATCATGGCTACTCCCTCGTAAACCGGCTATACAACGACGTCGGGGAGCTCCTCAACGAGAAGTTCAAGGTGGCCTACAACCTTACATACTACACGTGAGTATCTAGTGCTTGTCATTATTCAGCATCGCTGTACAGGGATGATCAACATTATTGCAGGAGAAAATGTATGTGAGGTGCTTTGCTTTCAAAAGATTTGTAATAATTCGTGCTAACGGAAAAGGGGTATATTAGTAATCATTTGGTTAGGGCATGCTCAATCATTCTGGCTAATTATCATGAAATGAACATCCCACGCCCAATAATCTTCGTTACCTCATCTTTCATGCCTGGGTTATTTAATGTGTTGCACATATTCATGTACTGGTTCAAGTTTCCATATTCACAAACCACAAACTCGTACAAACTGTTAACGCAAGCTGTGCTCTTAAATTTTCAGACATTTTAAGCTTGGGCGTGCCCGTTGCTTTATGAAATATCGAGCTCATTATTCAAATATGGCTGCAGTTACTTTTACTGACTTGAGCCCTTTGTCTGCTTCATGTGTCTAGAATGGGGAGTAAAACAAACGTGGACACGTCCATGTTCCGGAGAGCAGTCTGGAACTACATCCAGTGCATCTATGGCATCAGGCACGATGACTACGATTACCGGGAGGTTAATGAACTCTTGGACCGGGACCTGAAAGAGTACATCAAGGCTGTGTGCTGCTACCCAGATCGCATGACCAAAGAGGACTACGACAATGTCATGAGGGAGTTCAAGTACGCTGAAAAGGTAAATATCTATTCCAGCTTCCTTTCTGGAGAGCAACCCCTCCGACATGGGCCACGAAGTGGTCTGCAGCATTGCTAAATAAATGAAATAATGTGCGTAGTTATTGCACTGGCATGACTAGTGGTACATTATTGGCCGAAAGTGTTTCCTTTTGCAAGAGTCCGCCTTGTAGCTCAACGTGCAAATCTTGAAAAGTAGGCAGAAAGTTTTATAAATGCTAAGAAAGTTCTATTAACTAGCATCAGCTAATGGTGTTACTGTTAGAGCCAATGGGAGCACTTTCATGGCTGTTGTTCACTTAACTGGCAAGCACAGATAGTTAAGCAAGCAAATAACCTACTAATAGCTATGAACATACAGGCCAACTAGAAGAAGCTTGTGAATCTAATGTTTTAGTACTTAATCTAGTCCATGTGTTGTATGCTTTCCTTGGCTTTTGCTGTAAACTGCCAAAAAATATATTTTTACAGTTTCTGTCTATACTAACCTTTTAAATTTGGCTACAAAAATAGTGTAATGAAACTTTCTTCACAATAACTAGGGCTCATCGGATGCTCTTTTGATCAATGAAGCAGCCGGCCATGCACAGATGTTGATGCATGTAAAATCGAGAATATGTACCACAGCTGCATTATCTTTGTGCAATGCTGCTCATGCTGCAATTCACAGCTTTTGGGTCATTATGTTTCCATGATCGAAAGTGGGATTAAGTCGAAATTGTAGATGCCTGAACCCATATTTATGATGCATTTTTTTTTTCTCCCCCAGGTACACGTAACAATCATGATTCTGGAGGCACGCATGCAAGCCGAACTTCTCTATGCACTGCGGGCACTCATGAGGTACATGACGTGACTCGTCCAGCAAGCGGCCAAAATGGGACTCCCGTTACTATCTCTTCGTGCTCGTGCACACTCTTGAGGCAACATTCGCCCCCCTGACACTTCTCGCCCCTACCTTGACGCGAGGCGGCCGGACCCCTCGATTGAACATGGGGAAGAAGAGACTCTCTCCGTTTTGCGACAACTGCTGCTGTCGTCTCCTAGGGAACTTTTAGAAGAATTGAGACCCACCGTTTCTTCAATCCTCCTGCTCTGCTGCTGTTACATGACTGGTGGTGTGTTATCGTCGGAATGAACAAATGTGCACCCCACTTCCCCCCTCCCCCCCCATTCATATGTTCATCTACTGTACATTCTATTTTGTTTGTTATTCGTGTGTACTCTCGAAGCCTCCCAAGGACACTTTCCCAAATGCATATACATCTTTTTGTGGTTTGTTTTTATCATTTCTCGGCAAACTGCGAGCACACTGCTTGTCTTGCTGCATGTGGTGTGTGCAGATCATTTCCTAATTTATTTGTTCTATCAAATGTGGGTAGGGGCGGGGTTTGTGGAAGTTCAAAGCTAAAAAAAGGGTGGTTAAATACTCCTCTTGTTGTGTTGCTTTTCTTCTTGCCGCGAGATGTTTTTTTTTTCTTCTGCATTACCGAAAGTGCTATTTCTAGTTCTTTCTTGTGTTAGGTACGTAGGTTCTTTAGATTTACCGTTACATACTTGCTAAGAACACACCTCTATGTGAAGATGGCTGTTTTCTTTTTTACTTCAAACATTTCTTGAGTTTGTTTTAATATAAAAGTTTCCAGAACGTGCATCCAAGTTTCTTTTATGCGTTTATTGCTTTTGTTTAGCAGGTTCCTTGCTAAAGGAAATGTACCGGAAGGCTAGGAATGGCGTTGGTTGTTCCAGAGTGTAGTTTTTGTTTTAACTTCCACAAATGTTAAGAAACGTGCTGTAGTTCGTCATTTCAGCGAAGTGGCGATAGGCCAAATTTGTGTACCTTACTTGGAAGCGTGGAACCATGTTTGCTGCCTCCATTCCTTACCATGAATTTCATTTTGTGTGTGCAAGTTTTGGTGGCATGCAAATGCAGCGGAAATCGGATATTGGTGGAGTTCTGAGCCAGCTTCTTTGTTTTTTTTTTTCTATAAGGCATCTGGCTAACGAGATGGCTTTATTCATGCTGAGCTGAAGCAGTGTTGGTAATGAATGCCTGCTTTAACTTGTAAAGACTTCTCGAGTTGCAGCTATATACGGGCACAGACAACATACGACTGTTCACGTATTTGGTGGTAGCTTTTCTTATCGTTCTTTTTTTAAGCATTGTTATTTCTTGCAGCCCAAATTTTTAATTTTTTTTCTGGCAACAGAACTCTTCCTGTCAGGTGTTCTGCGGTCACTGGTTTCGTTGCGTTGGCAATACAATGCCAATAGTTGGCCTGGATACTTTTCAGGGCTGTTGGGAGGAGGACTTAAAAAAAACTTCTGCCTTTGACTATTTCTTGTGTTGCCTTTGTTTTTGTCAGCGCGAAGCTTTGCATGGCTTGGTACGCAGGGCAGGCAAACCTCCCCAATAAGCTACATGCTTTCGCGTCTACTTAGCTTTTAACTATGGTTTCTCTCGATGTGTGTAACCAATTGGTGTGCTAATTCAGGAGAGTCCCACCTGAAGTTATAGTTAATATGCAATTCTGTCCGTGACGCTACCTGTTGTATTAGAATCTGGTGCAGTGTGTAGTAGGAACTATGTGTCGGGATGTTGTTCACCGTGGTCTCGAACTTTAGCAATGTTTACACGAATTGCCTTCGTGCTTGCTTCAGCGATGTCTCCTTGTTACAGGCATGTCTGCCAGAAACCTAAGTGAGCCTTAGCCGTGTTCCACTTTGGTTGTAAGTTGAACCGGGTGATGCGGAACTACTGAATTTGGTTAAGTCTGAACTGCCCTACCTTAAGCGGGGCCTTTGCCGATCAGTTTGGGGGGAAGCTCAGCTGAGCGCTTGTAGTTAGAAGCACAGAAAACCTTCACCTGCGGGACCTCCTATGCCTGTTGTATTCTTTCTTCTGTTCGTCCTGAAAAACGCAAGCTTGCAATCCACAACTGTGCAAATGCTCTCTCCTTCCTTTGTTTGTCCTTGAACTGCTGTGCTCATGCTGTGATATGGTTGCAAAAATACTTCCTCCCACCTCACATGAAAGGTACATGGATGCGGATACCCAGTACAGTTCTTAATTTAACCAGCTTTTTTTTGTCTAGTCCCGACTGTGATCTCCACTTTTGACGACCGCTGCTGCGCGTGCGGGCATCTTATCAAGAGATGAAGCTGTCTGAAAAGTTTGTATATTTTGTTAGCAATTAAATGGTCGCCCTCTGCGCCATCTCAGAGATCTGGAGCTCCTTTTTTATTGTGTGCAGATCGATGAACACGGTTTTATAGGTGACAATAAATTGCGTTTACAAGCCTACTTCAGAGTTTTATATTGCCTTGACTCGTCCAGTTGGACACCACAAGCTTTTACACTTGACACGAAATCCTAGGTCGTTGCTAAGTTTCTATAACGTCCTCAAAAACTGGGAACATTCAAATGCCTTTAACCCCAACACCACATACTTCTGTGAACCATCAAATTCTTCTGGAGAAGCCGTCATTGTTTCTCAAGATTTCTTGAAACTGGGCACTCGGTCAAGGATTCTGATATTCGAAGTGAAACACACTGAGCTACTGTTCCTTTCCGCTCAACATGCAGGTTTTTTCTAAGGGAGAAAAGTCTTACTATATTACAAAATTCATGTACAACCCTAATAAGATTTGTTAGCATGAATGCAACATTTGCTAAGGCAGGAACTATAGATTTAGATGGATATCATAGAGCCAAAAAGACTACATGCACAAGAAGACTGGATGAGCGTTCACTATCAACTGGAAAATATAAAGCCAGACAAGCGATCTGCTACAGCTTTCAGTACAACTCAATCGAGCCCTAGGTGAGGGGATAAGATATTGCCCTGTAGAGCTCAAGGAGGCTGGTTCAATTCCAGTTCATGGTGAATGTGTACAAACGGGTGCAAATGCGAAAGTGCACCAAATTGAGATTATCTTGCATGTTAAAGAACCCAAGGTGGTGGCCGTTCCCGCAAACGTAAAAGACTAATTTATATTTTATTATTTTTTCTCTTTTGTCAGTTCTTACAAAAACCGTCTCAAGCGTTGGTTTGCTGACAAGTGAGTGTCAGAGGTTTGTATACGAATGCGCAGCTGGTATGAGATTTCCCTCTCAGCGCACGAGAGATTCGCGTAGTCAGCAAAGGATAAGATGAAGAAAGAAAGGATAAGTTCTAAAACGCGTGGATTTTAAACCAGTCACGCAACACGGCAGTTATTCAATCAACAACATGAACTTTTGCTGTCACAGGCAGCATTATCGATTTTGAGCGCGTACAGCAACGCAATAAAGGGCACCTTGCATCAATAAAAAAACTGAATGCAAAAATAAGAGTACCGAAAAGGACAGGAGTAGGCTTCTCTGCACTATGAGTCTTACTGCGGAGAAGCCACATTTGATGAATGAGTCCAAGAGTGTGTGTGCGTGTTGGTGCGCGTTACTGGACGAACGTAAACGTGGACACCAAAGAACGCCTATTAAACTGCTTCGAACGAAATTTATGTATAGGTATTAACTTATGCAACAGCATAAAACACGTGGACGATAGTCGCAAAAAAAGGCACCCACTTCGCGTACGCACTGGTCTCATATTTAATATAAGACCGCACTACAACCGCCTTGCGTACCTTACGACATCAGTGATCGCTTAAAAAGTATAACTGATTTTCATTCTACGAATGGCACGTATTGTAGTACAGTACATAAATGTCAATGGGTCAAGATCGGTATAGATCACATAACATCTGCATAACACATATCTGCATCACATCATACATACATCACATCACACATATCTGCATCATATCAACATCTGCATCACATAACATCTGCAAGCATATTTTTTTTTGGCATCGATGTTTACGATCATCTTTGTGAGTGTGAAGGAAAGATAGCAGCAGTTTTAACAACATAGAAGGACAGGTTACGTGATTAAAGTTTCACGATACAACAGTTCGAAGGTATACATTCCGCGCGAAAAGCGCAGCGTGAGAGCCCTAAGTGGCGCGCTGCGTTCAAGTCAAATCGCGAAGCAAGCAGGTCTCGGCATTTCCACCAGCTAACAATTAACGATTCGTGCACCGAAAAACGCATACAACTTGGATCGAGCGCGCGATGCTTGCGAAACGCTTTGTTTCAATCTCCATCTGAGACTGTGGCCAGTCGAATGCCTCTCCCGTCCTTCCAACGCCTGGCCTCCTTTGCCCAGCGATCCTTCCTTCTTCTTCAGCCTTTTTTTTTTACGATTCCTTTGCAAAACCAATCAGCTGCCCGCTTCTACCATTCAACCTCTTCGCAGTCGTTTGTTTCATCCTTTCCTACTCAAACTTTCTCCTAAGAAAACTGCAAGAGGAAATCAAAGCCGTGACGTCAGCGTGACGCACCGACGACGTCAGAGGCACGCCTCTGTACCCGCCCATATTCGACCGCTGTGATCTGCAGGCGCTGGCGGTGCAGCAGCTGTACAACGCTGAAGCTGAGAAGGCGCAATACTGCCTTCCATGCTTTCCGGACATAAGGCGCGGCCTTTCCTCTCTGCTGTTGCCGCGTTCGGGCAGCTGAGAGGGGTTCTCGCTGGTTTCTTCTTTTCCTGCTTTCTTAATAAAGATTTTATAAACCTCCCGGCGTCCCTCATGCACTTACTTGCATAAGACGACTCGAGGGCAAAAAACGTATTCTCCATTTATTCTCGGGCGATAGATTGATCTTCCCCGCCCCTCTTCTCCGTGAACCTTCGTGAATGCATCCGTGAACGACCTACCTTTGTCAAAGAGACGGTGTCATGTGATGTCGTCAGTATGTGACGTCATGTGTAACAAGCTTGAGCGTCCTGTAAAATTGTGAGGTCGTCATACAGTCACACTACCACGTGACGACGTTTTTTTTTTCGTCCCTCATACTGACGCCGATGGCTCTGCAGGGCGACGCTGGCGTTGGTCAATTTTCGCTTTCGATGAGGCTTTCACCTTAAAATAGACTTTTGCATGGAGTTGTGCATCTTAACGCATCAATTTGCGTCAACCTCATTAAACTGTCTCGAGTCGGAGTGAAGGGCCAACTGTAGGGAAATTTCAGTTCAAGCTAAGGTTAGTCATAACTAATGAGTGTCTTAGAAAGCAGATCCTTCTATTTTATTTAATAATCATCACGAAATACGGCCTATATCATACGGTATGAAAGCAGCAAAAGGGGGTTACAACAGCAGGAACAGTAAGAAAATGAAATCAATAGCAAATCGTTTACCAATTTTCATAAAAACAACTTATATAGAAATACATAGAAACAGGAACAGATTAAGCAGGATGCATCAAAGCGTTGGGCAGCTTGTGCAATGCTCTTATTGCTGTTCATAAATCCTAAATGACACATTGTCTCCGTCCATCGGCTCCCGCTATTACGTTGAACTAACGAATGAGTCGAGACACCCGCATATATATATATATATATATATATATATATATATATATATATATATATATATATATATATATATATATATATATATATATATATATATATATACTGTTGGGAAACTGTTGGGAGATAAATATATTTATCCTTGTTGACAACGCTCCCGTTGTGCCATATCCCATACCTTCACGAAGACTAACTGGCCCATTGAATTATTACTCCCACTATATATATATATATATATATATATATATATATATATATATATATATATATATATATATATATATATATATATATATATAATATATATATATATATATATATATATATATATATATATATATATATAGCAAAGTTGTTTTAGCGTTGCATGCCCTTCTCTGGAAACGAACGTACACACATATTCGATTCGATCGGGACCCGCGGCTGTTAAGGAGAGGAGAAAGGGGGGGAGGGGCATCGGAGCTTGCCACGCACTGATCGAGCCGAGGCGTATCGAACGCCACGATCTCCTGGACTCGCGCAGAAATCGAGCGACTGCGCTATTCGCACCGTTTGGCTATGATTTCGACACGATCCGGCGAAGACAAGGCACACACGCGGGCACTCGGCGGGCACTTAAGTCGCACATAAAATATGGTTTCGGCCTCGGTCTCCATTAGCGGGCCGTGTTTTTTCGCACTCGCCGAGCGATACACCAGACGCCATCTTGGCTCATCGATACGTTCCGCCGCGTAGGCAGTAGGAAGCAGTCTAAACGCACTGGCGAAGGCGCGGCTTGTCCGGGACTGACGGTTAATTTGCCCGTGGGCTACGGGGCGTACAGACAGGCCCAAGTGGTATACACCGATGTATGCTTCGCTATAGGACGATCCGTTTCCGTGTCAAGTCGTAGAGAGACGGCTAGAAACGACGAAATGAATTGCTTCGCATATAGATTTCCGATTCGAATAGCCGATGCACGTTGTTTTCGGTTGGTAAGCTGGCGTAGCGCTAGTGGGTTGCAAGGGGGGGTCGGGGGCGGGAAAGCTGTTGCCCCTCTCGCTCCAAGAGCAGACATTGTCAAAGCACAAGGCATAACTTCCCCACCTCCTCCTTTTCTCCAAAGGATAGCTGATACTTGCAAAGAAAGAAAGAAAGAGAGAAAGAAAGAAAGAAAGAAAGAAAGAAAGAAAGAAAGAAAGGAAAAAAGCGATCTTACTTATGAGCGATTGTTTTCCCTCCAAGGATTTCCCGCCGCACGGACCTCCGAAACACGAGTAACACACATTTCGTAATACCGCCTAGGAAAGGACACCTCGCGTTCTGTATGGCCTTGAGATGCAAGCACAGAGAACAGTATATATATACATACATACAGCGGAAGAAACTGTATACGTGGTATAAGGCTACAGGTAAACCTGCATACCGCCGTTTCGATTTGCGATATGGTATTCGGGACAGTGTTTAGGATCGCTTAACTCAAAACACCCTCGCAATGAAAAAAAAAATGGCGCTGGAACATGCGGTGCCTTACGCGCAGGAAGGACGCAGATATGTCTGAAGACTGTCGTCGCAGGGAAGTGAAAGGAAAGACAGCATTTTGGAGCATGTGTTGTAGGAGCCCTAGCAGCATTGTGACTACAGCCTTCGATTGCTGGAAATGAGGTCTGTCACTCCTCTTATGAAGGAAGCATCAGCCTACCCATACCAACGCGGTTGCAGGTAGGGATGATCAGAGGCTACCGAGGAGGCGTTTCTTGGCTGTATGGTATGGAGTTACTGTACATGCTACGTGTTGTATACAGTTATACCGTCTATGCTACTACATGGAACGATACCGCCGTAGAGTTACCTGCATATGCTATATGGAGCAGCCTTGCGCAAATGTGAAATGTGAAACAAATGCTTGGTTATACAGAAGTATGAATCGGAAGAAAAAGAATACAGGACGTTGGAGCTAGAAGGTGAACGTAAGTAGAATTATGTACAAATGAATTCAACCAATATTTATACCACGGCTCTACTAATTCCTTCAACAACTCCTTGGCATTAGCCTTGGAAGAATGGAATAGTTTATCTGGCTTTGTTGTGGCTGAACTGGACCCCATCGAATTTCCAAACGTACAAGCATGTTTATTGAGTGCTTATGCGTGACTGTATTCCGAGTTTTTGTTTATTTTTCTTCTTTTTGAGTGCACTATTCTTCATGTTTGTTATGAAACTCGTGGAATTTCACCCTCGTTTTTTGTAAATGTTTATTTTATCGTATTTGCCTAATTAATGACTGTTTGAAGGTTTCTTTTCTCTTATGCGTGCTCCCCCCTTATTCAATATTCAACGGGCACCTTTAAGGGTTAATAAATAACGATGATTATGAGGAAAGCATAGGGCACCTTAATTACTTGTCTTTCAACTGATTGTATAGCAATTTTTACGTAAGTTGAAAGGGGTTAGAGTGGACGAATAGTTATCTTTTCTGTCGCTGTGGCCCCAACCCACACTGTTCGAATTAGGCGACCAATAACCTTCGAGTCTCGGTCAGCTGCCATTCACGTCGTGCAAGGATCACTCGCCACGTGGCGCCCCCTGGCAGAGTGTTGTTCCACACTGGTCGCCTTGGCTACGAGCGGTGAGGGCTCACATTCCTCGAGATTACACGTACAGAAATACGCAACGAGGTGGACGAGGAAGTGCCTTCTGCCGTAGAGTATCGAAGGCGTAATCCTAAAGCCGCGGGTACGGACGCCACCGACAGATAGGGCAATATTTGGTCTACGTTAATTTACCTAAACTTATGTCATTATTTATACAATACAAAAAAAAGACAACAGTTAATATCCTCTTAGTTTATCATTGATTCAGTTGTGCCTAACAAAGACACGAATTCCTCAGCAAGAGAAAAAAAAGACTTCTTCGTTCGTTAAATCACGCACGTACGGTGCAGGGCAGATAAAAAAAGCACGATATAAACAAGAAAAGGAAGCAGGTTGTCGTAGTGCTCCACGGAGCTTGCCTGCTCGTAATCTCTTTTCACGTTCGAGGGACTGGAGCCAACTCTTGTAAAGAAGCCTAAATAGCGCGATGCCTCAGAAGGGTAACGTGGGGAGGAATAATAAAGAGAGTGTTGTTGGAAGAAAGGAGATAACGACTGATGCACGTTGCCTCGAAGCAGCGGTTACCACGGGAATAATGATAAAGAAACGAAAAGAAGGCTGTGACAATACTTCCTTTATATACGTAGAGAGAGAAAAGACTTGTTTCATACAATATCGTTTCTTTCTTACGACCGACGCGTTCTTCGAGACGGATGAGCAATCCTTGCTCCAAGAATGACGAAAAATAGCACAGCGAACGGTGGCCTACTACCCAGAAGTTTATTTATATTGCCCTAGTGGGTATGCCAGGCAAGTGTGCTTGCAGTAGTTACCCAATAAGTGTTTACATAACTGTATGCATTAGATCAAGCACCACACCTTTTCTAGGTTATCGGTAATCTTCCTATTGCATCTCCGTTATTCTAAATCTTAACAATGAATTTCAAAACCACTCAATTCTTGGCCAATCCCCCATAGTGGGTATGCGCCACGGTCAATAGGTGAACAAGAACAATAGTGTTTTCAAAAGGCTCTGAAAGGCCGCTCTTCTAGCTTTCGCTGTGACTGTGCTGCGCCTTCCGCGCAGGCCTGGTGATTTTCTGAGTTGCTACTAAGCTATCGTTTTCTCTTCTTACCTTCGTTCTTTTACCTTGTCATTACGTTCGCTGCCGTTGCGCAAGTGCGCGCCGAGGCACGCGTGGCTCACCGCAATCCTTTATTACGCTTCCTGTTTCGGGTGTCGTCGTTAAATGATTGCTGCAGTTTCGCCATCTTCGCTCATTACGCCTGGTGGCCGTGTCGGAGTGTTGCTTCATCGAGAGAAGCTCTGGATTCGCGTGTGTCACAGGCGCTGCCAGAGGGAGCGAGGGCTGAGGTTTCCTGCTGGGATGATGAGCGAAGGTATTCCTCCTATGTCGAGACTTGCGCGAGTTGGCGCGTCATTGAAACTGAAAACCAGGAAAAAAAAAGGTATTGTAATGCTATTATGCCAAGCCTGAAAGAAGAGCGGAGATGGGCAGGCTTCGTTGTTCCTCTTTCTGTCTCACTCTCTTTCTTTATTTTGCTCTTCCAGTTTCTTTCTTTTTATTTTTATTTTTCTTCCTTTTTTCTTTCTTCCTATTTCTTGATTGCTTCCTCATTTTAATTTTTTGGGTGGTTTTTCGTTTTTTTTATACATCGTGGGCTCTTAAAATCCTCCGCACTTGACATAATCATCAAGGCGCTTGAAGAACAAGAAGCAGAACACTTCTGTGAGGAGGAGGCACGTGCTCAATATACAGACAGCTATGTTATACGTGGGTTCTGCCAGCTGCGTTACGCCAAGCAACGACGGCAACATACGATAGTAGCACACGACAACACGCGACAGCCTCGGTCGCCAAATGTGTTCCGCACTTGAAACAACGGACACACAAAAAGAAGGCGACCGAGCACAGCTCTGTAATATGTCGAAATTCGGTACCTATTCCATTGTGGCGTCATGTCACAAAGCGGACGCTCATCACTTTATCCCTTTTCATGCGGCTCTTTCTTCAACGCCCAAATATGTGCCCGTAGCAGAATCACGCAATGCCCCGTTCCCGCGTTCTTTCTTCCCCTTCCAGCCTCCGCCTTTCATAGGCACAGATGTGTGGACGTCCCCAATGACCCCGGAAATGGCTGCCGGCCTTGCTGCAGTTTTCTTCGGCACGTATCACGTGCCCTTTCACGTGAACAGCAGCTGGTTCCATGTGTGTAACAGCTAGAACGGTGTGCACATCACTCCCTGTCCCCGTCCCCCGTCTCCCACCACCCTCCCAAAACCCTTTCACTGTATACCGCTCCAAACAGCGTCCGGAGGGAGGAATGCCCGCTTCCCTAATTTTGGGTCGCGAAATGAGGCTTGGAGGGGGGGGGGGAGGTACGATTTCGGGTGACGTCCGCCCTACATGCTATAGAAGTGCGCTTTGCGCTTGACAGTCCCTCCCCTGGTATCATGGGATCCCCTTTGCCGTCGCATATGGCTGGCGGAGAAGAGTCGTCCTGCAGAGCTTCGCCCTGCAACATTGCTAGAAATAGTGCTTTAAGGGTCAGTGATCCCTTAATTGCTTTCAGCCACAAAGCCAGACCCATTTTTTTTATCCCTTTCTTCATGTGCATACGCACGGCAGTGCAGTTGAATAAGTACTAAAAGAGCTTTCACCATGCCTATTTTTTTGTCATTATGAATGGTTCAACTTCTCGAAGTATTGGAGAGTTTTCGAAATAGCGGACGTAAGCGGCTTAGCGTTTTAGAACGAGTGGTCTGGAATAATCGACGTCGTCCACCGCTGTGGACGAGCTGCGATGGTGCGCTGCTCTGCCGATTACACGCTGACGTATTCCGTTATGAATGTTGGCCAATAACGGTTGTGGGATTAAATTTTCGTGGGCCGAAATGAGCATCAGGTCATATTTCGTTGAAGTATTACAAACCACCTAGCCGCTTTTGAAGTTGCTGAGCACATTGCAAAGTTTGCTGAAATTCTGTCCTCTTTCGTTCTAATAACTTTTTGTTGGAGGTCACGCAGCGCGAAACGCTCACATTTATGCTTGAACGCGCCGTAAGGGCTATCTATATTCCTCAGGCATCATCCTTCATGTAAACCATGCTCATTTCAAAAACGCCATTGTATCATACTTTGTAAATATTAACTAACTGGTTTGTTTCTCCCTGCCTTCATGTAAAACCTTCTGCACAGGGTCATTGGGATATTAATTAAATTTAATAAATAAATAAACATTTATCCGCACATTGTGGCTGTACATCAACGAGAGCAGCCACGAAAGCTGTCACAGACGCAGCAACAGAGTGGACTCGGAACATTTAAGGATATCACCGCGTTACGTGGTTATTCTATGCGCATCAATTATTCCTGAGCTCAATATTATAGAGGAATAAGCAGCACTACAACATTTGCAAAAAGGTGGGAGACAAGAACATCACAGACGAAACGCATCTAGCAACTAACGAGGAGGAGGAAGGGTAGAAATGAAAGGCAGGGAGGTCTGCCAGACACACGTCTGGTTTGCTACCCTGCACTGGTAGAGGGGGTGAGGTGGTTAAATAAAAAGATGAGAGGATAGGTAAGAGAGCACCGCCGGAATAAGTGCGCGCCTGTCCATTGCACGCTTACCAGCGGTCGCTTAATGCAGTCGATTAAAAAAAAGGAGACAAAAAAAAAACAGCAATGCCTGCATCGCTTTGCTGGCCTGCGATGCGTAGAGCCATAGCAATTAACTAAAATGAAAAACCTAAACGGGGGTGGACAATGGGAAAGTAGTGCGAGGCCAAGCGTATATGTGAACACTAAACCCAACTCGTCCGTGTTTTTTTTTGTCACGTTACCTGTACCAAAATTCCATACCATCATGCTAGATCAAACATAAGCGGCGCTCAAGTTATCTGTGTTTGCCCGGGAATGACACCTGTCTGCCTGCAAGCGCAATAGAGCGAGAGCTCACGCAGCCACACTTCTCAGTCTTCCACGCAGTAGTTTCTAGTTTTCATCAACTCAGTTGCTATGGATTAGCTTTGTATGCGACATTCTTGTCTACCGTGTTCTTCTAAACTTTGCAGCACTCCTTATTCCATATAGATGTTTCAACCACCTTGCAAGCTACATTTAACATCTTTGACTGCAGAGAAATCAGTCTGCAGTATTTATCGGTTGTGACTGTCTGGGTACGGGTGGTGCACGCTGATACGTCTTTGCGTGAATCCATTGTTCTTCTTGCCCTCTTTCGTTTCCCTTCTTTGTATCTCCTTTCCCCTGTCCCCGTGTAGGCTAGCGAACCAGGTACAATATGCTTATCCTACCGGATTTCCTCTGCCTTTCTCTCCCTCTTCCCTGCACACACAAGCTCAATTTAATTTGATATATGGGGTTTAGCATACCAAAACCACCATATGATTACGAGAGGCGCCGTAGTAGAGGGCTCCGGAAATTTCAACCACCTGGGATTCTTTAACGTGCACCCCAATCTGTGCCCTTGGGCCTACAGTATTTTCGCCTCCATCGACCCAACACAAGCTCTACACAATACCGTGCAAAAACATAACACAGCTGAAGCGACCAATTATAAGCGATCCTTTCCTTTATGAACCCTGGCTACACCCCAGGTTCCAGCGTCCAAAGGCGTGCATAAAAAAAAGAACGAAGAAAAAAAAAGCTGTCTTCCCTTTGAGGCAATCGCAGTCGAAGCCTGCTTCGAGGCTGTTGTCGGGTGCATGGTGTTCTGATGTATCGGTGTCTTGCTTTGGCTTGTATGCGGAGCCAATATCGTATGAAAAACGTGTTCAAATGGCGCTCCTTTTTAAGTGCTGTTGAGTTTTAATAGGCTACCAGCGATTTTCATACAGATATTTTTAATTATTAGTTTTCTCCGTTGCTACTGACGCACTTCACGTTGTATAAATTACATAACTCGCTGTTTGCCGAGATTAGTGTAACCCCCATTTATTTCTTGTTAAGAGGTCCCCCCGACAGTTTTCATTTCGGGACCTCCGAATGTATAGTTAGTATGTCTACCTTGTATTTTTTTTTTGAAAATTTGCCGAAACATTCCCGTCGACACATTCGACATTCAAATGAGCAAAGATAAGAAGTATCAGGCCTACTGGGATATAAAGTATTCACTATTGGCTTAGCTGGCTATTTGACCGTGTACGGCGACCATCGCAACACGTCCATGACCTTCATTCAGTTTTGATGCAGTGATGCTATCCTACACAGACCGCAACCTATGGAGCGAGGTCTGCACAGCTTCTTCCACGTTCTCTGGCAAATGTCTGCAGTACCCAAGCATGGCTGCTTGAATGGTGTTTATGCATGCAGCTGCTTGGCCTAGATGTTACTGTTTCTTCCCGTGCAATGTCCATTTGTCAGAAACGCTACATATAGTCACAGATTTAGAGTAATTAGAGTGAAAGAAAGTTACACAGCTGCGCAATCCGAGGCATACGCGCGCACAGCTCCTGACCGTGACGTGTTCCGCCGCATAGCCAAGTAGAAGCTCCCATTTCCGAGCTTAACTTGCACACCGACCGCAGTGCGCATTCGATTCCGCTTATAGCCAGCCACATGTATATTCATGAACACGTGTGGTCGTACGTTTCTACGCCTGGCAGGTAGTAGAAGAGACAGAGCTCTGGCTTGGAATCCCATTTTTCTAACGGAATGACATGAAGTAAAATGAAAAAAAGGGTGACGGCAAAGTTGACTAGCAGAACGAGGCCGTGCCGTTGTCATTACGGCTGCGCAAGCATACGCGTTCATTGACGATGCAACCAACTGGCATGCAGATGGTCGCGGCAGCACTGCTTGTCAGTGTGGCACGATGCAGTGCGAGGGAGAGAGAGACAGAAAGAGAGCGAGAGATAGTTTTACCATACGATGGCTTCACGAGTCATTGCGGAATGACACAAAGCAAAATGACAGTTGACGAGTGAGTGAGAGTGAACGCCAAAGCAAGAGAGATATAACAACAACAAGAAAGGTAACCGGGCGCCTAACCACTTGAGACAAGGGCCTGTGCAAGCCTGAAACAAAGCCATCATAATCCAGACGCCGTGCGACGGGCTTCACCCTTATGGCTTAGACAAAGAACTCCTCCGGCGAACATTTAGCGCCGTCCGCTGTTTCCCTATGCAGACAGACCACGTGGATTTAGGGGCCTATGGCAACTTCCGGCGTCTTCAGCCTTAATCGCTTTCTATACTTTTCATTCAAAGCCAGCCTGGAGAATAAGTGTGACACTGCAGGCTTTTTCATTTCGATCTATCGAAGTGGAGAGCTCGATGAAATACCGTTTTTCCACAATACCGTAAAGGCATGGTGAGAAAACAGGACAAAGACCAGTGTTTAAACAAAACAGAATGACGTTTCATTATGATCTATAAAGGCATTCGCAATGTGATGAGGAAAGAAGAATGAGACACGTGTATAAGCGGATAAGCGGAATCTTTTTGACGGGTGCGTGAAATCGTTGATACATACATACATACACATACATACATACATACATACATACATACATACATACATACATACATACATACATACATACATACATACATACATACATACATACATACATACATACATACATACATACATACATACATACATACATACAACGATGTAGCTGCAGGCAATCGAACCTCTACAAATGGATGGGGTAATTAGTACTCATATTGTAGTAGCCTAGTGGCGTAATTCCATCTTAGCGATGTGTTTCGAGTTGTTCGCACAGAGGTGTTTCGTGTAATGATGAATAATAGAGAAGTACATGAAGAGGAAAAAGAGAGGGACAAGGAAATAGATAAAGTTAACTTCATGTATTACCAAGCTAAGAACTCGGGCCGGTCCAGAATTACTAATCCATACCACTATCTTTCCCGTGGCTCTAACGACCCAGACCGTCAGCTGCTTCAGACAGTCAGAGGAAAAGATAAATTTGGAATAACGCTTTGTCTTGTTTTTTTCATCCGATGAAGACGAGCGCGAAATCTGAAGCACAGCAAATAATTGAACTACAACTATACAGAGCAAAACATCGTCACACTTCGCAGAATGACAATTTTCTTCATAATGAGTGCCTTTTACTTTTTAATGTGTCTTGCGCAAAGCAGGACAGTCTTGAATCTCCGGAAGAATACGTTATTAGGAGCGATCTTTCCAGTTCCGCTCGTTTGATGGGTGCTTCAGCAAGCACGATGACCGTTGAAATGACTCCCAGGTACTTTAGCTCGTGGGTTGCCAGCCACCCGGAACTAACAGTGATTAACCATTCTGGTGACTTCAGATACGTGCATCTCTGTCTCTCTTTCACACACACTCTCTCAAGTACTCTGACCGCCTTCAATGCATTACAGGGCACGGACCAGAAAATAAAGTCGAAATTGAATAAATAATAAAAAAATAACAACATATTCACGGAATGAATGATGATGTGTGGGGCGAAGCATCCTTCAATCCGTCCGGGCTTTCGTCCATGCGTCCATCCGTCCGTCCGTGCGTCAGTCCATCCGTACGTGCGCCCGTTCGTTCGTGCGTTCGTGCGTACATCTGCGCATCCATCTGTGCGTCCGTCCATCCACCCGTCCGTTCGTCTGTCTGTCCATCTGCTTGTCTGTCTGGCTTTTCGTCCGTACGTCCTTCCGTCCATCTAGTGAACAGTTCAAGCACCAGCATCTCGCTCCTTTTTATCATATATTCTTCATATACAAGTACCGCCCTACAGCGGACAATCCAAGGACTAAACGAGAGTATGTACCACATTTCTGCTGTCAGCGCTTTGTTAACACCGAGAGCGTGATGACGACACCATGCTACGTTTTTCGTAACATGTCGACATGCGGATATGTGCCCGAGGTTGGGTATGTGCCACAAGTTACGCACAACGACAACGGGGGAGGCACAAGCCACGCCCTAAAGAGCTTCGTCCTTAAAGAAACACACACACACACACACACACACACACACACACACACACACAAAAAAAAAAAAAACACAGCTTTTGTTTTCGCGTACTAGGCGAATAATCAAAGATGCCTGTGACTTTAATTGTCCATCACTTAAGGATGATGGATTCACGTCTCCCACATACCTGCATTAAAACAGTCCCTCTACTTAAACCACGGTATTTCGCAGTTTAATAGCGTTCTTCGGATACATCGTACCAATTATTGTTAGAGTGGTATGCAGGCCCTCAAACATTGTGTTGCCTTTAGATAGTGTTATAGGCAGGAGTATGTGGTGTCGCTACAGACACTGCCCTCTTTCATTCTTTTGCAACCCCCTTTTCCTTGTACAGGGTAGCCAACCAAGATTTTTTTTTAGGTTAAGACCGTGGATGACGTCGCTTCCAGCTTACTGGGGTTTATAAAGAGTTCGGTTTTGCTGCGTCTGTAAAAGAAGTTAGACGGTCATATATGCATTTGCCTATGTATGTCTACGCTCATTTATTATTTATCTAATAAAAATGGTTATGTCGCATGGACGTCACAATCACTAACCCATGACATCATGATGGTGTAATCAGATGAAGGTTATTGCGTCAATCGTGTTGACAATCAGAATCATTTTTCGCCTCTGATGAGGCTAAGGATTGATTGATTGATTGATTGATATGTGCGGTTTAACGTCCCAAAGCCACCATATGATTATGAGAGACGCCGTAGTGGAGGGCTCCGGAAATTTCGACCACCTGGGGTTTTCTAACGTGCACCCAAATCTGAGGACACGGGCCTACAACATTTCCACCTCCATCAGAAATGCAGCCGCCGCAGCCGGGATTCGAACCCGCGACCTGCAGGTCAGCAGCCGAGTACCTTAGCCACTAGACCACCGCGGCGGGGCGAGGCTAAGTATTCACACCGGTTGGCTGGTCGGCAATTCTATTCCGTGAAATAGTGTGCAAGCGCACAACTCAGAGTCTCGTTTTAGTTTTCTTTAACGAGAACAAAAGAACTAGAAAGAAGTGATCTCCGAACGGGACGTTTCTGACACGGGTCAATGGGCTGAACTTTCTCAAGTTGCTGCCTTGCGGAAATGCATGCAGTAGCAAGGCAATGCCTTTTTTTTCTATTTGTATCGTGCCACATCAACCCGAAAATCACCTATATATCATTACTAATGAAATTGGAGAGAAGGCACAACTGGAAAAGAATAATAACAATGACAATAAATCAACCCCTGCGCTTGTCGAATGGGTGCTGTTGAGCTGTAGATGATCAGCCGGCGAGGAGAGGGGGGGAGGATTTAAGACCCTAAAAACGGAGGGAAGGTCGGGCTTCCTACTGACTTCAAGCCCTGGTTTAATTTATTCATTCAAGGCTGAAGAGGCCGTCGCTCGTCGCAACCGCTCCCAGAGCGCAACCGTACAAAGGTATCACCGCCGGCGATGCCCCTTTCTGGGGCCTCCACGCATGAGGGTCACAACGAGCAACAGCACCAACACGACCGACCACTGCTGGAAGAGGTCTCATCCGGCAGAAAATAGGAGCAGTAGCGGTCACTACATATAGGAGGCCGATGTGTACGCGTGCACCGTATACTATGACACAAGGCCGGAAGAAAAAGGAGGGTATAAAGCAGGGAGGACAACGTGCCCGGGCGGTTGAGGCACGGCCAATGGGAAGCGTGCTGCTGGGACCTGCCACGAGGTTCCGCCTGGGCGTCGTCGTTGTTGTTGTTGGACGGGGCTCGCCCAGCAACATCAGCAACAACATACATACCATCTCTCAACCCCAAACCCTCTCTCTCTTTCTTCATCTCACATCTTCGCTGTTCGTGCAACGAGCACATACTTCTTTCTGCAGAGGCTGGCGTGCTTGCGCACGCCATGCTCATCAGTTATTGGCGGTCGGGAAATCTGCGCGTGCTGACACCTTGACCCCTCACTGTAGCTCGACCACTTGCTTCGCTAACTTCTTCGGTCGTGTTATGCTTGAGTTCGTACTTCTTGCCTGTTCTTCTTACTTACGTTTCATTCAATCTCTCTCGATCTATTTTTTACACTTCCCAGCTTCCTTTGCAGTTAGTAGGTGCGCCTCGCTATATGTAATACTACGTCCACGCCCACCCCTCTTTCACGGATGTCTTGGGAGGCTCGCTCGTGGCCCGTGCCAGGCGCGCGCGCCTCCTGCGGAGCAATAACTCCTCGCGCACGCTGCGTGACTCGCTGGCGCAATGCACGATGCACGCGGTGTACAACTACCGTAGGGCACGTGCTGCTCTTGTTCTCTGGCCCCGCACTCTTTTATCATATCCATCCTTGAGCCTTCGACTCGCGTGCACGTTCGTGCAGCCTGCTGAGCAACGCCGCTGACGACGCTGCCCTGTCGTGCATCGCGAGGATACTACCAGCATGCGCTTCTATGAATCACGCAAGTGATAAGAACAAAAGATAAAGAAAAAAAAGGTTCAGAGAGCTTCAAGTAGTACCTGGAGAGCTCCACGAAGCAATGATAATATCCCTGCCTCTTCCGTCCCTCCCGTTCCGCAGGCATCGCGATCCTTTTTCGGACAGAAAGGCCAGGCTTGAATAGGCGCCTCTTCGGAGGATTCTATCACCGTCGGGATAGCGGATGCCTTAAACGGCCTGGGCTATAAAACGCGGGGCAAAGACGATGATAAAAGAGGAGGTTCTAAGGCGTACGGTTGACGAGGAAGGCAGTGTGCACTGTGCTCTCGCGTTTAAAGGCAATGAGGCGATTGCCGATCTTATGGAGTGGCCGGAAGCAAATCGTAGTTGTCCGGTTCTTTCGCATGCGCCTACAGGCATGGCTAAGACGATGGGTGCAACGCGAAACGAGCCGGCAAGCAAGCAGCAAGAGCGTGCGCCAGCTCTGGCAGGCACCGTGGCACGCGCCCGCGATGACCAGCAGGTAACGACCTTGATGGGGGTTGCCGCCCCCAGTCTCTTCGCAGCGCTGTTGCGTTCGCCTCCCTCCGGCATCATCTATCTTCCTGCTCCGCGGGGATGGGTGCGGAGCAGCGACGGAAATGGTCGCCCGGGCCTCGCCTTCCCCGCTCGCCTCTTCCATGACAAACGGTTGCTTGCGGTCAAGAATTAATCGGTACGGCTCTTGCTTTTTTTGCACGCCGGGCTGCTCTCGCAGGACCCATCGCGTGAGCTCCGCCTGTAGGCCCTCCGGTGACCACTCTGCGTATGTGGTGCGCCATCGAGTTACGAGTGAAAGACCGGGAGACGAGACAAAGACCGGGGGGGGGGCGGTTGAGGGGGGATGGGCTATGGGAACGGATTCACAACGGTTGGTCTGTCACGTGGATGGTCGAAGTGACAACTCGGGGTATGAACTTCCTACCGGCTCGACCACGAGGGGGGACACCGAGGTGATCCGGACATTGGGGTCTCTCCCTTTGCCGGCATTGACGCGAGCCGATCCGCATAGGGACCAAGGGCCGATTCAATCGAAGAGGTCATTAAGGGCTCAGTGAGAGCAGGCCAGCATTGCTGCTACCGGACGCGCCCTTAGAGAAGCGTGGATGAAAGACTCGCAACAGTATATTACAGATAAGGCAGCATATGAAATAATAAGTTTTGATGAAACAAATGTGTTAAGCATGATCTCGTACTTCTGAAGTGACAAAAGTTTGGCCATGTTGGCACTATCTTAAAGCATCTTGCGCAAACACGGGACAAAGACAGAAGTGTGGCAGCTTGGGCTAGTTGGTATGACATGTCAATAGTTAGAGCGCGAGAACAGAACGACTACAAAGAGACAAGAAGGACACGAAGGACACGAGCGCTCGTGTCCTTCTTGTCGCTTCGTCATCGTTCTGTTCTCGCGCTATAACTATCGTCACAAGGACCGACTTACAACCAACGAAGGCACTTTTGTATGAGTAAAGCTTTACTTTCATTGATTAGAAAAGAAAGGGTAAGAAGGTTAGCCAATTTTCAAATCGGTTGTCTACCGTGTGTAGGGCAATAAGGTATGGTTACTAACACCGTGTTTCGTTTTACTGCACGCTTATCACACACGTGTCGACTACTTGCACGTCTTAACATTAACAAGTGCTGTTTTGTGTTTAAGAGCGCAATTTTTGTCCTTCAATACATACAAATACAAAATGATACACGAGTTTTCTGTTGCAACGTGTCCTGTGGGTAAGTCTAAAAACTGCCTAAGCTTGTTTACATATTGCACGCGTTGAGAACAACGAATGTCGTACTCATCACAACTTGCTGGGTTTTGATTATCACTTAACAGCACCACTGAAGCCCTGCTCCGTATTATTTAATGAGGGGCATTACATATATCTTTAATGTGAAAGCATTATCTGTGATGCTAGTGAACCCTATACTCACTCCTCTTGTTCATTCCTGATAATGTCTCTAAATCCGTGATCAGTCATTCACAGTGCCTGTTGTAACCTTTAATTAATAGGTGGCCTAGGTATCTATATCTAGTTGTGGTGCTGCTACACATATTTTGCTTCTCTACACTGCCCGTCGTCCTTCTGGGACTCTTCTGCGAGTCCTATACTTTGCAGAGTCTTCTATGAGAGGATATGGGGGGGGGGATCTTAAATGAAAAGAAGACAAAAGTGAGCCCCGTAACTGTCTCTAAGGTGGAGGACACCTCAACAGTAGCTCACGAGGGATGTGGGTAAGGCGGGATTAAAATGATAGGGAGGAAATAAATGTATAGAGATAGAGAGAGGAGCAGAAAGAGAGAGAGGCGCAAGGAATGCCACATACGGAAGTAAGGAGAAGATAGAAAAGATGGACACGGTCGCAAGAGTCTGAGGACGGGGCACCACTCCGCGAGAGCTCTTGTCGGCGTCAGGAGATGGCGTAGGGCGACCCGGTCGGCTAGAGTTACTGTATATGCTACCTTCAGGTAGCATATGCAGTAACTCTACAGTTGGCCAGAGCGGCACTGTAGTCGGAGATCGCGGGGGCTCAACCGGTCGGCGCGAAATCCAGTGAGTTGCTTCAGCGTAGCGAAACAACAAATGGGGGTAACGTAGGAATGAAGAGAGAGAGAGAGAGAGAGAGAGAGATGGGGAGCGAGCGTAGGTTAGCAGACGCTCCCTGCATCGACGTTGCAAGAAGAGAGATGGGGAGTGGACGCGCATGTGCAGTAGCGGTGGTCACGGCATACACCAGATTGAGCTCGACCCTAAGCCGCTTCGCATCTATAAGAGGGAGAAACACGGTAGTACTGTACACGACGTTTCAGAAAAGGTGAACCCAAAGGTTGTGCGGTGCCGAGAGACCGAACAACTGACTTGCTTTGTATGGTGATGAGAGCAGTGCGAAAAAAAAAGAACATAACGGCTTTAAAGAGCAGGGGATACCTCTCTAAAGAATGAAAACATATGATAAAAGAAATTCAACGCTACGGTGCTCCAAAGTAGTCCCGCATGGTGGGACCAGGTGACAGGCGCGAGAATATTTCTTAGGGTAGAGAGCTTGAAGGCGGTGCACAGTACAGGTGACCGTGCAAAAGGTGGCACACAGTGGGGCGCTCTCAGAATGGTCTGTTTGTCCAAGAACTGCGGAGAAAAAAAACATTGTTAGCTCACAGTAAGAAATCGTGCGCCAAGTCTTTTGTCGTGCTATCTTCGTGGCAGGTGACCACTGCAGGTGCGAGCGCTCAGTGGACGACAGGCGTGATCGAGCGTGCACAACTTCACGCTTTGGGGCCGCCCCAAGGTCACGGAGAACATTTCACGGTCAGGATGAAAGAAACGTGTCTCACGACCTGCCCCCTCCCTCACCGATTTGCCCTGTTCACCATCTTTATATTTACGAAATGAACAGGCTGCTCTGGCCTGGGAGCTTGTTGCCATGCTCATTTCATTCGGCACGCTGTCGCCACAGAACACCTATATACTACCATTTCGCGCTTTTCTGCGGACGCCGCCTTCACTGCACAAGTGCGTCAACTGCAAGCACCCCCACCTCATGCGGAGGGGCGCTGCGGGCGCGGGGACTGCGGATCGCGATAGCCGGGCTCCGCTGATGATCACTGCTGAGCAATGCTGGGGGCGATAGTTATGAGCGGCAACTGAGAGGCAACCAGTGATTAAGAATGTTGTTTATGAAGTCCTTCATCGGAAGTTTGCGACGACAGCCTAAACGACACAGAAAGCGGAAAAAAAAATTAAAGAAAAGGCACCCGGTCTATTCCAGAAAGTCGTCTTGCGTGACGTAGGCTCCCGTCGGGACGCGCGATTGCCCAACTGCAGGCACAAATAAAGTTTATTCAATACAATCCCGTGAACCCTCTCTCTACGCGCGAGGTTAAACGAAGCATCCTTTATTGATCTGTTCTTATGATATCTGAAAGCTTTTCTCTCCACAGTGTCTACGTCACAATGATGCCATGAAACACTCGGAGAGCTCCCATGCAGCACTGAAAAAATGGTCGTGGCCGGAAATATGTAAGGAGAAAGAACCAGGTAAAGAAAATTGAAGGTATAGTTTTTTTTATGTTTCCACATCAGGGTGGCGAAAGATAGCTCGACGTTTCCGCAAGCCGAGGTTGTGAATGCTGCCTATTTTGATATACGTTTTGTGCGAGAAACTTGCAAAAGCGCTGAAATGGTGACTCATTCGCCGCACAGAACTTTAATGCTGCGCAGTCAAAAGGAATGCATATCTGCAAGATGGTACTTACGTCATCAGTGCTCAACTTTGCTAAGGTGTTGGTACACTGCGTGAGTCAACTGTAGCACCACAGTTTGTTCATGCGATCCTGCTGCTATTTTATATACTTACGGCATCAATAAAATAAGAGCATATCAGTACACTGTAAAAACCTAAGCATATGACGGCTTTTGTGTCATTAGAGGTTTCTGTGTTTTTTAAGGGGCGAAGCTCTTTATAACGACACCCGTTCATCTCTCGTAGCCGTTGTAGTATGTAACAAGTATAACATTATGACCTCCAAGGTGGTGCCGGTGTGAGATTTCTCCTGTGCGTTGTTGAAAAATAAAACATAGTGCTCAATGTACATGCCAATGGCTGCTGATGGGGAATGAGAGACAGGAGCATTCAACTTTTAGTTAACGCGCACGCTGCGATCCCCATTAGCAGCCATTGGCATGTACATTGAGCACTATATGACAAGAAAGGGTTGCTACGTCATACTCGCTGGGTGATTGATTGATTTATTTGTGGGGTTTAACGTCCCAAAACCACCATTTGATTATGAGAGACGCCGTAGTGGAGGACTCCGGAAATTTTGACCACCTGGGGTTCTTTAACGTGCACCCAAATCTGAGTACACGGGCCTACAACATTTCCGCCTCCATTACTCGCTGGGTGTAACCTCCTTAGTTTTAGAAAGGTTTAGCGAACGTTGAGCCGCAGTGCCACGAATACAATAAACTAGTATATACCATGAACTCGAGGTGGTTGGAAGTAGACCTGAAGCGCAAGCCGTAAGAAAGTGTGCGTGTGCCACCTCTCGTTCAGTCCTTGGAATGTCCGCTGGATGGCGGTGCTTCTACAAGCGGAATATAACATGAAAAGATTCGAGATGGTGGTACTTGGAGTGTTGAATAGATGGACGAACGGACACACATACAGATGCATGGATAGACGCATGAACGAACGCAGGGGCGGATGCATGGACGAACACAGGGACGGATGCACGAACAGACGCACGCACGGACGGGCGGATGGACGCATGGATGTCACACAGACGCACGCAATGGACGGACGGAAGCAAGAACGAATGGACGGACGAATGCTTCGCCCCACTCTCCAGCATTCACTCCGTGGATATGCTGCCAATTTTTTTTTCTTGAAGTGAGAATCACTCGTGCATCGTAACTGCACGTTTGAATGTATACATTCGAACGGCTCCGTGGCCATGGAAATATAGTACCAGAACAAAAATGAAGATATTAAAACAAACGCCTTCCACTCATAACGGTATCCGGCACAGTGCACCCGCGGTGGTAATGCCTTGAATGTATTTTTTCTATGCGCATTAAGTGGGTAATTACACGAACGCTATCAGTTTGTAATCATTTGTGAAATGAAAGACCAGGTCCTGAAGACACTAGAAAATGTACAGGTGAGCGCGAATGCGCCGTAAAAAAATTAACTACATCATGCTCTTAGAGGCAAGTTTCTGTTCCTGATGCATGACGTTACAACACGAAATAACATCCTCACCACCTGCTTGCGACGAGATACTATGATGCTTCTACGGTTGCTCCGTAGTTTCGTAGGTGGACGTGTACAAGTGGCGACCAGGCACGTTTTGGTACCCGCGACGTCATCACAACTAGCCATACTTGCGCTTGAAGTCAAAAGACCTTGGCAATGTAGGCCGGCGTCACGCTATAGTGTCGATGTAAGTATAGGTGCGCCATGCTAAACTCTACTTCAATGCCAAAATAAATATCAGACCAGAATTTCCAGAGCTTCATGCTTTCTCAGAGCTGTCTCTGTATAAAGGAGATTTGTATGGCGGAAGTAAAGCCAGCTTCAAAAAATGCCGCCATTACCTTTTTAAAAGAGCAGTAAAGAGGAAAAATTACAACCATCTCTCACTGAAGGGGAGCTGTATGAAGATAAAAAGTGGGCCCGAACGTTTACACTCCATGGCGGTGGTGTTGACGTTGGCGTTCATAGCAGCGTTGCGCAGGAGAGAACCTGGGGAAGCGCAAAGCACGCAGTGATGGAGTGGTGTTCCCTACTGGAACATGCCAATCGCTGCTAATGGACAATGAGAGACAGAAGACTCCGACTAAACACAGAGACCCACAGTGTGAATTATTATTGTTCAACAACGCACACGTCAAATCTCCCACCGGCACTATACTTTGGAGGTTAAGATCCAATAACTCTACTAAGTGGGGTCAGCAGTGAACAGTGGTGCATAGCGAGACGTCAGTTTCTTATATCTAGGGCCACGTTCATGTAATTGCATTCTGTGTTGTCATCATCGTTATTGTGTGTCTAAAAAGAAAATGTTCTGGTGAAATGTTATTGACCGTCCTGTGACAATAAATGTTTCTAAACAGATTGTAGAAACCTTTGAGGGCTCATTGATGCCCACGGGACGGCTTCAAGCTCTCCTTTAGTAGAGTACCAAGTACTCTAAACGGTACACCACTTTTGCTAAACCCGCACAGTAATTCGGAAGTGTGTGCAATCTGCAAGGCTATAGATTGCTTCGCCTGCTGCGGGACAGCATTAGGCCCTCCCATAGTAGAGTACCAAGTACTCTCAATCGTCAACGTATACTTTTCTAAACACACAGTCGACAACGCCTCGTGTAGTGTAAGGCCCACTGGACGGCTTTATGCTCTCCAAAGTATAGTACCGAGTACTCGAAATCGTTAAAAGGTGTTTTCAAAACACATACATAGTATTTTTTGTCAGCGGCGCCTCATCAAGTGTGAGGCCCACGGAACGGCTTTCATCGCTCCCATAGTGACGTACCAAGTACTCTAAATTGTTTACCACGTTTTTTTTAACCACACAACAGAGTGCAGTGGAAGTGCTCTAAATCATTAACCACTGTTTCGAAACACACAACTCGATGGCAGATGCTGCCTGCGCCGGGATTCCGAGGAGAGGGAAGGGGACGCG
>WOVY01003675.1:0-29999 GCA_013436015.1 Rhipicephalus annulatus | reverse complement strand
TTCAAACTACTCGTGGAGATATGAGAAAGTGCTTACTCGAGGAATCGCCATGACGATGCCCAGCAGGTGATCTTCTGCCGAAGTGGCACATGGTGTGTTGTGAAGACATAGCTTTTTGGGAGAAGCCAATGAACTCATTAATCCCTCGAGTCTCAACGCACACAAACGGACGCAAGTGGTGTTTTGCTGGTTCATGGGTCTAGTGGCCAAGAAAGAGCATGGTAAAGGACCACCGAGCGGAGCTCTAGCTGGTATGTATTAATGGTAAAAGACTACGCACACAAACACTGACATAAGAGGAGTCAAAAGGCCAAAGCTAATTGCTATGCTGCACACCGAAAACTTTTATACATCATCGTCTTTTCTTATTCCTTATTTGCAGCGTAAGACATGCCGTGAAGGCACGGCTTTATTTGATGGCTCCACAAGCGCACCAGATTCTAATTACAATGGCAAAGTTATGAATTGCTTGCTTTGCTTGGCAAATGTATAGCACACGAATATTGAACGTATACTTTATGCAAAAATAAATTATGATTAACTGCCCAGTAATGAAATTACTCATTAGTATTGGTCACTATACCTAGATAAACGAAGCCGATGTCTTTCATGGAATGTAATATCGAATTTCATGGAAATCATTCGACAATTTTTGCCATTTCCAGGCAGTTGGTCACAATTCGTGCGAACATATGAATAAAAACTCGTCAAAATAAAAAAATGAAAGGGGAGCCTGAAAGTTTTTTTTTGTTAGTCACAACAATTGAACTAACTTTCGAGAGACATGGAAAGCATAGGGGATGTTATTTAAATTAACTATGATGTAAATCTGGAAAACGTGGACGAAAAGAACTTGCAGCTGGCAGGGATCCAACCCGCGGCCTTCAAATAATGCGTACTATGTCCTGCCAAATGAAATACAGAGGAAAGCATCCTCTCGTCCACTTTATGGAATATATATATGCATACAAATCTGGGAGCCTTAGTCAGCGCCGCTGATAGCTACGACGCAGCTAAGGAAAACGTGCTGTGTAAGAGCATAAGACATCCAGTATACCAAAACGAGATTCTCGCTACGAATTAAAGCAGAAATTTATGGTTTAGTTTTTTATGTTAAGGACAAAATAATCAGAACAAATCAATTAGACTCACGAACAGCGACACGTAAGAGTCGTAAATTAGAGGAAGAGACATATAGACCCAGGTTTTGAGATTGGTGTTAGCATATGTGCACAACACTGTAGAAACTCGCATGCCAGCGTAGGCGAAAAACCGTGGAATATAAACACTTCACAATAATATACCGTTTACAGTATAATCGACAACGGCCACCTGTATGTTACCTTGGCTCTTCACCTGCGACAGTAAACTGAGAAAGTTGGGAACGTTTATTTTTGAAGTACGGTAAGAGACCAGCACGAAGAAAACAGGCAAATTAACGTATTTTAAAAAGTACCACGCGCGCTTCAGTGATAAAATAGCTATAGCTACCACGTGGCGCACGCAGATGCAATACAACGAGCGGCACCCAGAAACCTAAATGCTATCAACGAAATGCAAGCGCCCAACATGGCCGCCACCACCAAAAAGCCCAAGTTTCAGACTCTGAGCCTATCAACGCAACGAGTAAGTCGTCAAGTAACTATACTGCGCATGGTGAGCACCTCTATACCTTTGGACAAGATAACATTTCAGAGAACGACGGCTGCGATTAACAAAGCTTGAAACAAGGCAGACCTTCGGGCACCGTTATACTCACGGAAATACTTGCCCCGCCACGGTGATCCAGTGGCTAAGGTACTCGGCTGCTGACCCGCAGGTCACGGGATCGAATCTCGGCTGCGGTGGCTGCATTTCCTATGGAGGCGGAAATGTAGGCCCGTGTACTCAGATTTGGGTGCACGTTAAAGAACCCAAGGTAGTCGAAATTTCCGGAGCCCTCCACTACGGTGTCTCTCATAATCATATGGTTTTTGGGACGTTAAACCCCACATATGAATCAATTACCCACGGAAATACAATTAGAGTCATGCTTACTTAATACATTGCCGATAGCAGCCCGTCGACCTTGAATGCTACGTCAGTGATAATGCCAAATATAGGCAGGAGTGTCACGGGGCGTGTCCGTGCGTATATACGTACTACGTCAGCGCTCCTGGAACGAAAGCAAAATTTCTTAGGATAACAAGCACGTCTAAAAAAATAAATGCGGTCTCACGAATCATACTTGAGCGAGAAGCCACGGCGCTGGTTCATGTGCACTCGTCTAGTACACCAAGTTCCAGCTGCAAAACAAAGAGGGCAAGTTGTCAGCATCTGCAAAGGAAACACGTAAACTGTGGGGAAAATCCCAGCTATATAATGGGCGGGTGAACGAACGCGAGTGAACTTTAAACACCTGCACGCTGCGTTGCAACCCGCGAAAACCACATTACGCACCAGCAACAATACTGGCCTGCAGGTGAGGCACGAGCATTCAGGGTCGGTTCCACCTCCTGTTGACACAGGCCTAACTAAGCTACTTAAGCCAACCGCGAGAGCCTGCTCTGTGCTTCAGGGAGGTAGAACCGTGGTGGCACTATTCAAAAAAACCTGCTCGCTAAAGTTCCACGCAACTTTGAACTTCGGTTGAACAGTGAATCTATAGCGAGCGATGTTCGGTGAACAACGCCCCAACGCCTCGCCGGCCTGTCCTGACAAGGGGCTCACCAATTTGATGCCGAAGCTCGCAGTGGTCCTCCAACATCAGGAGACGTTGTTGGTGGTGTGCAACTCCGTAAGTCCAGCTAAAATCTACACACACACGCGCACACGCGCACACACACACAAAAGGGGGGAGGGGGTTGAAATTCAACTCGTACGTATTACGACTATCGCACGTCTGTGCCTGAAGCAAGCCATTCCACATGGCGCTGACGAACTACCGTCTACATAACACGCCGCACGACCGGAAGCGAATGAAAATTAAAGTCGGGCAGCCCACGTGTAATATTTATAACAGCGAATTTCACATATTCGCACATGCGCTGTTGCAGCCACAACTTGTGGCGCCATTACGTCACGAGATCGTTCTTTGCCGTCTTTTCGACGAGATCCGCGCGTGGCGTACTGCGGAGGAAAGAAATCAAAAGGAAGGTGTACCAAAAATATCGCAGGATATGGCCCACAGGGCGCATGATCTACGGGCTCAAAAAGGGACGGAAGCGCCTAAACAGCAGAGCTGAAGCAGTTGGATCGCTTCCGTGTGGTCGCATTTTCGCGAACACCCTTCGGTCTTGAAATTCAACTCAATAACTTGCATGACTTGCGATTATGTGAAGAACGTGAGCAAATAATGTAGCTAATTATATTTGTAGTCATTGCTCTAACTTTTGGCGTGCCGCCATTTGTTTTTTTATCTGTTGCAATATACCAGTTTCTTTTACTCATACCTCAAGTCCTTCGTTTTGGTACATGGCTACCGCGTTCTGCTGATGTTCCGAAGATCACGGGTTTGCTCCCGGTGTGACGGTAGAATTTAAGATGGCCTGAATGCGTTAAACACTAATTTCCAGAGTAGTAAGAGTACGGCCCTGCCTCCAATTCATATCGGGGTTTGAAATATATATAGATCATGAAGTGAAAGATATATATATATATTCATATATATCTATCTATAATATTTGTGCAAACACCGAACAAACGAGCCCTTAGGTATACACTTCTGTCCCTGATAAGATCTCTAGATATATCTATATAGATATATAGACTAGAGATAGATGAGATAAGATCTAGATGTAGAGTGAGTAGATCGAGAGTAAAAGATATAGATAGATATATATATATTATAGAGTATTATATATAATTATATATAGGAGATATATATTATATAGATATATAATATATATACTCTATATCTTATATAATATATA
This sequence comes from Rhipicephalus annulatus, assembly GCA_013436015.1. Classification (NCBI taxonomy): domain Eukaryota; kingdom Metazoa; phylum Arthropoda; class Arachnida; order Ixodida; family Ixodidae; genus Rhipicephalus; species Rhipicephalus annulatus. Next base: position 26,088 of record WOVY01003675.1, on the reverse strand, counting down.
TATATATATAGTATTGTTAATGTTAGATTTAGTTGAGCTCAGGCATGGGTTCATGTGGGGCTTAGTAGAAGGAAGAGAAGAACAAAGGGAGATAAAAACAGCCGGTCTGTTAACGTAACTAAGCTTTTAGTTTATCAAAAAAATTTAGGCACCCCCCCCGCGTCTTTTTTTTCCCAAAATCCCTCTGCCGCGCGATTCATGGCTGATCCCTCGTGGTGGGTTCAGCCAATCCTCTTGAGTCCAACCAACCAACGTGCAGCAAAGGCGTTGTCTCCGAGTCTCATTCATTGCAATGGCGCAGTCGACGAAAAAGTCTCGCGTCCCGGCTTCATCGTTCAGGACACCCGCCAACGTGCAGCCGCGGCAAGCGCACCTTGAAGACGCAGTCAAGGCCTCCTCTGCGGCTCCAGTACACAAATGACAAGGGACGCCATCCGCGAATCCTTGGCCATGGATCCTGCCGCGAGCACCAGGACCACCACGTACTGTCCATGGTGCATCGAGCACATCAACCGACAGCAGCGCCGAGTTCTGGCGTGCCCTCACGCAATTTTCCCACCAGCTCGTCCACTTGGCGTCGTTGAGCCCCGGATTCTGTCTGGCCAGGCACTCGGCATGCCTGGCCCGAAAATTATAAATGACAGGTGGCCATCGCCCGCCTTCAGGGTGGTGCCGAGGCGTGGCACAAATACAAGGGCACCAAGCTACTGACCTGGCTGCAATGGAGAGCCAGACTCATCGCTGTTTTCGGCCGAATCTGCGACCTTCGAATAGCGTATCATCGTACGCATTATTTGAAGGTCGCAGGTTCAGATCCTGACAGTGGCAAGTTATTTTTTCGTACACTTTTCATCACATTTACTACTAATAACATCTCCTATACTTTCCTCGGCATGACAGTCGGTCAGTTATCATGAATATTGGCTCGACCATAGGGGTAGTATGAGGCATATTGAGCATATTGTCACGTCGCTCCAGGGGATGTCGACAAGGTCTATTGATGTCCGAGCAACAGGGCTCTAACCAAGCGCGTCGGTTGGGCTTGTTTTCTAGAGCGGGGGTCCACGCGCACTTCTTTCTTCTTCGTGGTGTGAGCCTTCACCTTGGCATACGACCTACTACTAGAAGTAGGTGGCAATATTCCTCCTCAACAAAAAAAGAAAGAGCATCGTCCCGATGCTGTAAAGTTATTGAAAAAAAAACCAAAACAAAGTAGGTTAAACAATGAAAAAGGGCACCAATAATCAAATGTTAGACGCGATAAGTTCACCAATGATGAGGCAATTGTCAGAGCACAAATAAAAAAAACACAAGAAAAGTGGTCTTTTAGGAACGCGCAAAATAGGGCTTCATGCGCACCACGTGAACTATGTCAGAGGTCGGTTGTTTTCGTTGTGCCCATCGTGACGACGTAGCGTCCGGAACCACTTCGTAGTTTACGTCGCTCACGCAGCGTATTACTTTATACGGACCGAAGTATCTGCTGAGCAACTTTTCGGAGAAGCCACGGCGTCGAACGGGGGTCCAAACCCAAACTTGGTCTCCCGGACTGTAAGATACGTCATTGTGACGCATATTGTAACGTCGTGCATCGACCTGTTGCTGCTGACCAATGTGTAGCCGGGCGAGCTGGCGAGTTTCCTCGGCACGCTCTGCAAATTCTTCTGCGTCAGTTGTTAATCGATCAGCGCCTTCATAAGGAAGCATCGCATCCAGCATCGTCTGAACTTCGCGGCCGTAGAGAAGGCGAAACGGTGTAAATCGGGTTGTTTCTTGAACGGCGGTGTTATAAGCGAACGTCACATAAGGCAAAATGCGATCCCATGTTTTGTGTTGGACGTCGATGTACATGGAGATCATGTTTGTGACTGTCTTATTTAGTCGCTCGGTTAAGCCGTTGCTCTGCACATGGTAAGCAGTCGTCGTTCGATGCCTAGTGTTACTTAGCCGAAAAACTTCATCTGAACGCTGTTCCTCTGTCGGTTATCACTGTAGATGGAGCACCGTGGCGCAGAACAATGTGGCACATGAAGAACTGTGCTACCTAAGAAGCCGTGGCTCGTGGTATCGCCTGTGTCTCAGCATAGCGGGTCAAATAGTCAGTTGCAACAATGACCCATTTGTTGCCGTCGGACGATAAAGGAAATGGGCCGAGAATGTCCATGCCGACTTGGTCAAATGGCTTGTGGGGTGGATCAATTGGCTGAAGTAATCCAGCCGGCTTGCTTGGTGGCGACTTTCGACGCTGGCATTCACGACAGCTTTTAACGTACTGCTTCACGCTTGCTGAAAGTCCGGGCCAGTAGTACGCCTCACTTACTCTGGCGAGCGTTAGCGAGTAACCTAGATGACCAGATGTGGGCTCATCATGGCACGCGGAGAGGACTTCGTCCCGCATGTCCTTCGGAACGACGAGGAGGTAAGCGCGGCTCGTAGAACGGGCGTTCTTTTTGTACAGGACAATACCTAGGAGGCAGAAAGACGTCATAACACGAAATATATGGCGAGGTATAACGGCGCTATGACCCTCCAGATAGTCGATGAGCGGTCGAATCTCTTCATCCTCTCGCTGGCGTCTGCTCAAGTCAGATGTGCTAAGGGCGCCCAGGAAACCGTCATCGTCGTCTTCTTCTTGATTGACTAAAGGTATGGGTGCACGCGACAGCGTATCAGCGTCTTCATGCTTCCGTCCAGACTTATATACGATGGTAACATCAAATTCCTGTAGACGCAAGCTCCATCGGGCCAGTCGTCCAGAGGGATCACGAATGTTTACCAACCAGCAGAGGGCATGGTGGTCCGTCACCACTTTAAATGGACGACTATAGAGGTACGGGCGAAACTTGCTGATCGCCCACACTACTGCAAGACACTCTTTTTTTGTGGTCGTGTAATTCACCTCGGTACGGGGCAGTGAGCGGCTGGCATAGGCAATGACTCGTTCTTTGCCGTGTTGATACTGGACGAGCACTGCGCCGAGGCCGATGTTACTGGCGTCAGTGTGCACCTCTGTGTCAGCATCATCGTCAAAATGCGCAAGAACAGGGGCTGACTGCATCCGCTGTCGTAGCTCGGCAAAAGCAGCCTGTTGTTCGGTAGCCCATACAAACGGTGTGTCGTCGCGTGTAAGGCGAGTCAAGGGTTCCGCTATCTTCGAAAACCCTCTAATAAATCGTCGATAGTAGGCGCACAAGCCCAAAAAGCGCCGAACAGCCTTTTTGTCTGTAGGATGCGGAAACGTGGCTACAGCGGCAAGTTTGTCGGGGTCGGGTCGAACTCCTTTCGCGTTGACTACATGGCCAAGGAATTTGAGCTCTTCATAACCAAAGTGACACTTCTGCGGTTTGAGTGTAAGATCTGCTGATTGAATAGCCTGTAGTACACTCCTGAGGCGATGAAGATGACATGTCGCCTTAGAAGACGACATTAACGAAGTGCGCGCGGCGGCACTGGCGCGGTGGCACGAGCGCGGGCCTGGCGTCGAACGCTGGCCAGGAGTGACTCCAACGCCTGGGCTACGCTTTTGAACTTGTTCACGTTTCCTGTCCTTTAATAAATCGTCTACAGTTACAAGCGGCTGTACAGACGTAACAGTTGGCGACGAGGAAGACTGGATCGACTCATCGGCACTCCACCGACGTCAAGGAAATAACATGGCGACGCCCGACTTCGGTCGGCTACCCGAATTCAGCGGCAGCCCCAGCTCCTGGAGATCCTGGTATGGGAGGCTACAGTTCTTCTTCGAGGCTAACGAGATTACAGACGCATCGAAGAAACGTGCTCATCTGCTAACGCTGTGCGGGGAACAGACTTATGACATCGTCTGCGCCCTCGTTCAACCCAAGCAGCCCAACCAAGTGAGCTACGAGGACATAGTCAAGATGCTCAAGGCTCACTTCGATCCACAACCGTCTGAAGTCTTCTGCAGGGCACGATTCCAGCGACGTGACCAAAAGCACGACGAAACGGTCAGTGATTACGTCACGGCGCTCAAGAAGCTAGCAGCAGATTGCAATTTCGGGACAAGCGCAGACACGGCAGCGAATCCGACAATGCTGCCTATGGACGTCATGCTGCGTGATCGTTTCGTTTGCGGTCTTCGGAACGAGCAGGTCCAGCAACGGCTCTTCGCAGAAAAGGACTTGACGTTCAAGAAAGCTTTCGACCTTGCACTGCGAGCTGAAAACGCCATCGAAGACCAGAAACGCGTGAAAACCGAATTTAAAGAGTTTCACGAATCCTGCATAAGCACATGCAAGATAGACAACCAAGGTCACTCTAGTGCCTCTGCCCAAAAGAAGAAACAACGCTGTTGGCGTTGTAACGCGCTACATAATCCGGACACTTGCAAGTTCCAGACAGTCTCCTGCAACTACTGCAAGAAACGAGGACACATTGAAAAAGCCTGTCTGAAAAAGCGGAAAGAAGCAAAAACGAGCAACAGCATCGAATATCCCCAACAAGGAACTTCGACAGCTGCCTCAGCACCAGTGACGACTCAGCAGGACTCATCAGACGTGGCCCTTTACGAGCTCAACACCGTAACCAACGCGTCCAGCACACAGAAGGTCATGACTCGGCTACGCGTACATGGCAAGTTCTTGGATTTTGAAGTCGACTCGGGTGCAGCCTGCACACTCATCAGTGAGGTCACGTTCAAAGCTACGTGGACAGATGATCGACCACGGCTTCAGACCGACAACATTCTCCTACGCACATGGTCAGGACAGTCTCTTCGAGTTCTCGGATGTGCAACGGTGATTGTTACGCGCGGAAACAAGACCATGACACTACCACTTGTTGTCATCAAGGGAGCAGGTTGTAACCTCCTTGGACGAAACTGGTTTCCTCACCTGGGTATACAGATCACGGGCATCAATGATGTATCCGGCGATGAACTTGTTTCGAAGCTTCTCGACAAGTACCAATCTGTATTCGACGAGGACATATCAGGACACATCGGTCCAGCGGTACAACTAGACCTCGTGGAAGGAGCGAAACCAAAGTTCCTAAAAGCACGGCCGGTTCCTTTCGCGCTCCGGTCAGCTGTAGAAGCAGAATTGGATCGACTGCAAAGTCAAGGCATAATCGAGCCAGCACAGCATTCGGATTGGGCAACGCCTCTCGTACTGGTTCGAAAGAAAAATGGCTCGTTGCGAATATGCGGCGACTACCGTTGCACAGTGAACCAGGTATCAAAGAAGGCAGACTACCCACTTCCCTCAACTGATGAAGTGCTCAGCCACTTGAGGGGAGGCAAGGTCTTCAGCACCCTGGATTTAGCACAAGCGTACCAGCAACTTCACGTGACGCCAGAGACAGCAGAGATATTGACCCTGAACACGCTGAAGGGACTATACAGGGTCAAGAGATTGCCTTTCGGAATTTCTGCAGCCCCAGCCATTTTTCAACGTTTTATGGAGACAATGCTGTCAGGCATCACAGGCGTGTGCGCATACCTAGATGACGTGATCATCAGTGGGAAAGACGCCACGGAACACGCCGAGAGACTGGAAGAAGTGCTGAAGAGGCTACGAAACTACAATCTGCGCCTCGGAAAAAACAAGTGCTGCTTTGCGGTGCGACAAGTTTTCTTTCTGGGACACCGAATCGACGAGACAGGCGTCCACACAAACGAAGAGAAAGTTCGAGCCATAACGGACGCTCCAGCACCAAACTGCAAACAAGCGCTTCAATCATTTCTCGGAATGCTGGCTTTCTACGACAGATTCTTGAAGAACAGGGCAACAGTTGCCAGCTGCCTATACCAGCTTCTTCAGAAGGACGCCACGTGGAGATGGGAGACAAAGCATCAAGAAGCCTTTGACAAGCTTAAGGCATTGCTGCTCAGTCAGACCGTACTGGCACACTACGACGAACAGAAGGAGCTTCTTGTCTCTTGTGATGCTTCACCATATGGCATAGGAGCTGTTCTGTCTCAACGTGATGACCAGAATAGAGAGGCGCCAATCGCTTTTGCATCTCGGACGCTAGGACCGGCAGAACGCAATTATGCTCAATTGGACAGAGAAGGCCTTGCTGTGGTGTTTGCAGCCCACAAGTTCCACAAGTATATTGCGGGAAGAAAGGTGACTTTCGTCACTGACCACCAACCACTGCTCGGCATACTGGGTCCACAAAAGCCAACGGCTCAAGTCCTTTCTCCACGGATGACCAGATGGTGCATCAAGTTATCGGCGTATGACTACAGCATAATCTACAGGCGTGGCAAGAACCATCAAAACGCGGATGCGTTGAGCCGTTTGCCATTACAAGAACGTCTCGATGAACCCTGGCCTCCAGGTGACGTACTATTGTTCGAAGCTTTATCGAGACCTCCGTTGACTGCTGCCGAGATAGCACGCCTGACACAACAAGACAGCATCATGCAGAGGTTGTACAAGGCAGTGCAGGATGGTACAGTGGAGAAACTCACTGGAGATGAGTTTGCTCCTTACCGACGACGAGCGACCGCACTAGCACTACATCGCGAGTGCATCACACTTGGATCCCGAGTGATCATACCGAGCTCAGCACGAGCCCGTGTTCTGGCACTTCTGCATGCTGGTCACAGAGGCATGGTAGCCATGAAGAAGTGCGCAAGGAGCTACGTATGGTGGCCCGGAATGGACAAGGTGATCGAGGAAACGGTGCGACAGTGCCGTGAATGCCAAGCAACGCAAAAGAGCCCACCCAAAGCTCCTATTCCTACGTGGGACCGTCCCCAGACAGCATGGAACACGGTGCACGTTGACTTCGCGGGGCCACTACTCGGACGCACCTACTTGGTTGTTGTGGACGCATACACAAAGTGGGTGGAAGTCCGGCACGTGACACAAGCAACATCCGCGGCTGTAATCGACGTGCTCCGAAGCCTCTTTGCAACGTTCGGCATTCCCCGAAAGGTCATCTCCGACAACGGAAAAGCATTCATCTCCAACGAGATCAAGCAGTTCTATGCGTCGAACGGCATACAGGCTGCAACCTCACCAGCATATCATCCGGCAACAAACGGCCAGGCAGAACGCTATGTGGCGGAGCTGAAAAGAGCGCTGTTGAAAGATGCAGACAAGTCCATACAGTGCCGACTTGCAAGATTTCTGTATCGGCAGCACACGACAATACACACTACCACAGGTATGACACCGGCGAGAGCGATGTTCGGACGAGAATTGCTCTGCCCTCTCGATCTTCTTAAGCGGGAGACGAATAAGCGAAGTCCTGAGAGCCAGGAGGCATTGCAAAAATCACGCCGCTTCGCTATAGGGGATAGAGTGCTTATCCGGCAGTTTTTGAAAAAGCCAGATTGGATTGAAGGCGAAATACTGCGCCGCGTCGGACCACGATCCTGGCTTGTAAAAAGCGACCAAGGAAAGGTTCGGCGTCACCTCAATCACATGAGGAAAACGAGTCAGACCAGACAAACAACCCAATCGCGGACAGATTGGAGCGCAGCTGACGATCTCTTGGACGCAACGCCAGAAGAGACGCCATCGAGCTCAGCTGCTCAACCGCCTGACTCGCCCGAGATGCAAGATCACACTCCCTCGCAACCGTCGACGTCACAGGCAGTGGCCACTCGGCAACTGCGACCACCAGAGGTTAGGCGACCTCCAGACCGCTATGGAGACTTCGTCTAAGGGAGGAAGAGTGACATGTCGCCTTAGAAGACGACATTAACGAAGTGCGCGCGGCGGCACTGGCGCGGTGGCACGAGCGCGGGCCTGGCGTCGAACGCTGGCCAGGAGTGACTCCAACGCCTGGGCTACGCTTTTGAACTTGTTCACGTTTCCTGTCCTTTAATAAATCGTCTACAGTTACAAGCGGCTGTACAGACGTAACAGAAGATGTTGCTGGAAGGTTTCAGAAAAAACGACAACATCATCAAGGTATACGAGACAAGTTTGCCACTTCAGACCAGTAAGCACAGTATCCATCATTCGCTGGAAGGTTGCGGGCGCTGAGCACAAACCAAAAGGAAGGACTCGAAATTCATACAGGCCATCAGGGGTAACAAAAGCCGTTTTCTCGCGATCTCGCTCGTCAACCTCGATCTGCCAGTACCCCCTTTTAAATCCAAAGAGGAAAAATAGTGGGCGTGGCGTAATCTGTCTAACGAGTCGTCGATGCGTGAGAGCGGGTACACGTCTGTTTTAGTCACGCTGTTCAGCTTCCGGTAATCGACGCAAAAACGTAGCGTTCCGTCTTTCTTCTTGACTAGGACGACCGGAGAGGACCACGCACTGTTGGAAGGCTCGATGATGCCGTCGTCAAGCATTTCTCGAACTTGCGTACGAATGGCTTCTCGTTCCTTCGCTGACACACGGTAAGGCTGTTGGTGTACTGGGCGGGCGTCGTCGTAAGTGATGATTCTGTGCCTAGTGATCGAAGTCTGGCGCACCTTAGAGGAAGCAGCGAAGCATGACATGAATTCAAGCAAGAGTTTTCGCAGTGCTGTCTGGTTCTCTGGTGTGAGGTTGGAATTAATGTCGATATTGTTTAGAGACGTATCGGCGGCCTCCACTGCGTCCGACGAGAAGCAGATGGGAACGGTACCTAATTCATCTGCAAACGCTAACGAAGTGCCACGGAAAGGGTGTCGGTGTTCGTTGCTGAAATTTGTAACGAGCAGTTGAGATCGGCCATCACGTAGCTGTATGATACTCCTAGCCACACAAACACCTTGAGTCAGCAAGTGTTCAAAATAACTTTCTGCAATCGCTTCACCATTTCGCAATCCACAGCATGTGACGTCGACAATAACACTGGCTCTTGGAGGAAGCGTTATACTTTCAGCAGAAACACGAAGAATGTCGGCACGTTGTTGGTCGTCCTGCTTGTCGATTGCTCGGTCGGCTGAGAAGGTGATGCGATTCTCTTGAAGGTCAATGACAGCTCCATACTCCTGCAGGAAGTCAACACCAAGAATAACGTCGCGTGAACATTCACGGAGCACAAGGAAACTTGCTACAAAAGTATAACCGCAGACCCTAACTCTGCTCGTGCAGGTTCCAAGCGGAGAGACGGTGTGGCCACCAGCCGTTCGAATCACAGAGCCATGCCAGGGCGTGATTACCTTCTTTAGTAGTCTGGTCATTTTCCCGCTTAGTATAGAATAGTCAGCCCCGGTATCAACTAAAGCAGCTACTGCATAGCCGTCTATCAGCACCGGTATATCCAGAGAAAGCCGCACATATCGCTCAGTCGAATCCACACCCTTTACTGTTAGCGTCGATCGGAGGTCTTCAGCACGTCGACTGCCAGCGACCTCGCCTCCAAAGGTCGCTTGCGTTAGTTTTCCCGGCGGGGACTGGGGGACCGTGCGCCAGCATGGCGCTGTGGCGAAGACGAAAAGCGCCCCGGCGACGGTGAGCGCGGCTGCCGTCCAGAAGGCGGTGGCATGCGCTGTTGAGCCAGGTAATCCTCAATGTCCCGGGGTCGCTGGCCATACCGAGGAGGCGCTGAATATAACGAAAAGCCGCGCAGCCCGAGGCGCCGGTATGGACACTGGCGGTACAAATGGTCCGCTTCACCGCAGTGGAAGCACAAAGGCCAGCGATCAGGAGTGCGCCAAACATCAGATTTCCGAGGCGAAGCACGTCTGTCGTCAAGGTAGTGCTGTGTTGGGGGCTGGCTGGTCCCGACGAAGCAGAAGAAGAAGAAGACGGCCGCCGGAGACGTACGCGGCCGGCGGGGACATCGACCAGCCCGAACCCGCGGGTTGGCGCGTAGCGCCGAAAGAAAAACACACAACCGCACTCCACGGCTACCTAACACACACTCGTTTTATTTTACAGTCGCCTTGAATTCCCGGATGCCAGAGCGGCGCCCCCTGGCATCCTCACATGTCAAATCGAAACCGAAACCCCAGAACACAACAACCATCCCCTCCTCGAAAAAGCACACCTATACACTGTTTATATTTATACATAATCGATACAAAAGTATATACAAGGTATGAACGTTAGAACATATGAAATTCAAAACACGGCACACCGAACTCACACACTACAAGTCATGAAAATGCATCAAAAAATTGTATACGACTCAGTACAATATAGATTTGTAGTTCTACGTCACGTAGTCTTCGAACCGACGCGGCTTCTGCCGCTTCCGCTTAGGGCGGGCCCTTTTGGGTGTAGAATGAGGTGTCTCTGCACCTTGAGTGGAAGATTGTGAAGGCTCTGAACGAGCGTTAAAATTTTGGGTCTCATCAGAGCTCGCAGCATGAGCTTCGGAAGAATTTTGCGGGCCGGAGTCTGGTTCAACGGTCTCAGCCGTATCTGAAGGTTCGAAGTGAACCGTGTGACTTGGTGTACTTGAACCAGCGACACCGACTGGTAACTCCTCCCCCCTTGAAGAATAAATGCCTGTACATGGAGGCCACAGGTAATAATCTGATGCGTAGTTGAAAGGCGTGGACGAAACGTGATGAGGAAGTCTTTTAGGTGTTGAAGGCGAATCCGTATGAAAAATAACAAGGCGCGAAGCATTCCAGATGTTACCATCACTTAAGCGGAAAGAAGTGGGGCTAACCTGGCCCAAGACTTTGTAAGGACCCCGATACTTGGGGCGCTTGCCTGGCACACGAACCTTGACTAGATTGCCAGTGCGAACTTTGGAGTGCCTTGCACCTCGACGGGTGTCGACATACTTTTTCATTGCTTGTTGACAAGAAAAAATCCTGGTGCAGATTTGATCAGGAGAAGACACTGCTATGTTGCGAGGCAAAGAGACTATGTCGAGAGCAACTCGCGGTTGCCTACCGTGGAGAAGTTGAGCAGGAGACTCTCCAGTGGTGCCTTGTGGTGTGAACCTGTACGAAGCTAAACATTCCGTCAAAACTTGCTTGAGGGGACGGTGCTCTAATTGGGCGATCTGGATATGTTCCTTCAGAACGCGATTAAAGCGCTCGATTTGCCCATTTGATTGGGGATAGAAAACTGATGACCTCAAGTGCTGAATTCCTCGTTGTGAAAGAAAAGCCTCGAAATGTTGGGACTGAAACTGTGGACCATTGTCCGTAACTATGGCATCAGGAAAACCTTCCCGGCTAAAGATTGAAGACAGAAACTCAATGATGACCTCAGAAGTAACCGTATGTGTGAAACAAATTTCTGGCCATTTGGAATGGTAGTCGATGAGAGAAACAATGAACCGGGCATTCTGCGGAACATTATGCAAGGGACCGATGATGTCCATGCCGAGTTTCTGCCAAGGCCGATCAGGCCACTCGACTGGCTGCAACGGAGAAAAGCAGGTTTAGCAGACTTGTCAGCTGCCTGACATATATGGCAGTTGTAAACTGCATGCTCGACCTGCTTATCTAAGGCTGGCCACCAGTACCTGTCTCTGAGATTCTGTTTGGTGCGGACAATGCCAGGATGGGCCTCATGGGCAAGCTGTATTAGCTTGTTACGGAAAGAAGCAGGGGGAATCACGCGTTCATCGCGGAAAAGCAAGTCCTCGACACAAGACAGTTCTTGTCGGACTGTGAAGTAAGGCAAGAATTCAGAAGCAAGAGCACCTTTGGAAGGCCATCCTTCAAGTAAATATTTGAGAACTTGAGACAAAGTGGAATCTGCAGCTGTAGCTGCCTGAAGCTCAGCTTTAGTAATGCAGGAAGTAACTAATGAAACAACTTCCTCATCCCACTCTTCAGTAACCGGTATCTGAAGAGGAAGGCGCGACAGTGCATCAGCAACCACGTTAGTAGAACCCTTGCAATATTGAACACTGAAATTATAATACATGAGTTTGGCACACCAACGGGAAATGCGAATGGGGCGGCGGCCTTCGGATCCTGCAGAAAGAAGAGCAACTAGTGCTTGGTGATCGGTACGTAATGTGAAGTGCCGGCCCCACAAGTAAACATGCCATTTCTCACAGGCAAAAAGACAAGCGAGAGCTTCACGCTCTCCTACTGAATATCTGCGTTCAGCAGGGGTCAATGTACGAGATGCAAAAGCAATAGTGATCAGCTGATTATCTCCGAGTTGTTGAAACACTGCTCCTAGTCCAACATCGGACGCATCTGTCGTGATGATGATGGGAAGCTTCTCATTGAAAATAATAACAGCTGGCTTTGAGGCCAGTATTGACTTAACTTGAATGAAGCTCTGCTCAGTTTCAGCTGACCAGTTAAAAGGCTGTGCTTGACGAAGTAGAGTACGCAGTGGTTCAACAACATCAGCATAGTGAGGAACAAACTTGGCATAATAACCAACAAGACCTAAAAAAGATTGCAAGGTTTTAACATCAGTAGGCCGTGGGGCATTGACAATGGCCTGAACTTTAGATTCAACAGGTGTTAAGCTGCGGGAACTGACATTATGTCCTAGAAATTGTAACTCATTCACAGAAAAAATGCACTTGTTATTAAGTTTCATACCACATTCACTGATGCGGTTGAGAACAGTATGCAAATTAGCATCATGCTCTTCGCGAGTACGTCCCCACACTAAAATGTCATCCAAGTAACAAAGGGCGCCATTACAACCCTTAAGAATAATTGACATCATTTTCTGAAACACTGCAGGGGCAGATGCAAGCCCGAAACACACGTGGCGAAACCGAAACAAGCCTTCGTGCGATACAAATGTGGTTAAGTCTCTACTGCACTCAGAAAGTTCAACTTGGTGATAAGCGGACGCGAGGTCCAGCTTGGAGAAACACACCGCTCCGGAGAGCTGATGAAGCAGTTCTTCAATGTGAGGAAGTGGAAACCCGTCTACGACGATTGCCTTGTTTGGTTCTCGTAAGTCGACGCATAGTCGAAGGGATCCATCTTTTTTCTTGACGACGACCAGTGGAGAAACCCAGTCGGAAGCAGAGACAGGCTCGATGATTCCGCTGGCTTGAAGGCGAGACAGTTCCGCAGAGACTTGCTCATGGAGAAGAAGAGGAATGCGGCGCAGCTTGGCACGCACAGGGCACACACCTGGTCGACGCATCACTTTATGCACAAAACCACGCACACAACCCAGTTCACGGGTGAACAGGTGATGGAATTCAGAAGGCGCGTTGGCCGGAAGATCATCTTGGACGTCGACTTGAGCACACGTCATAGACGCACCGAAGATGTTGATGGACAATGCCCTGATGGCATCACGTCCCAAAAGTGAGCTGCCATTGGCTGTTACATAAAAAGTAATGGAAGCAGTGCGACTGCAATAGGAGACCTGAGCTGTAAATTGACCTAAATTATCAATCGTTTCCTTGGAATATGTTTGTAGAACGACGTGTGAAGGCAAAAGCCGAATGTTGGAAAAATGACTATGAAAGTCAGCGGCACTGATTAAAGAGACTGAGGCACCAGTGTCCACGAGAAATGACAAGGGCACATGGCCCACTGAAACTATGATGCTGGGCTCGGGCGTAGTGTGGAGGCCATCCACATTTAAAACAGTGACCGTATTGGTTTGTGCAGTGCTCGAAGGAGCGGACGAAGAAACTGGTTCCGGAAGATTTGCTGGACGGGAATTGCATACGGACTGAAAATGTCCGATTTTTCCGCACGCAAGACAAGTGCGGTTTCTCGCGGGACACTGCGCAAAATTGGCTAAATGCCGAGCCGATCCACAACGAAAGCAATGCGTGGTTGCGCTTGGAGAAGAAAATTGCGAACGCGAATTAGAAGCTCGGTGCTGTTCTTGAAAACCCGAATTTGGCGGAATGGGGTCGCCATATTGTCGGCTTCCTCGCCCCCGCGACGCAGAGAGGTTGCCGTGGAAGGACTGTGCAGGCTGGCGTCCATGTTGGCCGCCGCGCCGAGACGAAGGTGAAGGGCCGCCATGTTGACGCGTCTCGTGAAACGAAGAGCCGCCGCCTTGGCCCCCGGCAGCAGAAAGTTGCTGCACTGAATGCAGAGCGAATTGCTCCAACTGGGAGCGAATAAGCTCGTCCTCTCGCGCAATCGAGAGGGCTTCGGATAATGAAATCGAGGAGCCCTTTTGAAGCATGCGGCAGCGGACGTTTTGCGAGGCTACACCGATGAAAAGCTGATGGCGGATCATATCGTCCTCGAGCGCGCCGAAGCCGCACGACGCGGCGAGCGTTCGAAGAGAAGTAATGAACTCGGCGACTGGCTCACCAGGCAATTGTCACCTTTCTTGGAATTTCACGCGTGCGAGATAATCGCACGAAACATCTTTGAAATGCTCATCGAAAAGAGCAACAGCATCCTTGAAGGCATCGCCCGACGCTGGCGTCGGCGACGCGTTGGTGGCTTCCAAAGTATAGAAAAGCTTTAACCCAGCAGGGCCCAACGCGTTGAGCAGCAGGGCCTTGCGACGCTCGGGCTTGCTGGCCTCCTCCCCGACCGCGTCTGCGTAGGCTTGAAACACCAACTTCCAGTCCGCCCACGGAAGTGGCGGGTCTCCGGGCGAATGAAGAAATAGGGGAGGTGGAATGGGAGACGCCATTTCAAGCAATAAGAATGGAGAGGTGCAGACGAGAAGAAAATGACGCCAGTACACTATTTGAAGATGAAGGCAGAGGCGGCGTAGCTGAATGAAGAAATGAAGCGACGCAGCACGCAGTAGCCACCTTGCAGGGAATAAAGAGCGTCTAGGGTTAGCCGGGTAGGTCCATTAGAAGCAAGAAAAAGAACACGGAGAACGAAACGGGTTCTTACATGTCCTCGTCGCCATTGCTGTGTTGGGGGCTGGCTGGTCCCGACGAAGCAGAAGAAGAAGAAGACGGCCGCCGGAGACGTACGCGGCCGGCGGGGACATCGACCAGCCCGAACACGCGGGTTGGCGCGTAGCGCCGAAAGAAAAGCACACAACCGCACTCCACGGCTACCTAACACACACTCGTTTTATTTTACAGTCGCCTTGAATTCCCGGATGCCAGAGCGGCGCCCCCTGGCATCCTCACATGTCAAATCGAAACCGAAACCCCAGAACACAACAGGTAGTGCGCTGGTTGTTCCGCAAGATGCACAGGGTTGGCGTAAACGAGGGGTGGGGGCGCGCGTGTGTTCTCGTAGTACCGTAGAGGCTGCGCCGACTGAAGTGAAACTGTAGGAGGTGCCTGAACAAACAGCGGGGAAAAGGAAGCTGGGCGCTTCAAGGCTTCCGCATAAGTCGTACGGTGGTAGTCAGCCGGGGCCGGTGTGGCGTTATCCAGACTCACAGGGTCACGCAGGGCATGATGCAGCTCGTCCTTGACGATACTTGCAATAGAACTCACCGTAGGTAGTGGTGGTGTGGCAGCCTTTTGCAGCTCCTCGCGTACTATAGAGCGGATAAGGTCGCGCAGACACTCGGTGTTGTTCCCAAAAGTCGTGAGAACTTGAGCAGTTGACGTGCTCACTTTCCGGTCATACAGGGTGGATCGATGCTGAAGCATCTTTTCCATCGTGACGGCTTCAGACAAAAACTCGGCGACCGTGCTCGGAGGGCTCCGTACAAGGCCAGCGAAAAGCTGCCCCTTAACTCCCCGCATCAGGTGACGCAACTTCTTTTCCTCTGTCATACCTGGATCAGCCCGTCGGAATAGGCGCGTCATATCTTCCACATAGGTCATGACAGTTTTGTTGGGAATCTGGATGCGGGCCTGGATCGCTCGCTCCGCTCGTTCGTGGCGATCAGCACTTCTGTAAGTGTCCAACAGCCGGCGGTGGAATTCGGGCCACGATGTCATCTGTTCCTCGTGACTCATGTACCAGGTACGTGCTCCATCCTCCAAATAGAAGTACACACGCCGTAGTTTGGCCACGTCGTTCCAGTCGTTCAAAGCAGCCACGCGTTCGAAGTCGACCAACCAGTCCTCGACGTCTTCGAGCTCGGTGCCATGAAACGGTGTTGGAACCTGTGGACTTTCGAGGGTGTACCGAGTCACCGGGAGGTTTCCCGTTCCTGTTAAAGTGGTTTGAACGGACGTGCTCATTATACTGGTGTGAACTGTAGGATCAGCTTCGGGTGGCAATCCCCTGATCCTGTGGCTTGTCCGATGAACGGGAGTGTGGACTCGCACTGGGCTTGTGGTGCTGCTTCCATGAGGGGTCTGAAACATCCGTGAGGGGCTACCCAGCACCTCCACCAATTGTCACGTCGCTCCAGGGGATGTCGACAAGGTCTATTGATGTCCGAGCAACAGGGCTCTAACCAAGCGCGTCGGTTGGGCTTGTTTTCTAGAGCGGGGGTCCACGCGCACTTCTTTCTTCTTCGTGGTGTGAGCCTTCACCTTGGCATACGACCCACTACTAGAAGTAGGTGGCAATATTGTGTCGGGTGGAAGAGACGAAGTATGAGAAGGCAGGGTAGTGAATCAGGGTAGGGTGGGGTAAAATGCGACAAAAAATTTAAAATCGTGAATATTTATTTCAATTTCCGTCTTTACAATAAAACATCAATGCAGAAACTTTCCTTTGGGTACAAGGTATGTGCTGCATGCCATGCTGTCACCGTTCGAAACATTACACTAAAAATAAAATAATAAACGCAAAAATGATCCAAATGCTTCGGCTTGCCCCAACCTGCGGGCCAAGACGAGACGCTGCGTGGGGCATAACGAGACAGTGTGAAAAAAACTATTCCTTTCAGTTCTTGCAGAACGAACTGCTCGATGTTTTCTCTTGTTAAATGCTTGCATCTGGTTGTAATAATTGGATGCTGGAGATGTTTAACGTATCTTCTTCACTTCTTTGTGCGTGTTTTAATGCAGAACGAACTTCTCAAGCGTTTTATGGCTTTACTCCGTCCGCCTGGCTTTGTGAGACGATCAATTAAAGTTGTGCCAAGATTCAAAGTTCCTAGCAATTTTTTAGGCTATTGGGGAAACATCGTTAAAACTCAGTCAAAAGACGTGTTTGTGAACGACTTGACTGGGAAATTCCGCCATTTATATGCGTCTCTTGAGAGCATCCTTGGGAATACAGAAAAAAATGGCAGCATATCCACGGAGTGAATGATGGAGAGTGGGGCGAAGCATTCGTTCGTCCATGTGTCCGTCTGTGTGGACCGTCCATGCGTCTGTTTGTGCGCCCGTCCCTGCGTTCTTTCAAGCATCCGCCCCTGCGTCCGTTCATGCGTCCATCCATGCATCTGTTTGTGTGTCCGTTCGTTCATCTATTCAAACACTCCAAGTCCCACCATCTCGCATCTTTTTATCATATATTCCCCATATAGAAGCACCGCAATCCAGCGGACGTTCAAGGACTAAACGAGAGGTGGCACACGCACACTTTCTTACGGCCTGCGCTTTGGGTCCACTTCCCCACCTTTTAACCACCTCGAGCTCATGGTATATTCTAGTTCACTGTATTCATGGCACTGCGACCAACGCTCGCTAAACCTTTCGAAAACCAAGGAGGTTACGTCCAGCGAGTATAACGTAGCAAACCTTTCCCTGTCAGATAGGGCTCAATTTACATGCCAATGGCTGCTAATGAGAAATGAGAGACAGGAGAATCCAGCTTTACTTTCTTACGGCTTGCGCTTCGTATCTACTTCTCATTTTTAACCACCTTGAGTTCATTCATGGTATACACAAGTTCTTGTATTCATGGCACTGCGGCTCAACGCTCGCTAAACCTTTCTAAAGCTAAGGAGGTTACACCCAGCGAGTATAATGTAGCATCCCTTTCTTGTCCGATAGTGCTCAATGTGCATGCCAATAACTGCTAATGGGGATCGCAGCGTGCGCGTGGACTAAAAGCCGAATGCTCATGTCTCTCATTCACCATTAGCATCCATTGGCATGTACATTGAGCACTATTTTTTATTGTTAAACAACGCACAGAAGAAATCTCTCACTGGCACCACCTTGGTGGTCAAGTGTTATACCTATTTCGGGTATGTGCCACTGGTGGTTACATACGAGGGACGCCCAAGCCACGCCATAAGGAGCTTCGCCCCTAAAAACCTTAATGCAGCGCGAATGGAGGGAGCCATGTCCTGAACGGCAATCGGTCCTTTTTGATTCATTTTCCTCCAAGCTCTACGTGATATTCTCTTGTATGTTCAAACGCTCATAAAAAGCATTATATTATATTGTCACGTAATACAAGAGGGGGAACGCACACATTGATTTATTGAGGGCGAACTTGTGCCCAAAAAGTAGCTATGTCACAAAGAAGAGTCTGCTAACAGCGTTTCCGCCTACGTGTCCCTTTCTGAACGACTACTCCGTCAGTCTTCCCGGCTCGTGCTCGTACACCACAGGCAATGCGCTGCTCTGCCCAAGATGCGTGAGTAGGCGCGAGACACAGTAGACGCCCACATAGCGTCTCGTCGGTCGCGAGGCACAGTAGACGCCCACATAGCGTCCTCGTTGGTTGCGAGGCACTGTAGACGCACACATAGCGTCTCGTCGGTCGCGAGGGCACTACAGACGTCCACATAGCGTCCCGTTGGTCCTCTTCGTAAAATAATTATTAGAAGCAATCTTTGTGGCAATATAATTAGTGTAAGTTAATGATTCAACTATTGAGACACTCTTTAAGGCAATGGGTGCCTTTCTGGCGCGTCTTGCCTCTCTTACATGCCAGAATTTTAAAAAAAAATCTGCTTTGTCGCCGGGCACTAAACGAACTAAACTTCAGGTGTTACGTAGCTGGTAGTCTAGAGTAACAAAGTAAATGCATTCGCTGCTGTACTGACGCAGGAATAGCTTCATGCACCGATCCGAAAATTTGGCCGAGCAGAATTTCACCCCTTTTTGACGGGTCACGAATATATATAGGCACCAGCCGAGTAATATTTATCACGCGAATGCTGTGAGCTATCATGAACTTTTTACATATGCAAAGAAGGAAAAGGACCAGCACTTATCGCTGGAGAATAGCAATAAAGAAAAGTCATTTTTGTTCTAGCTACAGAGGCTGGCAAAGTCAATATGTCACGTTTTGCTCGGTGTCTCATTTACGCCACGCACCCTGCCCTATATAGTCTGAAGCTGCCGCCAGGTCTTTCTCGATAGAGCGAATGGTGTGAGGCCGTCATTCTGCTGTGAACATGTAATAGGCTGATGGCGATGCTAAATTTGAAAATAACTTGTCTTCTATTGAAATAAAGATATGCTGTGGGTTAGGAATGAAAGACTAAAATTCCATAAACATGAGCAATTGATTCCTTCTGACTAGGCATTAGCAATTGATTCTTTCTGACTAGGCTATAGGAAGTCATTCGGAAGTTGCCCCCTTTTTATGTTATCGTCATCATCATTTTAATCGTCAATATCTTCCAGTTATTACATCAATGATAATTTACGAAGCAGTAGCTGTCATTAAATAAAAAAGTAGTTGGAAACATTATTGAAAGTCTTTCGAATTCTAATAAACATTCCAAACAATTTGTTTCGTCGGGGCTGCCCTGCGCTGCCTCTGTGTCCTAATGTCCACATAAACACTAAACGCTCTCTTTTTTTGGCAACTCCGCCCATAGAGTTGAGAGCCATTAATAAGGAGAATGCATGTGACCAACTTTTTGTTATAAATAACCCTGTAACCTCCTGAAGCACATCAAAACACACAAAAAATGTCAGACTATATGATATGTTCGACTCCTGGCCGATCCCCCCAACTGGGTCACTGCCAATCATCCCAAAAGCATCATCATCAGCATCATCACTTGGCTGCTTCCGGAGGATCCACCCGTCAAACGAGCCACTGCATCGCAGTGCTCAAGCCCGTAGCGCCGCCGTGTGGACACTTCGACGAAGGCTACGACGGGAGGACCCGAAAATGGCGGTGCGGGAATACACACTCACCGGCTTCAGCGATTTCCTCGAGCGGCGACGCGTCGGCTTCGTCGAGCAGTTGCCGCCGAATCGCGTCTGCGCCGTATGCGGCATGGTGCCGAGCCGGTCTCTGACATTGCCCTGCGGTCACCACGCTGTGCAGGCTGTGCAGAAGTCAGATCACCGAGCAAGACGGGTGCCCCTTGGATGGAAGGCAGTTCGCCGACGCCGACCTACTTCAGGTGGTCTTCAGTGAGGCCGACCTAGAGCAGCATCGAGTCCTCTGCATCGCCGGAGGTCAGAAATGCGGATTTTCTGGCAAGCTCCGAGATATGAGGCGTCACCTTGCCGAGTGCGTCGGAGGCGGAGTACTGTGCGGAAAGTGCCACAGATCCGTGGATCGAAGCGGTGCGGTGGCCTCACTACAACGGTGTCACCGCGAATTTTACGCTTCGCCGCAAACTACGAACGACGCTCCTGGATCGACAACGGTGGCCGACGATCTCGCGCTTCTCAAGAACGAGCTCGAAACGCTTTGGAACCAGGTCTCGAGTGAGTCGGCCAGCCGTGAAACCATCGCTAACCGCTTCAACACTTTGCTCGACCTGATCTCGTGCATCGAAAGCAACGTGTCACGCGAAGCCGACGTCAAGGACGGAGCTTGCGGCGGCGACTGGGAAGGCGCATCTGCGGGATCCACAACTAAGTCATCGGTCGCTCCAGGTCCCTATCGAGCCGCTGCCAAGCGGGCGTCTACATCGAAACGTGCAGGTTCGGTCGACGTGTACAGTGCGTACAACGCGATGAAGCAGGGCGATGTCAAGCGCAGCATGCTGACCGGCACTTACAACTCTGGCCGGTTACACGTTCAAGCTCGCCTGCGAACTGTTCAAGAACGAAAAGAAGGAACTGTGCACGCGCTTCGCTTCGTCTCATCCTGCGACAGGGCGACTGGGACGATCACGTGGACTGGCCTTTCCGCAAAAAGGTCACCCTGACCATCGCCCACCCCAGGTACGAAGACAAGGACATCGGCATGCCGATAAGCGTGGATGACAACGCGCCGCCGCAAAGAAGCCGGTTCCCGCCATTCCGAACACGAGTTCCTGGACGGAGGAACTGTACTGGAAGGACATTGAG
Source organism: Rhipicephalus annulatus (assembly GCA_013436015.1). Taxonomy (NCBI): domain Eukaryota; kingdom Metazoa; phylum Arthropoda; class Arachnida; order Ixodida; family Ixodidae; genus Rhipicephalus; species Rhipicephalus annulatus. Next base: position 5,262 of record WOVY01003675.1, on the reverse strand, counting down.
GAGCACGGCTACATTGGCAACAAGGCGCTCTACGTTAACGTCCAGTTTGAGTGACCCACCCACGAGGCGTGTTTCGCCGCTGTCGTACCACATAAATGCTCTTTTAAAGCGAATGCCTCACATGCCTCATCAAATGCGGAAATTCACTGATGGCGTTGACGGCAACGTTACTGATGCCTAAAAGTCTCACGCGATGGCGTCCGCACATGACATCATCACTACGTCATATATACAGATCACGAACTTTATGACGCTATCGTGATGTCACGTGATGATGTCATCACAACACAATCGCTTTGTCGAAGGATGGAGCGATCCCGGAGGCCGCGCAATAACAGGAGAGGCGCAGAAAGCTTGTAATGCCTTTAATCTTTGAGCCCGTGCTAAATACGGAAAGTTGGGAGGATCACAACATCGACTGAGTAGAAGGCTTTGCCTTCAAGCCATCTTAGGGCGAAGGCATATGTGGCCCTGTAAGCTTTTTCGACGGCTTTGTTGCAGAGTTATTAAAGGCTGCCTTGAGCAATTTTCAATACACGAAAAGATACGTTTTGGTCTTCGGTTGATCAAAGCTCCAATGCAGAGGGGCAGAGTGGAAACTCGCTGACTTTGATCAATCGACAATCCGGACCCTTATAATGAAACGCTATATTAGATTTGATACATCATCTTTACCACCCGATGTGTATGCCTGCAACTTTTTCACGCGTACAGGTGCCCACAAATTACTGCGGAATTCCAGACCGGTGGCCACTCGTCGACGAAGCGCGCCGGTGAGAAAGTACAAAGGTCAGCGCATGCGCGATATACTTTGCAAGAGCCCCAGACGTCAAATTAGGCGTTGCCTTGATCCAAATGAAAACAATGGAGTTCCCTGCCTTTTCGTAAAGTGGCTGTGCGGGTGTGGCCTGTTAAACGCTCTGTGCGCGCAGTGAAATATATGAACACGCGCGTACGAGTTAATGGGCATTGGCGCCTGTGCAAGCGAAAGGCTCACTGGCTCATTAGTAGCGGAATGTGACCACCCATACTGGATAGCACTTGATCGGTAGCAAAGATCGACAACGCCATACTGCATCTCTACAGGTCAGCAAAGCATGTTAAAGGACATAACTCAAAGCATCAAATAACTAAGAGTAATTCAAGAGTCAGAGGAACATCTAAAGTAATTAGTATAATTAGTGCTACCGAGACACGAAAATTGCATGACAGTTTTATTAAGGCGCGCTAAAGTGGATTAATAGCTAAAAAATGGCAGAATATCCACGGAGTGAATGATGGAGAGTGGGGCGAAGCGTTCGTCCGTCGTCCATGCGTCCGTCTGTGTGGCCGTCCATGCGTCTGTTCGTGCGCCCATCCCTGCGTTCGTTCATGCATCCGCCCTTGCGTCCGTTCATGCGTCCATCCATGCATCTGTCTGTGTGTCCGTTCGTCCATCTTTTCAACACTCCAAGTCCCACCATCTCGCATCTTTTTATCACCCCATATAGAAGCACCGCCATTCAGTGGACATTCCAAGGACTAAACGAGAGGTGGCACACGCACACTTTCTTACGGCTTGCGCTTCGGGTCTACTTCCCACTTCGACCACCTTGAGCTCATGGTATATACTAGTTCACTGTATTCATGGCACTGCGGCCCAATGCTAGCTAAACCTTTCTAAAACCAAGGAGGTTACGCCCAGCGAGTATAACGTAGCAACCTTTTCCTGTCAGATAGTGCTCAATGTACATGCCAGTGGTTGCTAATGTGAAATGAGAGACAGGAGTATTCAGCCTTTAATTTCTTACGGCTTGCGCTTCGTATCTGCTTCCCCCCTTTAACCACTTCGAATTCATTCATGGTATATACTAGTTCATTTTATTCATGCCCTGCGGCTCAACAGTCGCTAAACCTTTCTAAAACTAAGGAGGTTACACCCAGTTAGTATAATGTAGCAACCCTTTCTGGTCCGATAGTGTTCAATGTACATGCCAATGGCTGCTAATGGGGATCGCAGCGTGCGCGTTGACCAAAAGCCGAATGCTCCTGTCTCTCATTCCCCATTAGCAGCCATTGGCTTGTACATTGAGCACTATTTTTATTGTTAAACAACGCACAGAAAAATCTCTCATCACCGGCACCACCTTGGAGGTCAAATGTTATACCTATTTTGGGTATGTGCCACTTGTGGTTACGTACTACGAGGGACGCACCAGCCACGCACATAAGGAGCTTCGCCCCTATAAATTGGGGGAATCTCAAGCTTCTTGAACGCGTTAGCGTTACGATGACCCTATAGTACGTACTTCACTTAGGACATACTTTTTGTTGTATGTTCTCACTCTAGAAGCTTAAATTGTGGATTACTACAATGCAGTCGATAAATCTGAAAGTAGCTTGTGTCAGGGCGCTTTCGCACTGACTGCACTTTGTGTAATAGGTAGCATGCTTTAACTACTACGAGCTAATATGCGCGTGAAATGATTTCGAACTTGCTGTGTACCCGCCACGTGGTCTTGATGGAACACGCATGGTAACGCATGTGCCTTTCGTAATAGGTGGCCGGTTTTAAACCACAAAGTCGTTATGATAATCACACGTTCAGACGCCGAATCGCTCGTACCACGCGACGTTCCCGATATAAAAGATGTTGTATTGCGAAGCCTGTACACAGGACGCGCGTGTTTGTGAAGTATTTTTTTAGGGCGAAGCTCTTTAAAGCGTGGGTCTGTACATTTTTCGATGTCGTGCCACAGGGCATGCCAGGTGGTGGTACTTGGAGTGTTCACTAGATGGATGCACGGACGAACGCGTAAACGGACGGACAGAAAGTCTAGCAGACGGACGGATGGACGGACGCGCGGAGCCGGTATGTGCCACAGGGGATGCGAGATGACGGTACTTGGAGTGTTCACTAGATGGACGCACGGACGGACGCGCGGACATACTAGAAGACGGACGGACAGATGGACGGACGCGCGGGCATACGGACGGATGGACAGCCTCACGGATGGATGCACGGACACGAGGACGGACGCATGGATGGGCACACGGACGGACGGAAGCAATAACGTAAGGATGGACTGACGGACGCTTCGCCCCACTCATCATCATTCACTCCGTGGATATGCTGTGTTTTTTTTCACTGCATTTTCAACCAAAGGAAACTATTTTCATTGTATCTTCAAGCGGAAGTTGCTTGTCATCCAAACAGTCGAGGTTCGATCACCACTCGGACCTGGAGATCTTTATCTTTTTATTTTGTTTTCGCATTTCTCCATTATTCGGTCACGGACAAGATGATGATTTTTGCTGACAAACAACGACGCCCCCCACGGCCACACCGACGCCTTAATTTCTGAAAAACGAGTTTTTTAAAGCTGTCTCGTTCAACATGAGAGACGGCGCTTGGCAGCGGCACGTGCAACCGCGGCTCATAATCCCGACTGCCTTGCCCATCTATTCAGAAAAAAAAAATTTTTCACAGTCAGATCATAGGTGAATGCGCAACTTCAATCTTCGAGTTTCAAACTTCAATTTTTCGATGTCTCGAGGCTTCATTCAATTTGGAAGAATATATTTTCTGGAGAATTCCAACCAGCAAGGTGCTTCGATATAATACTGATTTTTTCTGTTTTTTTTCTACGGTTCCTGGTGTACTGAGAATAATGTTTTGACATCGACCGAAGACTCTCATACGGACGCTCCGACATGAAAACCTTGCACTCAATTTCAGCTCAGGGCTCAATGGATGTTGAGACTAACTTTAAGACACTGTCTTTTGCCATTGCAGTATTCACTCTGCTTCCGGCAGCCGAGCTGAGTGGATCGTAAGACCATGTGCTCCCAAGCAGTGGCGGTAGCAGCCAGTATGGGTCGCGGAAACAGGCGCACGCACGATAAAGAATATCAGATTATTTCGCCTCCGCTGCCGAGAGGAAAGCTTGTTAATAACACCGTGTTTTTACACGAGGATGTCAGAGCCAGGTCTCACAAAGCCAAAAATTTTCGGGACGCATTGACACCGACGGTCCTGCTGCTTGATGTAGTAAGCTTCGGCGCGCCTCAGATAAACCACTTGTGGGCGGTGACCTTCAACGACGCGGCACCTTCGAAACACCTACTCAGCACGAAGGAGCTCCAGGCGAAAGGGCGGTGCTGCGTCATCGTCGACCCGCAGGACCAGCAGGTGGAGCTCAAGCTGCAATGGCTGCTGTGAGTGAAGAGGGTGTGCAGGCTTCACTGGCAGCATTTGGCAAGATGGTGAAAGTCAGCCGTGAGTGGGGGCACGTTCCGGACATCGCAGAAAAGTGCTCGACCACCAGGACAGTGTTGCTAAAATTGAGGAACGGCCTTGAGGTCGAAGACCTCCCCACCAGATCTGCGAGAACGGGGAGCTGCCCTCGACGAGAACTACTGCAACGCGCCCGGCCGGCGCCACGACACCATGCTTAACGAGAGCTGTGTCACGGCGGATGACAACCAGCCCGCTAATTGAGCGTGGCGAGCGGCGGTCCATTTGTTTTTTCCGATAGTACGATTGTGAGACCTGTGACCCAGCCGCCTTCTCACATCAAGAGAGGGACACGTTGGCGCCATAGGTAAGGTGCGGTGGTCATGCCTATGTCAAAAACGTCGAGCTGGGCGGGTTACTAGTTTTACTATATGTTCGTCATGTAACAAATGCAAGTCCTGTAATTATTCTAAATAAACGGCAAGTATTCTTCAGTTCTTCAAGCTGCCTCGACAACATCTTTACGAATCTCCTGTGCCAAAACGACCGGACATAACACTTCAACAACCTCTAGAACTGCTGATATATCTACAGAGTTGAATACCGTTTTGTAATCTGACATATATAATATTCTTTTTTTTTTTGGCAGTTTTATCAATTATTAGATTACTCGCATGACGGTGATCTATGGTAAACACGATGTAAAATTCTGATTATCTTCTGAATATCTCGTACCTCATGCTGAAAGAGGTTGATAGGTCCGTATATTGTGTGGATGAATGGTGCAATAGATCGCGTCGTGCGTTTGAGAAGTTATCGGTCGAACACGAAAGATGAGAGGAATGTTGTTACGTCACTGGCATGACGATAAACTAGAGCATCTTTAGCGAAATATACTTTAAACGAAAACAACCAACCAAAAGCACAAACACAGCAATGGAACCCCATAGGACAAGTGTTGGACTAACACTCATTGAAGAAAGCCCCCAGACGCATGACAATCAGCGCATGCGTAAATAGCCTATCTGAGCCTAGTAACGTTGCAA